>NADL03000677.1:0-569152 GCA_002205965.3 Kappaphycus alvarezii | reverse complement strand
TCAAGTTGCCGCCGCGCACGCCGTCCGTGAGCGTGGAGCAGCCCGCAAACTAGAGGTTTTTCGTCAACAAGGCCCCTGCTGACCCTTCCATTGACACCGAGCACGGATTCTCTGACGACAATGTTGACTCGGTAACCTACATCGGATTCCTGCCACGGCATCTACCAGCTGTTCAACCTCCGCATCAGGGTTCCCAGATACGCTGGGTGAGGAACTGTGTTTCTCTGGGTTACAGGATTGCCACAACCAAGGCACCTCACTCGCTTGGGATGTGATTCCCAACGCCACCAACCCTAAGCCGAGGTACCCGGGTAGGTCCGTAACTCTTCTCTCAGCCGATGCGGAAGATGTCTAAGGGTTATTCATGTTCACTATCTGTTTTTGCGCCTCTCACGGAAAAATTGGTAGCTGTTTGACTTTTGAGTGACTCTGACGCACGCTCTCGTGGAACTACAGCCATTAGCTAAACTCATGGCATTAGCGAAGCCGAGAATGATCGGAATGTAAGACTTGAAAGAGAAAGTCCGATGTCTTGGGAAAGCTGATATGGTGAAAATTGCGCCAAAGGAGAAAGGAACCACTAACTACCAGAGGTGAGAGTCGTTGTGAGCGACTAAAGTGCTACGGTAGACGTAAACGGGCTGTGTTGATTAGTGGGCCTGAACGCTGAGTGACTACTCTAGCAGTCAACTCTGAAGGGGCAGGCTCTACCACCTTTGGTGAGCGTCCCAATAGGGCTTGCTGGTCTCTAAGTGCTCCTAACATTTCATTCGTGCACCCCTTATATAAACTTCCGAACTGCCGAAATTTGTATCACCTGCGCAGTACGTTTGCCAGCTCTGCACCGCTACAGTACAATGCAAAGCATCCCTTTAAAAATAATAGAAAATAAAACTTGCATTCCAGTGCCAACGCAGCCAGCGCAGCATGCCAGAATAATATCCAGCCAGCGCGTAATGCCAGCTCATGTAGCGCAGCATGCCAGGATATTGTTCAGAAACATTTCATTGCAACAAAAGCCATGCGCATTTCAGAGGTTAGGTCCTTCCTTGGCATGGGACGGTAAATTGGTTTCTTATTGTGAAGAATCAATGGTATTCTTGGGTGAATGGGGTCGTTTTACTGCGAGTAGTGCTAGTGCCGATAGTCCTATGAAAGTTTTCATCCAAACTATGTTGAAAGATCTACAGTACAAAGTACGAATACCTGGGCATTTCCGCGAAACAAAA
This sequence comes from Kappaphycus alvarezii, assembly GCA_002205965.3. Lineage (NCBI taxonomy): Eukaryota > Rhodophyta > Florideophyceae > Gigartinales > Solieriaceae > Kappaphycus > Kappaphycus alvarezii. The sequence goes on along the minus strand of NADL03000677.1, from coordinate 567,923 downwards.
GTAGCTGGTAGCCCGGTTGTCGAATTTTCGGTTGGCGACCGATCGCGCCGCCCCCTGATCTGGGAGAACGCATCAAGCTGCCACCCTCCGAGCGTGTAAATGGCAACGGGGACGATACTGTTCCTACGGCGTAATCCGGCAATAAACCAGTGGTACTTTCGTAGCTCACCAGCATGGGCTTCGTTTAAGCCCGTTAAATGTTTGGACTTTCTCGTTCTGAGATGAGGAGGGGCTGGCGAGTTTATAACAGTAATATCAAATTGCGGGGACAGGCCTTAAAATCTATCGTCTGCTATTGCGCTTCACCATTTTAATTCCGAGACTCTTCATCTTCAGGGCCTATGAAAGGGCAACGAAAAATTTATTTCGATAGGGTCTACAATTGCTTCCAGATGCTTGGCCCCGTTAGCGCGGCTCCACTCTCCCTTGTGAACCTAAAGAATGAGTCCGAGGCGATATTTGGGTTTTTCTAATTTGCAGCGGACGATGCGAAAATGGCGTAGAGTAGATAATTCTTCGCATGGGGATGGGGCTATCACGAAATCATCCAAATACGTAAGCACACGATACTCGTAATGTTTGATTTCTCGGACAGACAGAGACAGTGGCCTTTTCGACCAGAGTAAAGAAGGTCGCCAGACAAACGAAAAGACGATGCACCGAAAGTATCTTCCTGCATCGCAAAAACTAATCTCTCATGGATATGTGCAGGAGTAGATGGCGACAACCTTGGTTAATGTCGAGGGACAGGGAGTGGTCTCACTTTTTTATGTTGTCGTCAAACTCCAGGAATCTCCATTAAAATGGCACCCACTTCGATGCTACCAGTTTGTGCTCCTCCGCGGACACATATATTCGTGTTATTTTGCTATACTTTCGAGAAATTCCTATTTCTCATGTATCCCGCCGTACTGATGTGACGAATGAAGGGTTGAATATTCATAATTATTGAAATGAATCTTCATCGGGCAGCATTGCCCACAAGGTCGAGGAAGTGTTGATATAGATCTCAAAAGAATAGCCGGGCGGACGGACAATAGGAATCTTCGTTGAATATTCGAACTGAACTGTCTCCTACCACTTCCATGGCAGCATTAGTGACACTGTTCTAGTTGAGTTAGGTAGGTTACCTGGACTAGGTATTTTTCTGCTAGAATTGTCTACTTAAGGAGTACTTCGCTTGCTGAGCTTGATAGTAAAGCGATTAATAAGGAATCAACCAATCCAGTACAAATCCGCTGTGAAACAACTTCAGAGAGCATTGGTCTTTTTGGCCCGCTTTCGCACCCTTCTGCAACTTTCGTGATTAAATTCTGAAAACAAATGTCCTGACGAGCTAACTATCTAAAATGATAGATATTTAACCATCTGCAAGCAAAAGTTAGAACTTTAATGGCACAAAATTACTGTGTCTGGTACAATTGCTCGCAAAGCGTCCCCAACCGAATTGTTAGTGCGTGAAGTTAACACGTATATCGCTGTCGGACTATTAAAGCAGTAATGATTGAACAAAAATGCACCTTTTCACATAAAACGAAGTCAGACATCTCGAGGGGAGTAGGGTGGGAGAGTAATCTTCCTATCTTGTATTCCTCAGATTTCGAAATCTTCAAAGTCAAGTATCAGTTCCGCTTTTTGGCCTATTGGAATTAAACTTGTACTGTAGCTCCATTGTTGATTTTATCGTCTCACTATAACAAAAACGTTTAGCATACACCGTGGGATAGCAGACCCGCACCTTTCAAATATTAAAGAACCAAATCGATCGCCACATCAAGAAAAAGGCCGCTAATCTTCGTTTTCAATAGTGATACAAAAATCACCAACAAGATATCCCAAATGGAAACTATGACGGCTCGGAGGGCCGGATTTGGGCAAGATGAAGGTGTGCAGTCGTTCGGAGATGAGATCAGTAACGGAAAGGTTCAGCTCGACCGGTGGGATCGTCGACTGCGTTGTTGCAGCAAAAAGAAATCGGAGGAACACTATGGTTAGTTGTTCGAAATGAATACATTATTCGTGTGATGCAGAGTAGTACGATCGTCGAAGTAAACTTTGGGCATGTTCGTGTCCAACCAGTTATGGTATACTACTTGATTAAAAAAGTGCACTGGAATATGTCTTTGGATATTTATCAATGAAGGCAGGCGAATAGAGGGAGAGAGCTGCACGTGAAACCGTGTGAAGCGTGAATTTTAGTGATTCGAATAAGCCGCTTCAGAGTACCATCAAGATACAGCCCATCACCAAAAAATAGTTCCGATGTGGGTTGGCGAAAAGAGAGCCATCTTTTCACAACATCTAACCAATTATCGAAGCCATCATTTCGGCACAAGGGCTCGATCCAAATCCAAGCCAAATAAGGTAGCCTGGAAACCTCCTGCAGTCTTTCGTTTCATCCCTGGTCACATCTGACCTCTTTCGCGCCTTCTGTGTCATAATGAGGTTGATTGATGCCTTGGTTGTGATTTTAGTTCTCGAGCTATACATTTGGCTTCGATAATGCAGCGAAAAATCCCAACTTGACTTCACGCGAACTTTCGGAAGCCAATAAGTCACTCATGCAGATCAGAACAGTACCTCAATTGCTGGAGATACAAAATTCAGGCTATGAAACAGACGCAGCGGAATTGTAGGGGAGTTTGAAGGTTGGTATTGTGTGAGGGACAGGAGAATTGGAATCAAATTTCTCTTCTGGACTCAAATCCGGGAGGGCCGTATCGTTGAGGTTGAGTAGGGGGAAGATTTGGGTGTTTTTACTGTTGGAAATTTTATTTGATCTATCCTAAGCAGGGGTGTCCCTTTAAATCTAGATACTAGTACATTTCATCCATCTCATGAAATCATGAAATCATTAAAAAGGGTAAATTTAACTTATTCCGCTCTTAGAATATGGAATAGGCAAAAAAGCCACAAAGAGGTCGTGCAAAAGAGTTGTACTATCGCCACTCATTATTGGGGGAAGCAGCTTTTCCAGAATTTTGGCTGGGACGTCTATTCGGATAGCACCGTTCAAAGAAATGATACAACAATTCCAAGAGACCTAAGGCGATATTTTTTGCGCATTGCTAAATAGTCTGCAATATATTGGAGGATGGGGATGAGAAAGGGCAACCTCTCTTTCAGCTTTCAAGTACACGTTTCGTTGGGTTTTGGGTCCTGATGCCATTTCCACGGATCGATTCTGTAGATGAAGGGAAGACTAGATGAAATTACCAAGATAATTTGGCTTAACTAAGATAAAATTTCATTGTATAGAGGGACTTAGGTTATTGCCACAGTTTTTATTTAGAAGTGCCATCTTCTGATGTCAATCTATCTGAAGTGCAGACAAACTTAAATAATGAGGGTTCTGCAACCAATTAGAATGTAAAATGATTCTTAAGAGGATTGAATATGTAATGGATATCCGTTGATTTGAAGAGAAAGCTAGGCATGGAAGAACCCACAGGGGAAAGTTGTTTATCGCCGCATTCTTGCCAACTAACCCTTCCAGTTGTGTATATCTGGATAATATCGCTTTTTAATTTCAAATCACTCTCCTTTCAGCTTGTGTTCCACTTTTTTGGTGGTATTAGCAAATAAAATAGCACGGAAAAAATATGAGCGGAATTTTGGTGAATAAATTCAGCCTTTTGGGGCCAAGGGAGAGGACTTGTCTCGAAGCCGTAGGCTCCCTGCAGGAGCTGGTATTTCCACGCATCTCAACTTTCTTGTCTGCTTTATTATTGATAAACGCTTCAATTTTGTGTGCGAACAGTTTTATTAATAATTACTATTCTTCCTACTAATAAAATTGTCCAAGATAGTAAATAAATCAACATTCAATAATTCTCTATTTAAGGTTGAGATAATTTCGGAACCATAGCATCAATTTTCGCTGTGGTTGAACGTAAACGCGGCAAGTTTTGAGCTGTTCTTGACACAGTACACGTTTTCACCCCTACCAGTGCATATATCTCGCTGAGCTTCTTCTCCAGTCCAATATGTTCATTCTCAATAACGAAGTTAGCGGTATCGGAATCATGCAACAATCTGTACAGAAAAAACTAAATTTCGCTTGTACTACTTTCCAAAAGATGCTTACGAATTTTCAAAGGTCTTTCCTGATAAGATTAGATATCCGACGAGTCTCTTTGCTGCTTGTTCTGCAGCGTTAAGAGAAGATGGGAGCAGGATAGGAGAAGCTGAAAGTAGGAAACTTTATGGAAAACGAATCCCATCCAGCTTTCAGCTTCTTATTCTCCTCTCTTGAATTTGTATCTAGTCTCCCTCTTCATCCAGGATACTTTCTTTTTTTCCGGCTACTTTTCCTCAGAAGTCAGTATAATTTTCTGATATCCATCCACTTCCTGGAAGAGAATATTTAACGTTTGCTCCAAAACATCAAAGGTAGAATAATTATCTTTAATGGCCTGGCTGCTCTTCCGAGTCATGAAAGGCACATAATTAGGGGGTTTGACGCCAAAACAAGCAAAATAATTTAGTAGACGATGGCTTAAACATAACGTGCGACTTGCAACTTAGCTGGACACGCCCACTTAGAGATTTTAAATTCATCGCCAGTTGATACGCGTAATGGTTGCGGAATCCTAGAGTTAATTACTTAAGGAGCTAATTATATATCCTTGCTTAATTACTGCGTCAGATCCGATATGACAGTGCAATAAGTCACATCAGTAACCGATGCTATTTTCGAATCAAATCAGAAATGTTTTACAGTGGCAATTCAACTGCTGTTATACATCGTCCACGTAGTACGTAGGTATGGCCGTAGATTTATTCTTCTCCTATAAGGTTCTCTTTCCGAATTTATGTCGCGTCATTCTTTTCTTACCAAATTACATCCAAAATATTTGGAAACATACAAAATGGTATTTTTTGTATTTTTTGTAATTTTTGCTTTTTTATTTCTGCTTGGGTGACCACAATTAGAGCTAGAGCCCTATTAAAAAATCACAGAGTAAAAAATGTTATCGATTCAATAATAGAACCTTATCACCTTCCCTTACCTATAATACAAACAGTAGACATACTGAGCCCATTTACACCAATCTTAGACGTTTCACCGACCTCAAGACCTCTTCCATTAATGTAGTGTTATATTTACAAGTATTCTATTGAAGCCACCACCAACAGAATAACATTATAAAGATCAGAAGCTGTGAGGAAGCTCATCGTGGAGGAGTCCGGGGAGGTATTTGAGAGAATTAAGGGAGAATGAAAGATGGAGTCGGTTTGAGAAAACAGCGTGGTACAGATGAAAAAGAAGTTCAATAGGAAAAAGGGTACTGATACGGAACTATGCTGATGCTAGGCCACAGGCCCTTGTGTCGGATCGATTAGAAACTATGAATCTTTTTGGGATAGGTTAAGATTCTTTAAGCAGGTGTATACGTTCAAAGAAAATTATTGAAGGTTTTGAAACTTTTCCTGGCTACTTTTCGAGCTGGATGGGGGTAAATATAATTAAGAGCATACTATTGGTTTTAAATCGAAAAGTATGTACTTTGAGGAGCATATTGAGATCGTGATCCTCAATGAATATCTTTATTAGCAGTTCTATTCCACAAAAGCTAATTATATGAACTTCATGGTACATTTTGGTTTGGAATACACATTGAACCTTTTTTTGATCATAAATTCGAGTTATTTATCTAAATATAGAATAATATGTTAAAATCTGCATTCGCCACGATTGAAAAGGCGTGTCCACGATCAGGAAGATTCCACCCACGGTTCGTATTACTCGTAAATATATCTTCGACTCGTCTCTGGTCAGGAACTAGATACAGGGGTTAATTAGGACTCATGGATTATTGAAGCCTTAATTATAATTTTAAATATGGGAATCGGGTCTTCCCTTACTATGTTTACTCGCTTCTCTTTCGGTTTGATTTTGCTGATTTCTATACCCGAACCATGCGCTTGGCCTTTTTTATAAATACATTGAGTTTTGTTGGTATAAATAAAACATCATGGTAAATACGAAGAAAACCGCAGTGAGACGCCCTAATTATGTATATGAACCGAAATGTAGAAAAAGCCTAAAACCCAAAAAATGTTTTGCAAAGAAAGGAAGGGTTCGAGAGTAAATGGGTTCGAGAATAAATTTATTGGATGAAATGGTGTTTTAGACTTCTTATGCACATCATATTTTCTGAAAAATTTAACACGTGAAACATAAAAAACCTTTGAAGGTTAGAAAGTTACTAATTGTCCGCAGAGATGAGAAAATGGAAGTCTTGGCTCCCATTACCAACGAACTGACAAGAGCTCTTATTTCATTATCAAATCTTCATTCACCATAATTTACCTAAATATTACCAAACTACGGGCTCCAAATATAAAACGAATAGGAAAGGAATTAGTTCGGGAAATTTCATCGGACATCAAGAAAGCCGGGATCAACACCTATTTTTATCCAAGTAAAGATAGGAGATATTTAACATATGAAAATAGATATCTTTTCACCAAAGATGAGCTGAAAATGTTTCTCTTAGTAACAATGAAAATGGATGGAATCTCCCTGAATATGCACATTGATCGTGTGGACCTATAAGTATGTATTTATATCCTTCTAGACAGAGAAGACCTCATAAATATCCCATATTTTTCTTTATTTGCCTTGAAAGTGTAATGTAAACTTAAAAGTAGTATTTTCAGTATTTGCCGTTTGAGCGCCCATTATAAACACCGTGAAAGAAGCTTACATACAATATTTTCCCCTTAATCTTTTTGAAATAAAATATTTTCAAAGTTCTCCTATAAAAAGTTCAAAGAGTCAATTATAAAGCTCTTCCAACTATTACAATAGAGATTAACGCAAGATGTAGATCTTTTGAGAAAATTTTCTGAGCTTTATATCTCCCAAAACGACAAATGTGTTCACATGTGAAGTGTAAAGTGGTAATTGGACGAAAATTTCATAGTTTCAAGTATCTTTTACTACTTAAATACAATTTCGGCCTTATTGAATCCTTGAAGAGGGTACCGAAATTGAGAAACAGTTTTTGCAATGCGAAACGACAGATAATGAAATCATTCCGCTTAACTACGGAGATTTTTTATTCACTAATAATTGTCGCGTATTTTTTTGTTCTTTTTGAAGTGTACAATATTTGAAAGTTAGAGATAAAATTGATTTTAAATATTCAATCCAGCGAGAAAGTAAGGAACTGTTCTTAAAGGAGTCTGAACCGTTTTGGTTATCGAGTGTCTTCGATCGCAGATTTATTTCGTAGACTTTTCGTTTCGTCTTCATCTCTTCTTCCATGATGTTTCTCAGCAATGATCATGTCATATCCATTGAAGTATGTCCGAATAACCTCTACGAAAATTATGTACATGAATGCAACGATATGAAACTCTTGAACCTTTTCATGATATTTAATTGTTCTTATCATTATCGGGATGAAAGTAGTTGATGATCTCGGAGTTTCCAGTGACAAATAAATGGTATAGGCAGTTTCCGTTTCCATTTATGATTATGGAGCCCTAAAGTTGGAAAATTATTACAGGATACCAAAATAAACATTAAGAAATTTTTTTGATATGGTTCGAAAGAAAACTGGTAAGTAGAAATCAGAAATATAGAAAGGAGTGGAGCCGAAAACAAAAGTACTCCACCATAGCCTTTTTTCCTGTAAAAAGTGAGTGTCCCATTGATTTCACTAGACTTTTTTTTAATAATCCCTTTCTAACCGAGTATTATAAAATATTTGGGGCGTTGTGTATTTTTTCATATTCTTCCCAATTGAGGCAGTAAACCTACTACATACTATTCCATACCTGTGATAATTCTTTACTACCAAATAAACTCGGAATCTTGAATGCAAACAATTAAGCGCGCCCGCGATGTCATCTACGCAATATAGTATTTTCCTTTGTCCATACACTTTATGATCAATCACAATTTTCCCCAAATTATTAAAAAAGAATGGTTAAAGGGCTGAACTAATCTTGATAAATCGGCTCAGTGACACTCAGTAATAAAGATTAGAATCAGTTTCCCAAAGAATAAAATGAATAACAGGAACAGCAATCTGCATTCCGAAGTAATGACTGCTGCAATTCACTCCTGACAAATCTATAAAAACCGAACAAAAGAGCAAAGTTGACCGGAGAGTGGAGCCAACTATATATGTACCCACGGATGGTTACGGAATACTTTAACGAGCAGATAGGGCATAGGGCCTTTAGTAATCTACGTAACATGTCAATTTCTTTGGATAACAGCAGGTTAAAATCCACAAGCAGGTCTTATCTATACATAATCTTATATTACTTGATCTCTTTGACCTAGGTAAGCTATGCGCGTGCGCAGGTTTATTACAAGAATGAAAAAAGGGTCAAAAAATAATTTGTAAGAACGATCAGGGAGCGTAAAAATTGCAACCTGTAATAACGCGTAGAAGAGTACAAATACACGCTATTAGGCTCTGAAAAGGAGCTAAAAGTATCTAAAATAGCCAGGCAGGGACTTTTTCCGTTTGGTACATTTTTGGCCAAATTAGGTGCAAAACTAGTTGTTCAATTCATTTTAATTTCAACTGGAAGCTGCATCCTTGAAGAATAAAATTTCAGGTAAAAATTCACCCCCTTTTACCCCTTTTAACAACAAAAAGATTGACGATACTTTACATTTCCAAGTATACATAAAAATGAAAAAATTCCTTCAAATCTGAAAAAAGAGCAATAAAATAATAAAACCAATCATGTTCGTTTTGTAGAATGAGACTTGTAGAGCACCGCGAAGAGTTGACAGAGTAAAACTATATACGTCACGTTTGCTGACCAACAAATTTTTAAATGGTTCAAAATTTATAATTCCTGACATAGATTTCCTTCTAAAATACAAAACTCTGTCTAAATATTTTTCGAAGATTGAAATGAGTAGATGAGATTATATTGACTTTCAAAATGATTTTTATATCATAAACTTAGAAATACTTCGTATTCTGCCTCATAGTTTTATAGATGCCGGAGAGCTGAAACAAGAAAGGTGTAGGAACGAAGGAATCATGTTATTGGAACGCCCATTCCTAAACCTTTTACATTCGTATTAGAAATGGGAGATTTTCTGTATATTTAAAACGTCTATGTGATAATGTAAACGAAAATGATGAGACATATAATGCTCAGAGTGCTAGTAGATCTCACAGTGCGTTTTTTCCAAAAATCGTTACATTATATCATTTTTTTGCCGTACTTCAAATTTTATTGAGTTTGTATTGTTCTTAATTTCGCTTATAAAGTATTTATTAGTTTATTTCTGGATAATTTCTCGTCCTAAACAAATCAATAGTACCCCTACTGCATGAAATGCGCACCTTAATATATCTTTAGATGATCGTCGCTCTCTATTGCCTAATCATCTACCTATTTCTAAAGTACTAAATTTTTTGGTCTATCTGCATAGATATACCCCTTTTTGGAGCCTTTTCAAACATTCGTATCCTATAGTTCTTCAGGAATATGCATTATATTCCGAAGCAGCCAAATTTCTATTTTTATTCTCTACATTGCGTTAGATAATATATTCCCTTTTTGAATAAATACGCAAGTAAACCTGGATGTAAAAATATGATTCAATTGATGTTTTCTACAGATAAGAAAATGGATTTTTGAGGCAATAACTTTCAGTTGCTAAATATAAATTATTTTTATGAATTTCGTATTCCGGATATACAGCTGTATTAATTGTGTTTCCAGACCCCCGTAGAATTCATAAATTAAAATGAAATGTTGCAGAGGCTATCTTTGTTCACCTGAAAGTTATTTAAATTTCGAGATTTCTTTTAAGTTGGATTCAAGAATCAAATAGGTGACACTAAATTAATTTATATCACAACGTTTGGATTGGCGAGGTGGCAAAAAATTTCTGGTTTGGAACAATTCGATCTGATTATTTATCATTTGATGGTCTAATTCTTACAAATCGGCATAGATTTATGGAGAATTTTTCAGCATCAGCTAATGATTGTACATTTTTATTAATTAAATGTTTCGTTTTTGTTTTTTTGCAATGTGGTATCTGGGAATTCAATTTGTTTTAACTTTTTTTCTGCAGTTGAATGGTTTTGACTATCAGGATGAGTGATTACTTATCAGGACTGCTGAGATTCTGGATGGCGTTTCTAGGAATTCATATAATATCTTCCGTATTCAAGCGCTTTATCGCGCTGCTTCAGTGGCATTGACACTCTCTACATCATACTTGAACTTGGTAATATAGCACATTTTCAAAGTTTCCGGAGACTTGAGATGATTCTACTATATGAAGTGCGTTCTGCTTGACATTTTCTCATTTTTTCCAGGGTTCTAATATCAATAAATTTGAGCAAAGGATAACTTGATTAGGGTAGGTAGTATTGCCTTCATTACCTCGATGCTCTTCGTATTTATTTAATCATATACAGATGATATTTCGCCGGCTAATATTATTCTTTTGTGGACTCAGGCGAATATTATAGTAGAGAGCACTTTGTGCAAGATCAACTTACTTTGTATGAGCGGCGGATTCCTAAAAGTGGAAATTGTTTGTTCATTTTTTTTTATATGGTCCTTTATCTTGTTTGAATCACTTTAATTTGCACTTTCGGGTACCAATTTGGACAAAGATTACCGTAATATATCCATGATTTTCCAATGAGTGCATTTATAAATTTATCACTGTTATTTACATTTTCATAATTTTTAGCCGCCGATATGCTACTTTAGGTACTGTCCTGGATTGAAGAGTTTTGAAATATTTTTTCTTTCTTTAAATGAATCTGTTCCAATCGCTTTTTGCGAGTGAAACGTATGGTCAAGGATTAATTCATCTTGAGGTGTATAAATGATAAAAAGGTCACTTTACCTTTTTTTGGGCCATGAGATTTCATATGATGTGATGCAGGCGACTGTTTATACTTTCTCGGCATATAACTCGATTTAACTAACTATTTTTTCTGGTATCACATGATAATTGGTTAAAGAGAGGATAATCTTTGAGAAGATGGCCTGTATTTTATTGACGGTAAAGTTTGCACAGGTATAAAGAAAGGAATAAACAATTCGCATTTTTAGCGATATTATATAACCGCTTTGTCGCTTTATTGCTTCGAGTAAAAGAGCTTTTCTTAAGGAATAGATATCTGTAATTTTTCAAGTAGTGTGATTGGAAGCGATCCTTAATTTATGCTTGAGTTTTTAATCAGATATTTTATTTCTGCGTGATTTCAATAAAGGTTAAAATGGATCATCCTAATTTTGAAAGAATGAGGCTGTAAAATAAGTACAAACTGATTTTTTCGAAAACTTTTCTGTATTTTGAACTCCTCTTAAATTCTGGTGAACGTCATTTTAAATTATTCACGATATATAGGCTCGCTTTGGCACATGAAAGAGCTAATATTCGCCTGAAAAATATTGTCTGATATGTTTTCTGATATGTTTTCTCACGTATCCAAACATTTTTGACATTTTTTACATATGAGTACTTATTAGGAATCAATTTTACACCTTTGAACCTACTTATAATGTAAGGGTCTTTTTAGTTTGGTTAGACATTTTAGGTGCATTTTTCTGGATAAAAGTAACGTTCTACACATATCTTCTCCCATTTCTATTTACTTATTTGATTTAAAGATTGTATCGAAGGGTTTAAAATAATCCTTAAATATGTATAAGTCCAGAATTTTGTTTAAGTGGACTATTTTTCGGGGAAATTTTAATTTCGTATTAAATAGTTCTACGTCATGCGATTGGGCTGTTGGTATTAAAATTTCATCTGATAGACTTACTTTTCATGGGAAATTGCCGTGATTCTTACAATATGCGGTCGGTACTTGCTACGTAAATTTTTCATTTTGCATTTTCTAATTCTGCTATTAATTTAATGTAACTTTCAATCCTACATTTTTGAGCGCCATATTTTACTAACTTAATCATTAACCTACAACTTTTTGTAAAGTATACTGTGCAGTACACAGCCTGGGCCAGTAGTTTCTCACATTACGAGATACTCTACAGTAGATCCGAATCATCCCCATAGTACAGTGGGACTGCACTGGTTCGTAAATAAAAGTTCGGAAATAGGGATACTATCTCGCAGCTCCAACATGTGTCTGAAGGTTACGTTTATCTTTTCTAGTAACCGATACATTCACAAAGGAATTTATAAGCAATCTTTCCATCATCAAATTATTTGAATATTTTGAGAAGTACAAAAAATATATTCTTTTCTGGCCCTATGTACTCAACCTTTCACGACTGTCTGCAGTATTATTTTTGAAACAACTTTGTCTTCCCAAAATGTCCGACCTTATCTTTACTCCTCTTCCGCTATCACCACAGATTACGTCGATGAAGGGTTCGAAAATGAGTACTAATCGAATTCGGACGGTACATTTTCGTGGAAAATGCTAACGTGGCGGGCTTATTCAATGCATTATGAGCAAGCGCCAGATATATTTGCTTTAGATATTGACACAATCGCACAAAATTTGACGGGCAAAAAAAGTACAGGAAAAAGCCAAACGACAAAATGCATCGGGTCTTCCAACCATACTGAGGAAGAATTTCGGCGTTTGTGGATGTGGTGAAGGAGGTGCTGCTGTTGGGTTCGAATAAGTAAGTCTCAGTTGCTTTGAATTCTAGTGCGGTCTTGAGGAGCTGGATCCAGAGAGGGATCAGTCTTTACTGAGGGAAAGATTAGAAAAGCCGACCCCCACGAAGAAGAGAACTGGAGATCCCTCCTTTCCTTCAATTGTGCGAAAATTGAAGCCCGTTGCGCGTGAGACTGTTGGAAGGGCAAATGCTGAGGGACTTGGCGAATCCTCTGATGAAGAGGACGGGAAATCAAAGGAGAGATATAGAAAAAGGGCAACCTGTCGGTGTCAACATAGAAATAGCGAGGAGAGTTATCGTAGGATTAAAAAGCGTTGCGGGAGCAAGGATGACCTGGATGGACATATACAGATTCTGTTGAATGCCGTGAAGAGCCCTTAAATTGCATCAGGGTGAACCCAAAGGAGTTAAAAAGAAGGCAACGGATACTCTTGGTTCTTTTGAGGTGACATTTCTCATTACGGAGCAGAAAAGTGACACAGTGCGATGGAACCTTTGCTATCATGCCAGCTAATGTGAAATTTGACACTTTCGTTAATGATCTCTCCATAAAAACAGATAAAAACACTATTAATCTCCGCACTCACAGTATGCAGAACTAAAAACCCATTTCGAAGGTCTGCATAATTTCATTTTTCGCAGAGTATCCTCTTACCATCAAAAATAGTGAACAAATATGGCAGTAGGTACCAATTTTCGCGAGTTATCTGCACAAATGTGTGCAAGTCCAGCATCCTTTACTTATTCGGCCACGCAACCAGAAATTACGGTACAGAGCTTTCACGGACCACATTCAATAGGACCTACAAATTTTAGTTGGACTATACCGAGATAGACGTGGGGGTGATGCTAAATATGTCAACAGTTCGTATTTCCTTCAGAGTTCTTTAAAATTTTAAAGACAGCACCACAACGCACATGGATTGGAAATGATAATTTTGTCAGGATTTGGGCTATGTGTGGCGATGCGGACCGCCGAACTGACTGTTGACCTAACGGATATAATGCGGGAGGAAGTGGAACCAGCACTCAGTGACAGTTGAAACTCAACTGCTTCACAAAGTTCGATGAGGAAACAGGAAAGGAATAGCTTTCAGTGTTGAGTGCGAGCTTCGAAGATGATGTGGGATTTTATGACGATTTATGCACGGCTGCATCTTTTGCACTCAACGCTTTCGGGTCGTTCGTGTCTAACTGCAACAACGATTGCAGTTGCAGGAGATGCAACAGCATCAATCACAAGCTGGACGCTGTGATACTTTGCCTTCATTTTGCGCAACCGGTATGAGGTCCTCGTATTTTCCGGCAACTAACTTTAGGTCGAATTTTATCTGTCCGAGACTTTTCATACTATCACCGATATTTTGAGAAAAATTAACTCCCTTATGGTACTATCCATCGGGTCTAAATATTTAAGAATTTGTGAAATGAATGTATGCAAACTAGTATCTCCCGGTAACCTCCAGAGGAGTTGCACCCTCTGCAATCGCAAGACACATTAGTGTATATCACATTTCATGCTCTCCTTTAAGGAAAAAAGTTCCACTTGGCCCAGAAAATACAGAAAAAGGAAAAATACAATCACTTTATTGTACTACACCCTAGGATCCGACAACATGACCGATGCTAACCGCCCCCATGTCTTTTCCGATTGATCCACTTCCTCTGACATATCCCGCTTCTTTTTAGCGATCTATAACCTCGTATGTGTGGAAAAAGCAAACCATAGAAGTCTCTAAAGATACTTTTCTATCATGAGGGGAACAGTTTTCGAGTTATACTACTAGACGTTCGCGCTAGGATCGCGTAAAGAGGAGACCGGAGAGTACGAAATAGTCAATTCAAAAACTTCTTGTGACGTTTACAAGGCGAAGATGGAGCAAGGGGCTGCACAAAGCTGAAGCCGCCAGACTGGACAAAATGAATGTCAGTGTTTCTCTGGAAAGGATATAATCACTGTGCGAAGATTAGGCTTGATCTATTCCGTTTCGTTCTAACCGATCCAAAATGTAGTGTCTAAATTCATTAATGACACGATCCGTCATTTAAATGGCCCCAATGGATTACGAGGGACTCAAGAAGCTGATTAAAGACTTCCAATTTGATCCAAAAGGTGCTTTTGGACACGAACGCGGGCTAAGAAGCTTTAAAGGTCCCTAAGGAGATTTGCAGAGGTCTGAATCTCGCGTCTGCAAGTCCGGATAGATGCGAGATAATGTATGTCAGCTTATCGGACAATTCCTGGAACCATTCCTATTCGTAGAGTAGCAATTCAACTGGGCAAGATCGTTAGAATAGTAAAAGTTGATTACAGCTGCAGCTATTGTGGCTAGACGAGTCATCGCCAAATACCTTCAGAACCCGCATTTGAATACATTTTGCAACGGCTGTAAAGAAAAGTTTCGTTTAGTAGCTACTTGTTGATAGAGGACGCAGCTAGTTATTGTCGATTGAGTCCTAATTTCAGAGTCAAGTTCGAAGTCGAACAGCGAACTTCGCTTGAAGTTTCAAGGACATTATGAGCCGGTGCAAATCGGTCAGGATGTTCACTGAGGCGACGTTGTGAACTCAGCGAAGATAAATAATGATAGTGACACCCTTCCACTGCAGAGAAGGGACAAAATGTGGACAAAGATTCCTTATGAAGAATGCCCTGACTGCTTTTCAGTCAATAATTTTCCTGGTGCCCAGTAAGACGATAAAAAGACTCGCAAAATAAATTTGCCTTCAAGCGGATTTCAGGATAACGTTGGAGAGTATAAGGTAGTTGTGGAGCCTGTGTCGGCCCTTTCAGATATGCTAAGGACATCTTCTTCGTTGGGACGCGGATAAAGATAGCAAGTAAGTCAATACGTTGGTTTCAAAAACTATGCCGGTGACTCAGGATCACATGAATAAAACTTTAAGGGCCCTCGTCGGTTAAAATTCGTCGTCGTGAAGGCGCACGGGTCAGAGACTGACGTCCGAGTTTCATCTATTGCGGATATTTCTGGAAAGACATTATTTTAGATCGCAAGCACAATCCTGTAGAGCCAACAGTCCGCATTCCTTGCGGCCTTTGAAATGAATGGCAATGACTGTTCCTAAATATTTTCCAGTCTCCACGGCATAATGAGCTTCTGACGACAAATTATGTCATGCGGCCCTCAAAACATCATTCAACTGAGGGAGAAAAGTCAGAGAACAATTAAAGGAAGAGGTCCAAGCTCTAATAACGGATTTCCGACCTGATCGTCGTCAGAAACTTTCAGAGAAATTTTAACGAGGCTGATGGCATAAGAGGGCAGCTTCAGAGACGGAGGGAGGTAGAGCAGTTCGAAGAGCAGTCCTTTTGTTGAGATATTGCCTTTGACAGTCACGTACGTGGAGTCTGATTCAGGTCAACGGGCACCGGTGCTTCCGGTGTTTTCTACGCCGTCATTTGTGCAATCTGGCATGTTCTCGCTCCTATTTTTGACGAACCATTTTCCTGAACAGTCATTGCCGCATTTTTCAGGCTCTCTTGAAGTCTCGAGTGAAACATCACACGAACAGGCTGTCAAGTCGGCTCGGGCATTGCTGCGTCGTTCAGGAAGCGGAGCACCACCCCTAAACGAGTATCACACCGCAAGAACCGCACACGAACAAGTCTTTCAGTCGACTAGGAGAGCGTCAGCAACTAGTTACTCATTTGTTGCACGACGCCTGCGCCAACAGCACCGACTGGAGAGTCAGTCGAGTGGAAACCAGAATGAGGAGACTTTCACGTTGCTTGTGCAACGAGTAGGACCGCAGACTTTTAAAGATGTACTGAGTAGCAGTTAGACTTGAAGTCATTCCCGTGAGACAACAAAGAAACGGTACTGTCGGATAGTTCGACTTTGTACTCAGTCGTCGATTACCGTCACCTTTGATCCCTGCGATGCTGTGCTCACTCAAGAATTACACTCGTAACCTAACATTCGCGCAAAGAAGCATCTTGTGAAGCTCGCTTTGCCGAAAATGCCGTAATTACCATATTTAATTGCCTGCAGAATACGGAAAATGAGGAAATGAATGAGGGGGGAAAAGGAGGAAGAGTAAGAAATTAAAAGACAAAAGGAAACCCTCCCCAATTACAAAATGATACGTAAAGAAAAGGACTACTACCCCTTCCAACTCTGCGTACAAATGACGCCTTTGAGTGTTGTGATATATGGGAAGATAGTTGTTGGTACCTAGCCTTGTGAGAAGGTGACGCCCTGTTGTGATTTGTGTGTACCGAGCTCGCTAGGAGGGGCCGTTTTGGTGGGAAAAGTGAGATGGATGAGCAAGGTAGGCCGCGAGTGTGTTGTGTCGTTGGAAGGGTGCGTCTAGTTCGGATGTGTTTGTCTAATCGCTAGATAGACTAGCGAGGGTCGAGGTGAGAAGCAGCGCTTGTGGTATTATTCATAACCCATCGTTTCGAAGTGCGAAAGTCAGTCTTATTTTACTGTTTCGTGTTGCCGCCGAACGCTCAACTACTAAAGTCAAAAGTCAAACAGGTTGCTTTGGCTGCTCCGATAAATTGGCAACAGCACGGCAGCCTCCTAGGACCTTCGCTCTGTAGATCGGATAAAAGAAACAACAAATCCAGTTTTATTATCTACACTAGTCCAGCTACCGGATAAAAATTTCTATGCATCCTCTGCATCGGCCGGGAGAAGTGTCACGGACCTGGCCGGATACCTCGGCTTGGGGTTGGCGCGTTGGGGATCACATCCCAAGCGAGGGAGGTGCCTTGGTTGTGGCAATCCTGGAATCCAGAGAACCACAGTTCCTTACCCGGAGTATCAGGGAACTTGATGCGGAGGTTGAACAGCTGGTAGAAGCCGTCCGGTAGGAATCCGATGTAGGTTACCGAGTCTACATACTCGTCAGAGAATCCGTGCCCGGTGTCAATGGGAGGGTCTGCAGGGGCCTTGTTGATGAAAACCCTCCAGTTGGCGGGCTGCTCCACGCTCACGGACGGCATGCGCGGCGGCAACTTGACGGTAAAGTTGGTGGTTCCGATGGTGTCATCACCGCAGTCATGCCCGATACGGAGGGAAACAATCGTTCTTTCACCTGCAATGGCTTCAGAGGGTGTGAGACCCATGTGAGCAGAGGCGGCGATGAGGCATACGGAAAGGGCGACGGAAAAAATGAAGCGGTTCATTGTTGTGTCGGGTGTGCTGAAGGATTGGCTACTTTTAAATGTGAGCTGAGGAAACTATAGTCTGATAATGGAGTGCTGGCCACCTTTATAGGCTCCAAGTCTCTGCAGAAGAGGGATGCTTGGAGCGTTAACTTTGTTGTTGGGGCGCGTGGGATGGCAATTTGTGCCTGTTTTTCGTGTTTTGAGAGAACATTGGTTTCGTCCAGGCCAAGACGAACCATGCTTAAACCTTGCGGCATAGGTTTCTGATAGCACCCGTTTGAATGCCAATAGACAAGGCGAGGATCATTTTCTTGCTTGACCAACAAAGTATAATCGAGAGACTAGTTGGACAACGTGTAGTTGGATCTTTGCGAGGACTATAGGGTCGGTCTGGCCCCACTTTGAATATTGTGGGTAGTAATTTTGAACATGGCTAAACTTCCAGCTGCAACGCAAGTTGATGCACGGGCCTAGTTGAACCAGATACCCAGCATTGGACAATAGTCCCACATAGCGTTCGGTTGGTAACCAAATTACATGTTGGAGATTTTGCAGATTGGTTTTCGGCGAATATGTTAATTATCTTCCCGATCTGCCCCACTGCTACATATGAACGGAAACGGCCTCAGATTCAGGGTTTGCCAAGAGGAAAAAGATATGTTGTTATGCGGTGTAGTAAGGCCTGAAGGGATGGAAAGGAAGAAGAGCAAGTTTTGCTGATTTATTTGGACTCGCATCTCGATTGGAACCTCTTCCACCATTGCGTGGTTCCGTGTGCAGTTGGGTTGAAAAGACGGAGGAGGTAACTGAAGTGCAGAATCATGCATCGACGAGAAAAATATGACGAGATATTTTACAGTGTATATATTGATTACACTGGAGAGATATGAGTGTGGTTGGCGGGGCAACTATGAAAATGCGAGGCATGTGACGTGATATGTTGCTTATGCCTCTTGTAAAAATCAACAGGAAGGTGATATGGCATTTGAGTGCAGTCTACAACACTTGGGTACCAATTCTATAAACGACATTGTTGCGTTTATGAAAGCGACACGCAGCACTTGGGGAAAAAGGTTTGGGTGTTTTACTCTTGGAAGATATATCGGTCTATCCCATGGTTTTCGAGACAACAGCACTTGTGAATAGGAGAGTGCGTATAACCGATTCCATGTTAGCGCGGCTGTCTTTCACTCGAAATGTCAGATGAGTAAATATTGTTATTGATATTATGTTTAGAGGCATTTGTGCAATTGGGGTTTGAAAACTGCGGTGATGGGAATTTTGTGTGCAGTGACACGGGAAGTGGCGAGGCTAGCCGAGCTGGCGTGGCAAGCGAATGGCTATTTCGGGTGGAGGAGTGTGTGGTTGTGATGGACCAGTAAGCAAACGACTGTACATGGATGACTTTGACGTTGCAGATTGAAATTGGCAGCGTGAAAGTCATGGAGACAAGTGGCGGAAGTGGCATTGTATGTGGCAGCAGCATGCGATAGTGGATTGAAGGAGTTGTTGGGATGTGGCGAATGAATGCGTACATCCAGGATCCAGTGTTGTGGTGTGGACTAGCGACGGCAGCTTGCAGGATCGCGGTGGGGCGGGAGTGTAGCTGTGGCAAGCTGGCAGGCAGATGAGTTGCCGGTAACCAGTTTTCAATTTTCGAGTAGGACGAGGGCGATGAAGAGAGGAGACGGGTGGCAGAAATGGGGCAGTGTATGGCGGTGGGCGAATGGGAGGAGGAAGTGAATGGTGATAGGCGGCTTGTGTTGCATCCTATTCTTTTTTCAATTTGTGCTGATCAGGGCAGAAGCCATTGTCGGGAAAAAGTAACAGCTTGACAGCTATTCGCAATGTTGAAAGTTATGTGTTAGTTACATTTTTGCATGAATCTGCACCAAGGGCGCATCTGCTTCCCCATTCCGCCATTCCTGCTTACACAGCATCATACAATAAGGGTATAAAACCCTCTCAACCCTCTCAACCCTCCTCTAAAGTGCTCCTCCCCACCATTGCCTGCATCAAAATGCCATCCCTCCTCCTCCTCCTCCTCCTCCTCCTCCTCTTCCCCTCCCCAATTCACCCCGCCACCATCCCCACCCCCACGGACCGTCGCAGCGGCTCCGGCAGAGGCGGCGGACCTTCCTCTCGCCGCCGCCGACCCACCCGTCCACCGGCGGCGGTACCTCTGGTTACGGCACCGGCTCCGGCGGCGCTTGCTTTCCCGCCAACGCCACCATCCACGTGGAACACCACGGCCCCATGCCCATGCAACACCTTTGCATCGGACATCGTGCTCTCATCGCTGAGAATGCATTCTCCGACGTCTTTCTGTTCACGCATCGTGTATCTCGGGGTCGGTTCCCGTTTTTAAAGTTGGTTACTTCTGATGCTGCGTTGGTGGTGTCGGAGGGTCATTATGTGTACGCGGATGGTGTGTTGCGGGTTGCTGGGGATGTGGTGGAGGGGATAGGTTGCAACGGGCGGATGGAGAGTGGGTGCGTGTGTTGAGTGTGCGGCGGGTGTTTCGGCGAGGGTTGTACAACCCGCAGACCACGGCGGGTGATCTTGTGGTCGATGGCTTTCGTACAAGTTGTTATACCAGTGCTGTTGAACCGCGGGTGGCCAATTCGTTGTTGGCACCGCTGCGTGCATTGTATCGCTTGTTTGGGGTTGATGTCACTGGAACGTCGTTGCATTCTGGGGTTTTGGGAGCGTGGAAATGGGGGTTTGTTTCCCGGTCTCAGATGCTGGTTTCATGAGCTTGTGGGGGGCTGGTCACACGAGGTGCTGCTGGTGTGATTACCGCTATGTTGAATGTAATGCATTTTTGAGTATTGTGTGTCGAGGCTGCGTCATGTGCGGACGCGGGCGTAGCTGTGACGTGGAGTATAGTTGAACCGGGTGCTGGCCTTGAAGCGGGCAGGGCGGTGGCGGGGGGTCGGCATTGGGGGTTGTGGTTTTGTGAGGTGATGTTACCCAAAGTTTTCTTGGCACTGGTGCGCGGGAGAGCATGGGTTGTGCGATGTTGCGTTTATCTCCTTGCTGATCGAATGGGCACGAGGTGCCGGTTTTCGAGTCTGCCGTGTTTTTTCTATCCAGCCACACGCGGAAGATGAACAGGACTTTATCAGGGAATACAGTTGAGGCTGAATGTCTGTACAGAAAAGTGGATGTGTTGGCGGGAGTTTTGTGAGAATGAAAGCAACCGGCATTGACGAGAGTACATTCTGCGATGATTGTTTTGGTGAAGGTACCACGTAGGTCATTGTTTCATGAATGAATTGACTAATTTAATGGTGGAGCACCACATGAATTACAGTATGCCAATAAACATATTGTTACACGTTGGCCTATTTTGATAAAGCACGTGCCAACGGCCCAATTCCAAACACCGCACACAATTTGTTTCGTACAGTATGACATCAACATCCATCGCCCCTGGTCGCCCCCTCCGCTCCCACCATCTCATCATCATCATCACTTTTTTCTCGCCATCCCGAGGCTAGTCTAGGTATTACATCAAGCCACCCCTGCTTCTCTCCATCAACCGTGTCCGCAACGCAGCCCTTTCCCACGATTCCCATCTTCCTTACCGCACCCCTCTACCAACCCCGGCTCCCGCCCCCTCTAAAAACGCAACACGCGCCCTCGACCCGTACTACCCATAGCACTCATGCTGCAACAGCACACATGCCCCCCTTCCTCCGCTCCCACGCACTCACCCGTCCACACCATACGCCCCGAGTCGCGCACACCAGCGACATTCTCATCAGTCACTGCTTCGTGCATGATTGTATGTATCCTCATCGCTACTCTTGCCCATCCGCCAAATGCCCTCCATTGGATCCACGCTCACGCCCTTGCTGTTGCCCGCTACTTTCACGTTTGCAAAACCCGCATCTTCTCCCATTCAACCTTCTCCACAGCCCGCTCCGCCTTTCCCCGCCATTTCCTCTTCGAGCCATGCGACGATCGAGGCCTTCAACTGCTTGCGGCTTCACCGCGACTCCGTCACATGGCTGCTTTCCTCGACGCAATAATGCAGGCCTGTCGGCACATGCAGCGCTCTCCACCGCCGCTCTCCAATTCCACAATCGAAAAGGGAGCTCTTACCAGTTCCTCAACGGCGTCACCCTGACAGACCAAGCGAGGATACAGCCCTGCCACGGATCAAGGCTTCCAGCCGTTCTTCCCTCTCCACAAACCACCGCCACCACCAACATCATCGCTTCAGTCCCTCCCGACCCACTACACCCGCTTCTTATCGCCTCGCATCGCCCAACTCCTCTGCACATCCATCCCATCTGGCCCACTCCTCATTTCCCTTTCCCTGCGCACCGCCCACGGCTACCGATCGCCAACCGACCCTGCCCCGATGCCTCTCACGTCCTCCCCGCCTCCCCCTGTAGTCCTGTAGCTTGTAAATCCAAAACAAGGTGCCCACGACGCAACGGCCCGGCCCGCTGCAACGACGAGGATTGGGACGACACACCCACTCCCTCCCACCACGGTGACTCCGATATTCGTATCCGCCCAATCGCATCCCGCTACACCCCTGTCGCAGCCTTCCCTACTCCCCACCCCACATCTACCACCAACATCCACACACACACTGCACCCGTATGCTGCAGCGGCACCTAAAGCTTCCCGCCTTGCCTTTCCGAACGGTGCGCTGCAAACCTAGCACCACTACCGCGAACAGCTGCGTGTGTTCAGAGGCCACCCTGCTGTGCTGATCTTTGCCCATCGGCTTTCGGTACGCTCCGTTGCCACGGCTTTATCCGAAACGCGCTATCGTTCCACGGTCTTCCGCGCTGACTGTCGTGAATGCGACTGCGGGGTCCCATCCTCGTCCCGGGTACTCAGCTGTGGCCAACTCCTTATCCGCTAACTGCTGCCCTATCGCGTGTGCTGTCTGCATCTTCTCCGCATTCAGATCCACCAAATGCAGCAAGGCCACCCGTCTCTCTGGGGGCAGGCGACGTCCCCCCCAGCGTGACAAGGTCTGCGAGATTCAGCTCAAATTGGGCTGACGACCCCTCAATCTATCAAAGGGCCCACCGCGCCCACCCAACTTGACTTTCTGGCCCATCGCCTCCCGACTCCCTAGATGCACTGTCCGGTGCCACCATTTGCCCAATTGATGCATGTATCCCGCCTATAGCGCGCCGTTGGTTTGAGAGTACTGGTATGGTGCGCCACAGGATTCATCAGCGCCTTCGCTCCGTCACTTGGTCGTCTGTGGCGATGCCTGCCCTGTCCCGCCCCCCCCACACACGCTACGGACACTGCATCTTTGGTTCGTTCCTAACTGAACGGTTAATGTAGCAATCCAACTCCTGTGTGACAAGTAAATGAAATAAAAGGAAAAGTGACGACGTATTCCAAGCAATAGTTTCAAGTGTCAAGTTTTTCATTTTTACTGAGGCCTCAGGACTGTCCTACTAGTTTTGAAGTAGGGAACTGTTGTTCTGTTGTGGAATCTCGCCTGTAGCGGACGGAAATCCAATATTGCGTAAATCGCCAAAGCTCAAACTGCTTTCCTCAGGATTGCCACAACCCGTCAATCCCTCCTCCACAGCTGGTAACACTTGTCGACAACAACAAGTCCAAACCCGTTCATGAACAACTGTAGGTGCAACAAATCCTACCTGACAGTGCGGCTCTGGTTGTCCCTTGCCCACAATGGGACTTCTCCGGTGAAACGGTAGTCAAACAGGAACTCCTCTCCCGGCTCTACCACTCGCCTGGCGAACAACGCTACATACGCATCCCCGCGCACCCGTACGAGCTTACTGGCGCAGTTCTCAAGAGCCCCTGGTTTTGTATGATTACAAAACTTGGCCTTGCTTCCTAGTAGCCCACCGTCGATAACCAGAGACTCGGTTACATTGAATATGTATGTTCGGTCCGTGGCATCATAAAGTCTTCCAATCATGTCGGCCAAACGAGTGTCAATTAACTGTCCACTATACACCCCGACAAGGTCACCGCACTCGAACCGTTCCCAGCAAAGAGACCGAAACCATGAATATCAGACCTCCCTACGTAAGTCTTCTTGTGCAGCGCTATACTGGCTGGAATATTACGGCAATTGCGTCTCTGGAGTGATATGCTGTTGGGCAATATGGAACAGTCGCAATCACAAAGGTCGGGACTACACGCCCTGTTGTGGTCCCAGCAAGTACAAGCCGAGGTGCAGCAATGCCCAGTGGTGCATGAACATCCAAAATGACGATTTGCACACGGGCGTGCCTTGCCAGCTCTGATAGATTCTGCAGAGGGCTCAGTCCATGTCACGACGCCTGTTTCCTCGTCTTCTTGATACCTGCCAAAATTGCAACCACAAGTCGGCTCGCAGTGCATCCCTTTCTTCACGCATGAACATGTCTCCACTGTACATTCCCCGATATGATAACAAGGTACAAAGTCCTGGTCTGTAGTTGTGCATTGGTCATTTCTGTCCACGACTGATTTTGTACAAATTTTCCCCTTTGGCGTTTTGCCCCTTTGGATCCTCTGCTTCCTCTTGACGACTTCAACACGTTGTTCTCTACTAGCCTTTTGCATTTCATGCTGCGCAATATCTTCCTCTATAGGGTCCTGCAGTTTCAAATGCACTTCAAAGCACCTGCGAGTCCCAATCACGACTGCCAGGGAACATGGGTCCAAGCCAAACATTGGCACTGACTCGCGAAGGAGCAAAACTTCTTCCGAGGACCAAACCTTGTCCACGTTGTTCACCTGAGACGCTGACACCGCCAGGAAGCAATCCGAGGAACAGGGCTTCAACTCACCGCTCGCCAATAACTTTTCTCTCGAAGTCCTCCTCGTATCCTCTATAGGCAAAATGGGCTCGACGTCAACATTAGCGTGCTGCGGGCAATTAAAGACGTGACATGTAAAGCAAAAATGACGCAGGGCGTTGTTGCTCGCCGACCAATTTTCCTCAGATGGCATACTTTCATCAGAGGGATCCCTGCCCTCGTCCTCCAATGCACGTTCCATTTCCTCCATGCTTTTCCGATTGGCGTCTGCAATTTCCTGTTCCCTCCTTCGATCCTCGGCGACTCTTGCTATTGCCTTGACACGGTCGGTCTCCTTGACACCAAGGGCCGAGCCAAGCACGCGCCACATAGCCTCATCAGACTTTGAAAACTTTGCAACCACAGCCAGAATGGCCTTGCGACTAGCCTCCCTCCATCGAATCATTCCCATCGAGTAGTAATTGTATCTCTCAATATCGTCCCTCGGGACTGTAAACTTGCCGTTTGCATCCAATTCACCATCACTCAAATCCAACTCCTGGCCTGCATCATCTGCCATGTCCTCATAAACCTCAAAGGCCAACTCACAGTCGTCATCCTGATCGCCCAAAAAGGGCATATACGGCTCTACATGAAGATCCTTGCCGACCCAATAATTGGTCTTGACTGGGATCCAAGCATCGTACTTGGGTACTGTGGGATGCTGCGCAAGGGGATACGCGGCATACGAGAGGACGCCGCTTTGGAGTTTGAACGCGGCTTGGTATTTGCAACGATGGCATCCAAGGCAGCCAGTGAAGGGTCAAAGGGACGGTCGTCATCCGTGGAGATCTGGTCGATGTTGGCCTGCATTTGTGGTGTGATATGCCAGAGACGATGCTCAAGACATTGCTGACGTTCGGACGTCTCTTTGGGATAATTGAGGAAATGGCGGCGACAGGCATCGCGCATGTGAATCTTAGCGTCGGTCTGGCATTCGTTCAAGTGATCGAGGAGAGTCTTACTGCAGACGTGAAGTGGATCAAAAGGCAAAGAGGTTAGATCACAGGTTTGTTGTGATGGTGGAATGCTTGACGGTGGAGTGGAGGTTTGCGGGAGGAGGGTAACATGCGATAGAGTTGTTGGTGCTTACCTTACGAGGTCTGGAATTTCGTTGAGCATGTCGCGTCTTAACCTTGGACGTTTGGTGGAATCGGAGGAGGACTTTGCTTGAGACATTTTATGTAGGAATGGGGAATGAGACAGAGACGGGGTTGTGGTGTAGAGACGGGGACACTAGGTGGAATGAGGGTATGGGACTGGGACTGGGACTGGGACTAACTGAGTGGTGTTGGATGGCTCGAGAGGGGACAAGGTGGGGGTGCGTCGGCGAGGTGGATGCAGGACCTTATTCGAGTTGCGAAGGTTGGCGGAACAGGGTGTCGCGCCGGGTCGCTCAAAGTGCCACGAATTGATCCGGGGCTATATTTCAAAATAAAGTAAAATTTTGACTTTTACAAAATCAAGCAAATGCTCAACGGGTGGCAAATTTTTGATTTTGTCTGCACTACGGCATTTGTATTTGTTTTGTGCTGGACTATACTGTACAGTACTGTAACTGTACAGTACTGTACTGTACCGGACGGTAAAGGAGGGTACACTAACTGTACACTTATTATTCCATTTAATTTCAACAGGATTGTTACAGTGCAACAGTACAGTACAGTACAGTATGGAGGCCCCGCCGAGCCTTGTACAACTGTAAAGTATTGTACTGTTACAGCAACGGCCTGGAACCACCAATGCACCTTGGTCCACTGTAAATCTGCAATGTTGCACAGCTTGCGCGCGAAAAAAAAAAAAAATTTATGCTGTGACCTATCCACCATTCTTGCTGATTCCATATGCACACTTGGGCGACGCCGCCTGCCAAACACCGCATACCGCATCACTACTGCCCACATGCAACATTCCCGGAAAACTTTCCCGCGAAAATGGGGCCGTACTGTAGACGTACACGTGTACAGGAATGGATGAAGTAGGTGGCGTTTCATACAGAATTGCAACCGACATTCGAAAACGTATGATACCTGTGACGGCTGTACAGGGCTGCAATGCAAACATATACTGTACAGTTGTACAACTTTCAAACAGTTTCGATTGTAGGGCCGCCCACCTTCGTACAGTACAGTACAGTATTGTACACCCCGTGCCCCCACCCATAACCCGCAGTACTGTACAGTACGGTACATTCCAGTCCATTTTAGCTGTACCGTACTGTATGCCATACGAATGTACAGTAGCGGTACTGTACAGTACAGTCCAGTACGTGAATTGCCTGGGACCGCCGCTCGAGCTACCGCACGTGGAATACAATACACTGCGATAACTCGGCAGCAGGAGTACGACTGGTGTCCGTTGCAGGATCCCACTATACTGTACTGCTAGTGTCTATTGGACCGTTGTCCTCATATGAGGACTACTTTTAGCACTTCTTTTTCATTACAAAATGTTTTTACCTCCGCGCATTTCTTGTCCCTCCGCATTAGTTCATGAGTGTAGATGGCCGATCAAAACAAACTTTTCAAGATTGTTGACCTCCGTGAAGGCTAGAGCAATTTTCCCTCACCACCTGCCGCTCTTCACAAGAAGTTGTGAAAACGACTTCATTTTGGAAGGAAAAATAGTTCGTATTATCGTGGGGGTTTCAGAAACGAGGGCGCATGTACAGTAAAAATTACTGTACTGTAACTTAACATAAAAAACCTTTTTTCCAGTAAAAATTTCGGGCTTCCAAAACATTTACCTTTCCAAAATGTAACGGAAATTGTCCTCATATGAGGACAAAGGGTGCCTCATATGAGGACAGTGCTTGGTCGGATAGACACTAGCCAAGAGCTAACCGCCTGGTCCACGTCGCCCACATCTGACGTCCACTGTAGGTGCGGCTGGCTTTGGTCTAATGCGACTGGGGTCAAGGCTACTAGTCCAATGAACTTGCCTTCAAACCATGATGCAGGACTGCATACCTGTTTGAGTCGATTGTGATTCTCTGCAAAACTATGGGATAGATCGGATATATTTTCAAAAAGTGACACACCCAATCCTTTCCCCTCTCTTACAACGAGCATGAATAACGGAGCATTTCTATCCAGTACAAAGGAGCTAGTAGCCAAGTCAACAACTATGTCGCGTTAAATACGCCTATCAACGCGGCGTGTTGGTTTAGGAAAATGGCTTGCACCCCACAGTTATGGCCCCGTGTACAGTAGAAGGCGGCCGTGTCACGGTACTGTACTTTTTTATAGAGGCTGCCGGAGTGAGCACGCTTAAGGTAGTACAGCGATCGAACGAATTTCTTCCGTTTTTGTACTAATGTCATACCTGCCAGTGAGTCTACCAACAACAATACTGTATACTAGTACACTTGGTACAGTCACACCTACGATTTAGTGCCACCCCCGTACATAGGCTAAAAGTGCGAACTATACTGGAGTACGCATTAAATCGATATATTCATAGCGTCTGTAGCTCCCTCGGTGCTTTTATTAGACCATCTCCGTTATAAGCAACTGCCGTGCACGCAGCTCGGTTTCTCTACGCTTTGCATAAATAAACCGCCTCTTTGCCTTCCTCAAGAGCAAGGATGCGTCAGGCAAATTTGATTTGAAGGCCCATTGTTCCAGCAACGAAAACCTTTCAACTATCACAGACTCTGGCGGCAGCGGCTCCGCAACAACAGCATCCCCATAATAATCACTAGCTTCGTCTTCCTCCAGATCTGAAGTAGTGCGTTCTTCGTTTTCCGCAACGAACGCTTCCTCCACAGTTGCCTCACTGACGTTGCAATCGTCTTCTATAGTCAACTATCTTTCAACCGTAGCGTCGTCAACGGAACCTTGTACCTGCTCATACAAAGGATCGCGGCGATATAGGCATAGTTTCATTCTCTCTAAACCCTTGATAATTTCTTTCATGAAAGCGTCCTTTTGCGTGTTTTTCATCTTCCCTTCGGTCACGATGACCTCGGTGTTGAACGCCAAAGGTAAAATATTAGCTTTCACCCAACGAAGAGCTGTACTGCGCTGCGATATTTCGTTCCAATCCTGAAAAGCGAGGCGCGAAACGTCTAGCATATGCGGATCATTCCAGAAAGCAACGCTTTGTTGCTGTCTCGTCTTTCTTGCCGCGACTCAGGATTTAGCAGGATCTTTCGCGTTAGCAAATTGCGATAAAGATGCTTCCATGCGGCAATTATGTCGAGATCCATAGGCTGATGTAACGCTGTTCAGTTAGGTGGTAAAGTAATAATCCGCACTTGATTGCGGTGATCAACTAAATCAGTGTCATGAGGACCGCAATTTTCCATAATTAATGCAACCTTCCTTGAAGGTTTGGATCTAATAAAGGGAAGAAATACCTCGTAGAAACACCTCTTAAACACAATAGTATCTGGCCAAGCGTTCTTTTGACTAAAGTAAGTCAATGGTGGTTTGCCAAGTCGGAAAAATCGAGAGCTCTTAGATTTACCGATGATAGAGAGAGGCACTTTTAAGGATCCATCTCCGTTCGTGCAAATGTAGGCATTTATTCGGTCTTTGCTTTTATGGCCTTACTTCCCCGCACCGATTTCCTGTTTTCCTCTTTCCTAACATACGTCCTGCGCAGTAGCAACTTGAAGAACAATCCAGTCTCGTCCACGTTAAAAATGCAGTCTTGGTCGTAGTCGCGCAAGAACTCCCTTAGTTCCGCTATTTTTGGAGCGACTTGAGCAATTGAAAAGCTTCCGGCTTCCCCGTACAAGCCCAACAAACGAAGAGCGTTTCGTTTTAAAAACTTATCTACCCTACCAGTTGAATCTCCAAATTTCATCAATCGGTGAAAAATGTCCGAGTCCTTGTCTGACATTCTTGCACAGAGAGATTCCCGAATTATCAGCGCCTTGTTTCGAAATGTCATTTGGGACACTGGCATCTTCATGCATCTTGCAAATTGGAAGAACAGCAAGAGACTCTTCTCGATCATTGGGAACTGCAGAAGTTTCAAGGACTTCTTGTAGCTTGCTCCGTCCGAACTTTCTGCCAATTTAATAAGTGCCGT
This sequence comes from Kappaphycus alvarezii, assembly GCA_002205965.3. Classification (NCBI taxonomy): domain Eukaryota; phylum Rhodophyta; class Florideophyceae; order Gigartinales; family Solieriaceae; genus Kappaphycus; species Kappaphycus alvarezii. The sequence continues at coordinate 538,331 of NADL03000677.1, read as the reverse complement.
TGATTTCTTCCGAAGCTTTGTTATTGTCCTTCGTTCCACCTTAAATTCTCTCGTCACTGACTCTGCAGTGCTCCCTGACGTTAACTTACGGGCTGCTTCTGCTTTTTGCGCCAGAGTTAGACGAGTCCGCTTCTGCTTGGGAATCATTATCGACTCTATATCAATCTTCAAATTTTTGAGCACTTATCTTCCCGTGAATAGATCAAGTACTTGTTGAAGGGGAGTGCTGTTGTGTTGAAAAGAAAGAAACGGTCGTTATTAATAGGATTGACCTAGATGCAATCAGCGCATGGATTAATGTGTTCCGGCGGCGCGGTATACGGTTGCCAACGGTCTGTTGGCAACCATTGCCTGACTCTCCCCTCTAAATTTAACTGAAAAAAAAGAACTTGCGCATAGGCTCCAATTTTGTGCTAAGCCCTTGAGGGTAGCACTATACCGAGGGTGGAGCTATCAAATCGCGCACTAAATCGAGACCCCCCCATAGTTCGTCTAGATTGGCCCATACTTGAATTTTCGATTTCATAGGGCGATTGGGGGTTGATCACTGAAGCCGAGTATTGCCTACACCCATAAGGAGCCTTTTCACCCAATTCCCAAAGGAACGAAAGGACCATGCTTGTTCAAGGATTTAGAGATCTGACTAGAGTCTAATGATATTCCCACTTCATTGAGGGTGTAGTTATAGCAAAATGAGGCCTGTAAAACAGAGGGGGAACTAACCAGGCGCTGCTAAACGGGTACTGGGGACAACGGCAGTGAGTTTCAAAAAGTTGGGGAAAAAAAGGATCAGTGGAGTGTAGCTTGATTCCACCAAGAATCTAGAAGACCTGCCACCCTTTTGTAGCCAGTACTGTGGCTCTAGCGTAGTACATGTGGATTCTACCTCAATCACTAAAGACTACAGCAGTTACTAGAATTACTACCATAAAGACCTGTAGCGTACCGTGACTTCAAATAAATTGGCTACGCATAAAAAAAAAGATTAGGTATAAAACCCTGTAGGATTAACAACAATTCATGGAACTAGAATCCTATCGAAGTTCTCTCTTACACCACTGTGGAAGAGAGAACTATAATAACGGCAACGAAGAAGTCTCTATTACACAGTGGTGTAACAGAGACACTATTAAAGCCTGAGTCAATATCATTGAACGATTTGAATTGCATCCTACAGCCTTTGTGGTCATATAAATAATTTCTGCAGTTTTAAACTTTTCAGTGCTTGCGGAAATGATTTCATATGCTGGAAGTACTAAAGAATTTTTCTCCTATCGCATTAACATTTTCTTACTTTTTCGCATCCGTTTCTTTCTATGTGCTTTACTCTTTTCTCTACGAATTGCCGTTAAACTGTTAGCGTGAAAAGGGCGAGAATTCTCGCGAAAGACATCCATTTTCTGACTCTTTTTTCAATACAGAAAAAATGTCAGAAACTATCGCATGAGTTTAAATTACCTGTAAAAGCAAGTAATTATCATATATTTTTATTCTTCTAGTTTAATACGCAGTGCGCGAGTGTTACCTCTTAACTACGGAATCCAGTCAGGCCATGAGAAAAAAAATATACACTAAAACGCGCCGGATGTTCTCTTTTCCTCTCTCTTAAATCAACAACCGATACAGAAGCTCCCCTCGCTATTGGCGTGGATATTCGTGGATATGTTGGGATGGTGGAATGGGACTTTTTGACAGGGACTGCCTGATGGTATAGATGTCGTCTCGATGTTAAAACCCTGCAGTTTTCCGTAGAATGCTAGAACTTTGCGAAGAATGGGATCATCATTTCTGAATATCTTCACCTGAGAAAAATGCGTTTTCATCAACGAAAAGCTGAAATTTACACTTATATGTAGGCACTATAGTTCTGGGAACCGTGGGTGAGTCAGTATCGCCGAATACAAGGTTAACATATTGTTTGATGAGGAGGGTCGAAAAGGAGCGGCGCCTGGGTGGATTGACGTGACAATATAGCAAATTTTTCTGTTAACTATTTTGTCAAAGGGGAGAAAACTGGAAGATAAATTAGGAGCTAACTCAGAGGAGCCTGTTTACCATTTGTCCATTGTAGCCATGTGGATACGAAAACTAGTCACTAGGTTTGACCCCTCTAAGATGGTGCAGTGAATAAAATTAATGTCAGCCAAATAATAAAAGTACGTAAAAGTTAGATGCGAGATATTTATACACCTATAACAATGAAAAACGTTTAGAAGAGAAAATATCAAGTAAAAACCCGAGGCCAAATCGTCTATTTTTCAAGCAATTGGGCTCATTTTGGTACGGATATAGTACCAAGATCAATTGACAATCGGTGGAAGTACCCTAAAGTGCCGTATGTTAGCAAGGGACCGAAAATTTCAGAAATTAAATTTAGAGAGAGAACATTAAAATCAGTTCTGCCTATGATTGAACAGTAAAGGTGCCCGTTAGACTACAATATTGTTGTAAATATGGACAAATTACCTCATTGATCCTGAAAAAACCGCCATATCAACCACCTCTTTACTATTTTGTGAAGAATCGATGATTCGGGGTCCTCTTTCTAGTATAAATCACGAAATATATGGACTTCTGATTACTAGGATGAGTAGAACAGAGAAAATTTTGCAGTTGAGAGGGGGTTTGATGACAAGCAGGCTCCTGTGCCACTAGTAACGCCATCTAGGATTTTCTTTGCTTAAAAAGGGACCGGAGATAACTAAATTCTTCCAGAACAGACACTGCAAGAATAATTCGATATCATCCCTGAATTCAATCTTGTTATACGTCCCCAAGAGACTTTTGCTATTCAACCACTTCTTCGTATTATTTTTAGCCTTAAAAGTCACCTTGAAAGTTTATGAAGAGAGAAGCGATCTATGAGGTATTTAAAAAAGGGAATACGTCTGGAAGAATTAGGAAGGATGATGCTATTTCAGAGCTTTCCAAAACAAATCGCAACGTCTAAACCGGATATTTTCTTCTTGGTGATTCCAGTGATTTTGATGAACATAACATGTTGGGAACAATCAACAGCCTTTATCAAGATACGTGAATAAAGAAGCTATATGGACTGATCTGATACCAGTATGAAGCAGTGTACTAGTTTTTTCGGCTCCAGTTTAAGGAAAAGTTAGATAATTCGGGGAAAAGCTGACGCAAGTTTAAAAGTTAACATTAAAAAGGAAGTGAATTTAGAATTTACTGTGATTTAGCATATCTTTTATCTTTGTAGATCAGAGGCAGAAAATAAGAAGCATTCATTTGATGCAAAACTAAAAGTAATAAAACGGATAAACGTCTTAGAGCGGGAAAAAAAGTTTAAAAATATAAAATGCAGCTAGAATGAAGTCGAAGATAGAACATTGATCATGCTAAATGTAGAAAGGGGCCTCGATGTCGGGCAAAGTAAGGGTGGAAGCAGCAATGATTCTCATTACGGATTATCTTGCAGAAAAATCTCGATAAATAGGTCTACTGAAACGATTTAGCCCCTCTGTATAGTTAAACAGCAGAACTTGAGTGTTTGAAGAGATATTATTGCGCCTTATTCGGGAATGAATTATGCACCCATGCTAGTCTTCTTATTGATCACGAGTCGCATTTAACTATTTCAGTATAAATGGAGGTCAAAAGGACGGAAATGTCGGTCAAGCTGGACTGTAGCGCCATTTTTAAAGTAATGTCCGGAAATTTATCCTTTTTTTATAATTTATGTCGAGTTACACCAGAAGGGACATAAATGTTGGTGATTTGGATACCTTTTATTGCGTTATCTTGCTTTTAAAGGCATAAAACACAATTAAAGACAAAGACGTCAGTTTTGATCACCTTGTTGTGAAAAACTCGCCATTCTATCTGATCATCTTACTTTGCACATTGTCTACCACTACAAGGGATTCAGAATTAATAACATAAACTATTCGATTTCAAATTGGCTTCAAAGAAGTGTTGCTATCTTTGGAGCTTGATTCGGAGAAATCCAGGAATAAATTGTTCAGGGTTTGAAAAAATTATTAGATATTGCGAAGAGCTTAAACTAGACTCTGATTCTTGCAGAGGGTCTGATCACTAATCTTGAGAAGAGTTAAAGATAAAGATAAGTATACAAAAACTAAAAGGCATAGTAAAGGAGATAGCGGAATATTTAGTGGTAGCATTTGAAAGGAAATAAATGTTGAGGAGAAAAATAATGCAAGGTTATCTTATGGTGTAACTGGAAATTTTGGACAATAAAACGTGAGGGATGAGTAGTAGTTTATTTCAAGACACATTAAATATTTTCTTGTATCATTGACAGGCTTCGCCCCACGTCTGAATCTACAGAACAAAGGGCTAGACTTGAGGACTCCGCAAAACATCTATCATGGGGCTTTCCGCATATATATTCGTCACTTTAACATTAAGGAAATCGACCGTATGTTGGCAGTTTTAATAAAAATCTCCCCGTCTTCTGTACATTTTGACCGATTTCAATCGTTAATAGCGATGATTAAAGGTATCCATTTCCTTTTTTCCCCTTACAAGATTCGTTTAACTGTAAGATAAAGGCCGGCCACTGGCTGATTTTTAAGAATGAAATTTCATGCCCTTGAAATTTTGGAGGGAGGTATTCAGATCCTTACTTTCGAAGAATTAAAATGATAGGGTTTCATCCGTTCTCTGAAACTGTCGATTAAAATATTATATCACTGGGTTTGATAAACGTGCTGCCCAAAGTGCACCGGATAATGAATTCGATTTTGAACGACTTAACTCACCCTTATGCATCTAGAAAACATTTTAATATTTTATTTACCTGTCTAGGAGAAGCTTTCGAATCGTCTTACTATACTGAGGCCATTACCAGAGCTGTAATGGAATATTAGATCACTAACAATGACTTATGAAGCCGAATGTCATTTTTTAATTGGCACACGTGCTGTACTGCCACCTGCAGATCTGATTTTAGTGGTATTTTTATGATCCAATTTTTTCATACTAGCACACTACTACCAGCAGTTAGTGTAAAGTAAGAGCAATTTCCGATTGTCGACCACCATTGTTCTTGGTGCTGTAATTCAGAAGAGTTAGCATGAGGGCGGGCAGTCCGGACCACTCGGGCCCCAACTTAGAACTAATACTTTCGCAGGAGGAAGGCCCCTATTGGACCAAATATCGACTGTTCTCATCCTTAACTTGGATCTCTTCGACTTGGCTAGTATTACTTTACTTATCCCGCTGTCGTAGATAACCCTAACCTAGCAAACTAGTATTTATAATTATCTGGCTACTAGGGCCCCAGAATAAAAAGCGACCCGGTGTTTGCTTTGAACTTGAATCCCAACTTCCACCTTTGCACCAATCTTGGCAACGGCAACTTTGGCTATAGCCATTTGTATATGCCCGGGTTCCCCGTCTACTTAAACATCTCTATCACTTGTTATACAACCGCTTTCATTGTTCGTTTATGATATTTACTCACACTTGGCGCCCCGCACTCCGACGTCTAAATGAAAATGGGAACTTAAAGGTTGTCGCTAGTGACAACAACCTTATCTCCAAAGGAGATAATCAGCATTGCTGATTTACTACTACCTCTCTTGTTGTCCGTTCTTGCACCTGCAAGCACTGGTGTCCTCGATTTTTCTGACTCGATTCTTCTAAAGTTTCTAGCATTCCACGGTTCCCAATCGGCTATACAACCAGAAGGACAATTATACGGTCCTGCCGTCCAAAGAATCATCCCCGCTCGAGCCCCGCCCAACTTCTCCTCGACGTCACCAAACTGTGCTACTGCTCCGCGGAGTGCTTCAAGAGAAATAGGGATGTTGAGAACTCTATGAGTCCTGGTGTGAGTGTAGATTTCTCATTGTCTGACTGGATTCCGTACCTGGACGAAATCGAATGCGCACCGTGCATTGCGCTACAGATTCTTCCGCTGCGGAAGCTGATAAGGGGTATATGATTTCCTTTTCATGCTTATCCGGCTTTATGGGGAGAGTTTGTGTCGAGAACGAGAAAAGGACTTCGGATCTATCTTCTTCATCTAGAAATGAGTATAGAATTGCACATTTACTATTATTACACCGGTAATTGCAATGATAAAACCACAAAAACTATCCTCTCAAGATGTACTGGTTGCTCAAGGCACGCCGCGATATTCAATACGATGTCAGGAGTTTTGATAAAGATAGTGATACTAAAAAGCTATTTTGTAACGAGAAACAATAAAATAATTTGTTTAACAATATTATTGAGACAAATTCCATCGAATATAGGGACCATTTATTAAGAAAAAACCAAGGAAAGATTATTGGGGATAATTTACACCCTTTAAAGTCTTCGAAAATCGCTAAAAATATCGGGAATAATTCATTTGAGTCCGTCTTCAATTTGTTAAATCTGGTAAAATTTCCATTTTCGGGCTGCAAAGGACTATTAAATTACATATTGGTGGTAGTTTCACCTCTTACAATCTCATTTATTTCATGAAAAATAAGGGGTCGAATGGAGAAGCTGTTGGAATACGGTCCCATGTGTAGTATTCATTAATAGAGGATGATAAGAATGGTGGAGACAATTATCAAGGATACATTTTTTGTACTGGAAATATATTCACAGCAATATATGTCACAAGTAAGCCTTGGATATTGCCGTTTATTTTCACTCCAGTGGCTTCATTTTCTCAGTTTATTATCTTTTTAACTCCACCGCTTTGCTATCTTGATCCTTTCCCGTCTCTTTTGCAGTTATCAGATGAAAATCGGAATCTCGATTTACTTGTTACATTCTATTAAATACCCAAAGAATGTAGAAAAATATATTCAATATGTTCAGTAAAATTTAAGTAATTACAAAATGGAGGAACAGGTATTGATTTCGAGCAACTGGGCTCATATATCACTTTCTAATTATCCATAATTTCAATTTGGATTTTCTACTGTAAGGAAACAGGAAAGGGCATTCAATAAATCTGGCTAGAAACACACATATTTACGTATTTAACTGAAGAAATTGTGAAAATATATGTCTCAAAAGCTAGATTTGGAGGGCCCTTTGTATATTCGTGCGTACTAGAATGTTTTCAATAAAATTGAAGCATTCATTTCAATAGTTCTTCTAGCGGGTAGAGCAAAAATTCACATATTGAATCCGGACGAATTGTTCGATCATGAAATTTAAGCTGACTTAGCCACCGTTTGCAGGCGGAAAAAAATTGCATGGTTCAAAAACTAATTTATATGGCCAAAAATATGTAGATAGGTTGATTTATATGACAACGCTGATAAGACAAAGATGTAGCTAACGAAAACGAAGTTTCTACACCAGAAAGCTACTTCCAAATGTTTAATTGCAAAAAAAAAGAGTCCTACAGGACTTTTTATCGAAACTTTGTCAGTTTATAAGCCATAAAGCTCAATTGGAGAATAAAGATCTCTTCTTCGAAAACCTGTTTCGTGAAGAGCAACAATGGCCATTTGATATCTTGCCAAGGAGATTATTAAGGGAGCTTGCACAGGCTTCATCAACAAAAATCAAGGTACTTGTCTCTGTGTGGGTCACATTTTTTACATAAATGCAGTGATTTATTGTATTAAGTTGGGACCGAGCTATGCTCCTTCAGTTGGAGGATAGTTATTCAGAAATTATATCCACTTTCGCATGAGGCATAAATTCGGATTGCGGAGTACTTGTCTATTCAAAAATACATGAGATCAAAGATATCAATGCTCATTTGTTGCAGCTCAGAAACCTTAGAAACACATTTTTTTTATCTATTACAAATTTTGAAGTAGAATTAATCGGTGATGTAGGTACCATCTACTGTAATTGATGCAAGAAAATATGTTTATAGATTCAGAGATCTTCGCGAAACCCTCCGCTGGCAGTAACATATGAGCATGGAAATTTGCCTTATCATTATAGTTTGCACAAGATTTGATGAGCCTCGTACTTGAGAAATTTACTAATTTACCATAAATTTACATGTATAGAAAAGAGAAAGAAAGAGCGATTCGTAAATGCTGCAATAAGATTATAGGCAGAAACCGTTCGTTTTTGGAAAAGAGGATGATATAAGAAGTAACTCGGATGATTTAAGAATCTTTTTTAGCATAAAAATGGTACGTTTAGCATAAAAGAACATATTCAATGACATATGACAAGGATCTGATCTGAGCTACAGTGGCATAATTTTCGTTGATATTAAAATTTTTTAGTTTCTGAAAGAGCTTTATGAGATATCCGATTCCAGTAAGGCCACATATTGTTATATTTATTCAGCACTGACGCGGCTCTTCAAAAAAACCATCATCATCGAACTGTTTTACAATTAGAAAGAAGATAAAAATTAATTCTTTGAACATTATTTACGAAAATAACTAGTTTCAATAGCTCACTAACTGTTTCTGTTTAAAGTGTCTCTCACATATTTTTTCTGCTTAAGGGCGAGGATGGGTAGAATAAAAGACCGCAAGAACGGCTGTTCCCGTGGCGGAACCCAAGCAAAGAGAAAAACGAGATACTCAAAGACTCCTCCACTACGCTTTTTACGATTCTAGTGTCACCTATCCTGGATTTCGTTCTTTTTTTCAAGATCTAGTGCTTTATTATCTGAGAGGTTTGCTCATTAAAGCCTCGTTGACATTTATGTTTCAATTTTCTATCATTTCACAAAATTACAGGCACTTTTTAAATTTAGAGGGCAAATTTCTTAGTTGGAGGTTTATACTTTCTAACTGTACGTTATTAAAATAATTATTCTAAATGCGTATTGAACCCCTTGTATTTATTTTGCGAGAATTGAGGCTTTTCGTTTGTGGTTTCAATTAAGAAACCGTATAATTCCCTTGGAGCTATTTGAAATACATTTTCTGTATTTATGCGTTGAAAACACATTAAAAATATATTTCGGATACTTTAATCGAGATGTCAAACATTTTTTTTGAGGGTTAGGGTAGAGTCGACCAGCATGTAATTTTATCGCGCATATTGAACGATTTTTGGCCTTAAACTGAGTATATGGTTCGCTAAATAGGTCCGTACATTTCCCATGATTAATTATTACCTTCAAATACAAAGGGATAATTTAATTTATATAGTGGAAGCCTTCGCTACATGCGTGCATGTATTTTCACCGAAGCTGCAATAATGAAGAGACGGAGTAACTTTATGGCATCAGTAAATGATAAGTTTGAAGTATTTCATATAAGATAAATACGATTTAAATCTTTTTTGCAGTATTAGTTGATTCCGATTAATTTGATCTGTGAGCTTCGATTAGCATGAACACTCATTCAGTTTTCTCAAAATATTATAAATCCCGCCCAATAATCTTTCACAGACCCTTGAGGTCCTGTTCATCTAATCTGATGCTGATTTTTGAAACGCCACTGTTTGTTGAAGCGACCATTTAATATAGCGGCCGGCGTAGAAATTTAGCACTGGGAATGTTTATTTATCGTATATCTCAGCTTTATATTCTCTTTTGACCATAATTTATATGTGGAAAGAGACATATATCATACTGGATGTTTTTATCACATGAAATAAATTTTGAGTCACTCTATGCATATGTTCTTAATTTGTAAGAGTATGCAATTATTCATTTCAACTCATCTTCAGTCGCAGTTCTGCCAATCAAGATCAATATATTCCATATGTTTTATACAAATCCAACTTAGTTTCTAGCTCGCCATAAATGAAGACTTGGAACCCGATGATATTTTACACTTAAATCTAAGTTGACTTCTCGAGTCCAAAAGTGGTTTCAGAATCTTCATTTTACTCTCCAGTAATATATAATAATTTTATCCATGTGTGCCTCTGTTTACTAAATTTTTACTATTGATTTGCTCATTCCTCTTCGGTTCCATATTTATAAATTTCTTGCGCTATATAATGCTTAGGAGTGAAAAGAAATTGTTTAAATCCTTTAAACTGTCTTTCTTTGAATAAAAATTTTCTTATACCACCGCGGATATTTACATTCATCTTAAATTAAACAATAAGTTTTTTACTTTATAGGAATGCTGAGATACTTCTATCTAAACATTACTCTTTTTAGGTTTTTGTATTTCGTTGTGTGTCTACAGAAACACATACATGCTTTAACGATTTACTAAAAACTTCCACTAAGGTACGGTATAATTCTGCTTCCTAACGGGCTTAAATTGGACGTATCATCGATATGAAAAATAATATTTGGGGATGAATCAGTCAGTAGCAACCTTTGAGTGAAATTATATTTTTGCTCAAAACTTTTACTATTCTTAATTCTTAAAGTAGGAAATTTCAACATGGTATTCGCCTTTTTCAATTTTAGACCTTCTTTCTTGTGTTTTTTTCAATAATTTTCCTCGGAGAAAATCACATTGCGGCAGGAATTGCGTGTTCTAATCCATTTGAAATACATTTTTACCAGCTATATCTTTTAGTCAGAAATCCGCACACGAAAATGTACAACCTCACATCGCAAAATTATCAATATTTTTGTTTCTTAGCTTTTCTGCGCATTAAGGCGCAGGTTCTACGAATACCTTAAAATTTTTGGATATAAAATTTGGCTCCATCGCTTTGAGTGATACGTAAAGATTGAGAGAGTCCAAAGTTTCATGAATGTGAGTCATTTGCGGAGACTGAAAATGGAATCAATTGTATTTGAAAAAGCAATCTGTTACGTTATAATAATGGCAAAATTCTGCCTTTTATACATCGACTGTGTAGAGCCGCTACTCTTCCATTATTGTAAAAAGTTATATTCTATCTTAATATGCCGGAACAACATAGCTACCTCTGTATAAGATTAATTCCCATGTAACGCAGTCCGATTAAATTTTCTTTGCCTGCGGGGTGCTCACAATACCAACGAATATCATTCTATCTGCGTCCTCTTCTCATTTCTCTGAGGTCTATTGTAATTTTGGTTCTACACATAATCAAATTATTGGCTCGCTCTTCTACAGTATTTCAGCCGTTTTCTCTGTCTACAGCTTTTATTACGCTTTGGTTCCCCTTTAAATGGCCTATACGCTCATTTTTATAGTTACAACTTTTTTTGCCATATTTCGTATTTAAAATATCAATTTTACAGGGTTTTATTCATTTGTTTCCCGTACAGTAGCTCATGAGTGTCATTTGCGTCGTAAGTAGTAGTTAAATCGCTTGGATTAACCGCAAAATTTAAACAAAGGAATTGGAAACCATTGGAGGAAAGAAGAGGGGACCATAAAATGCTCATTAACAATTTATGTATGTTTCTATTCAAATTGATACCGTGGACATTTGCTACTCTCATACTATACCTAATTTGGACCTTACATCGAGAAGTTTCACGTTTATGAGCGGAGGAAATGACAATAATATCACCACAAGGGTCATTCTTAGTAGCTACTATAGAAAGCTTCCAATGATGGTTGCAATGGGAAAAAAGTCTATGAAAATATGTAACAAAAGATCATCTTTTCAAGATTAATCCGCTCCCCCGCCTATTTCCGATCAGTGTTAATCTATCGTAAACGTTATTCATATGCATTTTCTTATTTCCTCGTTTCTTAAACTCACGGAAATTATTCAATATGTCCACCCGAAGAAATTTCTAAACCTGAAAGCCATGGCAGTTGCAAAAGTCGTACCAACAAAGAGATATGATTATTCGCTTATCCGAAATCAATGCATCCCATGCCTAAAAGCTGGGATGTAACAATCTCGTTTCTATCCAACAGAAATAATTGCATTATACTGCTATGATCTGCCTAACACTGATATAAAAGGACCGATTAAACCACTGACACCGTAAAAGAGTAAATAAAGTGTTCCCTCAATGACTGCGAAATTATAGTTGCCAGTTATTGTTCCACATAAAGAATTTGTTGCAGCTATGGTGACGTATTATACCTCAGACATCTATCGGCCAGCGTTTGTTCTAGATATATAGAAATAAAACCATTCAGTAGGTACATATTTTATTGTAAAGCACATATAGAGCACTCTAATCAGTTCAATGTCGATTTTGTTCAATAAATTTGTCTCAACGCCTAATGTCCTACCGGGACGCAAGGTATTTTATGGTTTGAGTATACGAGTGAAGTAGCTGGAACTATTCTCCATTCGTTTAGCTCGGCTCCTCTGTAACCATGCCGTTCGCTTATCTCATTCCTCCATCTTATTCCTTCCATCTCTACTCGACTGATCCCCTCCCCTTCAAACTCTCTCTACACTATTCTGCACTACGTTTTAATTGTATACTACTGGTATCTTGTGTGATTTTTAGTGTGTCACACGAAGAACTGAGCTTCTATTTAGCCATCCATAATCTACTTAATATATTGGTTGTTATTCACTATGTTTGATATCCTGTGTTCGGCGAAAAATAACCGCCCAAACGAAGAGTTTAGACATGATTCCGGATCATAATCCCGAGTCTCCGTAAGGATCAGGGCCCAGGAAGAAACTGTACCGCTTATCGCGGGCAACAAAAGTACTGAATCTAAGTTAATTTTTCCCTGATCTGAAATTAGGATCAGGGAACTTGTCTCATTCGGCATAATGTTGCACTCATAGTGCATTCAGTTGCCTATTTACCACAGAATAGTACATCGTTACTCATTTGTACGCAGGAATGACTGCCGCTCCCTTTCTTATCTCTCGATTGTAGTTCTTTTGAGCATTTACCGCTAAAGGGACCTCGTTGAGATATAGAAAGGAATTGAGATTTGTCGAATTCGTTTTGAACGCTATGGTTTGAATATAGGCTCAGCTGCCTTTAAACTCACGCTCTAGAGATAAAAATTGTCATTTTCTTATCCGCGTTCCAATTGGCCGCGCAGATCTGTTTGAGCGCTTATGTATGAATGATGAAGGGTCGCCTGCACACCATCCTTGTCATCTACGCTAAAAACAATTTACTAATTTTATGGACACGATGTGTATCCTGAGGAAATTAGCTCCAAAATTGATTTCAGAGTAGATGGATAGGGAAGAGAGAAAATTTTAGACCTTTAGTTAAATATGAAAAAAGTTCTGCTAAACAAGTGTACCCTGGCAGAAGCTTAAATGATGGCCATAGCAGCAAATGGCCCTGAAGAAAATTCGTCCATTGAATCTTGGCAAGTCGAGATAACAACGGGTTTAGAAACTCCCAGATAAAACGCTGTGCTTAAAAAAATCGACGGTGACGAAGGATAATGTAAAGCTGAGCGATTTATGTGGACAGCAGTAAATAGGACTTCTCTATTACTGTCACAAAAACAGCCATAGGTGAGTGCAACAGGGTATGCTGAGCACTGCTGATCCTGATAGAGAAAGACGTCCCTCTTTACACGCTTTTCCCGGAACGACACCGATTGTAGTAGGGGAAAGGGATTACAATCCAACTAAAGGAGCAAAAAACGCCACAAGTGGGCTGCAAAGCGAAGACGGGCGATTTGTAAGACCCTTTATGCCTTGATACTTCGAAATAGTCCCCAGCATGGCTCGACCTTGAAGCTATTAGAAGTTACGATTGAAAAAGGTCAGTTTCAGAGATTGAAAAGGAGGCAGCAAGGAGGCAGATTGGATATACGTAATAAATTAGATTTAATTATGACGCAGTTTCAATTTTAAGCTATTCTATCTTCGATTTTTTGAAAACTGAGCTAATCATTGGAATACTGAAACGATTATTCCAACTTGAAAAAAACAATACCGCGTCTGAGAAATTATTCTACGTTGTCATGAAGTTTCAAAGTTTTTTATAACGCATTTAAGCATACCAATGATTTACCTAATGCTCCAAGAAGACTCCATGATCACTCTCAACTCATATATCCTCGATTTTTTATTTCTTCAACAATATTTAAGCAAATAAATACAAGTAGAAGAAAAATGGAAGCTTAGATACCCATTTCCCTCTCTTTTTTCCTCTCGGTCCTACCTGATACAGTTCCATAAAAGTCGAAATCCAAAGTTCATACCGTGTCGACAATTTTCGCTCAAAGCTGCTGTATCAGAGATTGGCAGGAAACCCTAGAACAACAAAACTATCATTTCTAATGAAATTTGATCTGAAATTTTACTCTTAACGAATAAATTGAGAAGGTCCGGAAATTTTTGAGAAAAATGAAAATCTTCACATCTTCTATGCGGAATAATTTTCCATATGCTATCCTAGAAGTGCAATTTAACATGACATCTTTGGTAATTATTTTGGGCTAAATTAAATTTTGTTTCATCCTTAGTTACTGGTATCAGTTTTAGATAAAGCACTCTCTGCTTGCAAAAATCTAGGCATAGCTCCATTTTCCCAAAAAAATCTCCATGTCAATAAAATTCAAAGATTTTGTCAGGAACGATATTTGGAGGTCTGGAAAACTTCTAGTTTTTTGATTTTGTGGTTTTGATTTTTTGACATAGGGAATCTCCATATTTTCTCAGGTGGTCGGAACGAGATTTTCAAAATCTTTGATATAAAAAAGGAAAACAGCGCAAGTTTCCTTTATTGAATCAATTTAAATTAAATTGTAGCACTTTACTGTCAACTATTTACTAAATATATGTTTTGAAGCATCTTTACTACTATTCACGATACCCATAAATTTTGATAACTTCATTATTTTGCTTTTCATAGCCACCGGATGTCGCTCGTTCATGCTTTTAATCCCCGCTATGAAAAGAAAGTATAAACTACGCATTTAGTATTTCTTCAATTTTGAATTCCATATTTTGTAAATGTAAATTCCATACGTCGAGGGGAAAATTGAAAAACGAATTGTTGTAAAATCTTGTTTTCGTAGCAGGTAATCCGTTTAAAATTACCAAAAAATACTATAAATTTGCAGTGATTTCTCTCTCCCACTCCCACTTCGAAAATTTAAGAGATTCAAAATTGCGTAAAATTTTCAGCATCTCTGTTTTGTGTGCGCGAAAAAATAAAACTTACTCTCATTTTCCTTATTTTAATTATTTCCATAAGTGCACTAGATGAAATCCTTACAGCGGTATTTTGTAAAGAGGAAAATGATTCCTCACTGTGAAAGGGACTTACTATCGCAATAATAAATAGCTCTCGTCACTTATTCTTATCTTGCAGGGCATTTGGGTGGAAACTTTTACGAAAACGTTTGGACAGGCGAAGCAGAAGTGTTGGCATCTGTACACTTTAAATTTTCTCTTGTACCTTTCATTTAAATTTTTCACCCCTACGTGTTTGCGTAAACAGCAAACAACATTTACTTCCCACTCATCAGAATCAAGTAACTTCTGTCAGAAAGTATCCACACAGAGCCTTTTGTATTACTTCTTCAGTTGTAGTTTTCTATACGCTCTAAGAGCTTGATGTTGTGTGGTATAGTCCGTGGGGTGGAAGAGGATGGTAAGGCAGGGGAGTGCCTTGAGGATGGGGTGGCCCCAGAGCTGGGAGGATGAGTCCGGGGAGGAAGATAAGGAGTCTTCGGATGAAGAATGGGATGTCGAATAGGGCCATACGGGGTGGAAGGAATGAATTGGCTGGACCAGATGGTCTCGATCATGGACCCGGTTGGAGCTGCTTCAGGTGAGCTTAATTCGTTGTAGGTAGGAGTAACCAATCGTGGTCCATCGATGGGCATGTTTGGGGACTACATGGGTACTTGTGATAGCTTAAGGGAAGTGCTCGGTTCTGACCTAGAGGATGAAGATTTTGAGGGGAAGTTTCATTTAGTTTCTGTCACATATATTTTGTCAAACTCTCTGCGTCCACATGGTCTTTTCCTAGTTTTTCTGGTACTTCTAGTAGTTTCATCGAGATTTAAGTTTGAAAACATTCTATGTAATCTGAGTAAATTGCTTCCTCCATGAGACAGGAAGAATGATGGGAGTCAACTTCAAACCGAAATCTTCACTCAGTTCACTAGCCTCTCTAAGTGAGGTGGTATACCCTGCCCCTTTAGAAATGCTTACTAGAAAACTCACTCATCTTTCACGTCCACTCTTCGCCATTGCCCGACAGCGTCTACGATATCACTTTAGTCGCTCGCAATGACTCTCACCTCGGGTAGTTAATGGTTCCCTTTCCCGTTGTAGCCATTTTTACCCTGTCAATATTCTCGATGCTGTCACTGACTATGCCCCTGGCCTCGCTCGCTGCATTATTGCTGTGGCGCGGATACTGCTCTACAGTTTAGACCTTTTTCTATTCCTGGTGCTACCTGCACTCAGCAAGGCAACCCTCTCGGTCCTCTTCTGTTCGCTCTCGCTTTACATCCCCTCTTCCTCTCCTTTCAGGAACGCCTCCACCCCACACTGAATAGCTGGTACGCCGATGATGGTAACATTGTCGTCCTAACAGCCACATTCCGCGCCACGTCGGTTAGCACTGCGTAGGCGTCTGGGTGCCAAGATGTGGGGAGACCAGGCAATAGGCAGGCCATTTAGAGGACACCACTCACGCGGCAGGCCTTGGTAAAAGAATTGATCTCGCCCTCGAGAAATGCTTATGGCTCCGTTCGATACAGCTTTTGTGCCCTTGAGAACGGAAAGTATATACTGGTGCCATCCTCAAAGAGTAGAGGTTGGAATGGGAAGGAGCCTGATCCGATGGGCGATGCAGAAATAAAGCCGTGGTACCTATGAATGCAACAATAGCTTCAAAGTTCGAAAGGTAATCTCGACTTTTTCAAGTGCCTCTATCCACACTCGGCGGATGGCATCCTGACGCTTCCTAGATTCTTAATTACTTGGCCAGGCACGTGGCTGTAAGGGCCACGGAGATCTTCTGATGTATACGATCCGTACGCATGCGAAGACACGCTGCGGTTGCCGTTTCGTCCAATTCTGCATGTCTTACTGCTGGCCTCTCGCCATTCTTGTAAGAACGCCCCCTCCTACTCGTTCCTGGTACGTAGATATGCCTTTTGCCTCTCGCGACACAGCCGTTAATGCCGCTACGCAGTAAAGCATCTAAGCTTTTCCCACTTCTGTACTTGTCTCAAACAAAATACTTCGGGAAACAACTAGCCTCTTTATTCAAACAGTAAGACACCGCAAGCTTTCGCAGATCTACCATCTTTTGAGACTAATCATTTGGCCTGGTTAAGAACGTGAAGAAAACGTATGGGTGATTGGCTGTTTGAAAGTGTGTAATGAGCTTTTTCCAGATTTGAAAGTTCCCCTCTTCAATTGTCCTGTCAATCTTGTGTCGGGCCACTCCGCACCTCCCTGACCGCGGCTGCCCGGCTTTTGTCTTAATCATGATGTCATTTTAGTAAGTGCACTCACAGAAACAACCAAGATAAACGTTGTCCGATGTAGTCCACTTAATTTCTGTAAGGAATTTAGGAAGCTGGGGCCATGACTTTGCTTTCCGTGAGATCCGAGAGAAACGTTAACTCTAGAGTGAAGACATCTAACGAAATTAGGGCCAGATTGATCCTTTGATAAAAAAATGTCGTTCTTTATACTTTGTGGCGAGGGATGTTTCAATTCCTCATTCTACTCCTCCAACTGACAATCGAAAGGCTAAAGTTTCCGAAGATACATGGACAGTGTCGGTTCCTCTGCTTCCATTAGTCTCAATACACAACCTTATAGCAGAGCATACCCTTTTTCAAATATTTAGATGCGAAATGCTTGAGCAAACTCAATAACATGGCCTTGACACGAACTCGGTGTTTAGAAGGACCAAGCACTCACGCAAGCATTTAAATAAAATGCAACCTGCCCCTCGTCCTCCAGGAGGTACATTATCAACCTCTTACATGGCAAGAGAGCCCATCGGATCTTGCATCCTGGCCACTGGAGTAGGATGCGGCAGTTTTGCAGGCTTTTTGATAATCGGATTATCTGGACCATACTTGGATTCATAGCTGAGATAGCGAGCCTCTCCATTTCCGAGGATGATGGAACCCAACAAAGAGACCAAAGCAAGCACAATGAACTTCATTTTCCAGACCAAGAAGGGAATTTCACAACGCTTTTCCTGAAGAACGGAATTACTGGCAAAGCCCGTGAAAAAAGCAATTCCAGAGGTGTGTCTGGATTTACAGTACCTTGGGGTAGGCAGTACTGACTTGTCCGGTTGAACTAAGTATGCTTCGAATGTTGGTTAAATATACCGTTTTCAAACCTAAACTCGTCACTCGGTCAGATAACATTTTCATCAAGCCATTCAGTTAGCATTCGTAGCGTGGTCGTATCATACAGATATTAACAGCACACATTACAGCTGTGATCCATCATGAACCTTACAAGGAATGTGTTAGGAATGTAACCAACTGGAATCTATTGTGATGATGACGAAGCAGAGACTGTACTCTTTTTTTGAAGCCCATACATTAAGCATTTGTTTGATATTTCAGGAATACCCAAACGATAATGTCATTGCAGTATTATACTGCGAACAGTAGAACATGAGCCTACTCTCTCGAGGGAAACTTGTCCATATTAAACAGGGCAGATCTCACAAAGCGGTAGAAAAATACCACTGGTGGCTCCAAAAGCTCAAGTCTCCGTCTCCATCCCATTCGACTGGATCTTCCTGACCATCTGGATAGTTCAGTTTGGAAAAATTGGAGCGATGTCCCGGGTGTGTACAATGAATGATGCGAAGATTAGAATCTTCCGTTGTTCATTCTTATTTGATACTGGGATGGTCCTGGAAGGATTAATATTCTGATTTTCGCCAGATTTGCGACAGGGTTTCTCACTTCTGCAACTTGGCTTCAATCGTGGAAATTTTCGAAATAGTAGCAATTGATTTTCTGGACTATGGCGAAAATGTCATCTACCTGGAATCGTCTGAAATCACTGCAGATTTGCTGTATTTCTGCATGAGAAGTACTATAATTTTTTGGTTGGTATTCTTACCCACAAGGTCTAAAGGATTGGCTTCATAGGAATTGCCCCCTTATTTGTATTGCAGATCCTGCCACATGGTTTGAATGGAAGTTCATAGGACTCATAACCTTGCACTACTTTCAGTAAAGCAACCTCATTAACCTCCACTTATCAGGTGTTTATTTTCATTGCCATTCATTTTCAGATCGTCCCCTGCAAACGCACAAACTCGAAGCAGTTTATGTGTGCAGAATACACATGTCTATTGGAATGGTAACTATATTTAAATAACGATATTGTCTGTTGGGTAGACTTGGGAGTAAAGTACCGTAGTTAATTCAATATTAAAGGGGCAAAATTTAATTTTATTGCAAGAGATATGCCACAGGTACTTGATCAAATCAAGACCTAAACGCCTTCTTCGTTGGGCATGGACAATTGATATTGAGCTGATATGTTGTATCCGTAGCAGGTCTATATCACGTTACCGCTCTTGTTGTGTTGATATGGTATTATTGACGTGAGCCGTTATTTGTGTTGACACTGAAAAGTTCGAAGTCCAAAAGCATTCAGTCTTCACGGAAACAGAAACAATTCATCTTCATGTGAGAACAGTTGACCTTGAAAGTCTCGCACAATTACCCACACCAAAGATGCCACTTTATCAAAAAAAGAGGCTGTACCTGTACTGTAGAACATGCCCTTACTGTATGAATTATTCAGTGCATCAGTAAATTGGAGTGCTGAGTTAGTGATTGCTTTGTAATCATTGAAGCATACATTTCAACATATTCAATGTGTAAGCTGTTGCGGAATTCCGTTGACAAAATGAGGAGCTCGGTCAATTGTGTAAGAGATCTATGATAGTCCAAGGGGCACGGGATTGTGGCACAAATCGGAGACGATTTATGTCAATAAAATCCTGCAGCCTGGGCGGCTGAAGTTAACAAGGTGTAATAATCGATGCTTTAATCACCTACAGTGACAGTTTCGCTCGCGATCTTGAGATAGAACCTTCTCTCTTTTGAAGTAGTTTCAGCATTTCGGCTTCCGAATATTCCCGAATGTTTCGAAAGTAATTCAAGAAGAGTACAGTACTGTATCTTTGAGTACAGTATAGGTGCAGTGCCACACGAAGCTGTACCGTAGATCAGGGAAAATACTGGAAAGCCATTCCGTTTTTGTCAGTTTCTGTAAACAAAAGGCCTCAAATAATGCAATGTATGAGGAAACGACGCCGTCTCGGGAAATCGCGAAAATTTTCATAGACCTGGAATTTGGACCATTCGAGTTGACATGCGATTGAAACTGTCATTGCTGGTCAGATGGAATATACGTAGTGCGTGGGTGTCCAGCAGCGACCCGAGATGATTATTACCAACTTTTCGACCACACAGGCATGTCCGGCTATTCCTGATTGAAGAGACTACTTGCCTTTTTCCCGCGTACAGGGTGTCTCTCCTGTTTTCAGTTCTACAGTACAAAGACTGGTCAGACGTGCGTGAAGGAAGGTGTCCTAGCAAGTCTTCAACAGGTCATGCACTGGTTTTTTTGGATAGTCGACTTCATTTTGTCAAAGCACTCAAGCCAGACGGGAGAAAACTAGGAGGGAGAGGCACTTTACTCTTCTTCTGTGAGCGTGAAAACAACAAGACTGCAACTGCGAATGGTGGTGCAGCTTGCGCCGATTGACGACAATCGTCGCCCGTTGCTGGATAACAAATGAGAGGATATAAAAAGAGGGGATGGCCATCGAGAACGGGATTGGTGTCTCCCCACTGAGGGGAACGCTCTCTGAGATTTGGAGACGACCCGCTTCAGTCCCTAGTGCGACTGAGTCATATTTATCGAAAGCTGTAGAGTGAAAGCATGTCTAGACCGTTGTAAGACTCCCTGTATCGTCGTTCTTTCACACTCTCGAATTGTGAGGGCGCTAAGGGGCTACACCGCCGGTTGCCAATATGCAGCGCAGCAAACAGTTTCATATAAAATTGGCGATATTTAGTCTTTTTGTGATATTGCGCAAGTTCTTAGGGAAAAATATTTGTGAGCAAGAGATGTTACGCAGTGATGCGACACACTGCATGTGGTCGACGTGGAACATCCGGTTACCTCTTAGCCGAATTGCCGGACCAGTCAGCGTACCGTACAGAAACAGTTTGAACTACAGGTGTTATACTTCGTGTTCTGAATTCAAAACTAAGAGTTTCAACCATTTAACTAAGAGTTTCAACCATTTACACCAGGCCAGACCACAGTTCTTAACCTAAAATGCTATTTTGTCACCTAGAACGCACTCCAACCTGTAACCATTTCCCCCTCGACGTTCTGGCAGACTGTCACTATGGTGACATGTGACGTAGCCCTAGCCCTACGTCACAATCGATTCCTGTTCTGACTCTTTACGTCCTCCACGCACATTTCCTCTAGATGTTCGCGTACATTCCTTGCACAGGAAATGAAACCCCAACTCCCCCCTCGCAATCTCTTCAAAGGACACTGCTTAAATGATTAGCGTCACATTGCTCTTGAAACTCAAAGGGGCCGTATCCGCGAGGCATAGAAGATACCAATCTTTTATCACGACTCCCGCGAGAGGTAGGCTCGTACCCATATGTACATCCACCCCCGCAGCATGGCACCAAGATGCCTACCGGTTGTTAAGCAATTTCGCCAGGACCGTGGCTGTTAGGGTGAGGGAGACGTATGGTAAGGTCCGAGGGGTCCTAACCTAAAGACATGCGGCGACTGTGATGTCAAACGCAGCACGCCTGAGCCTTGAGCCTGCATTTTGGGGAAAGTTACATGCCAGGTGCTTATCGCTGCCGACTACCCTCTAGTTACTCCGGGACATAACGGATCATACTTTCCAACATTCAAGCGCCACAAACAAGCTTCCCCTCTTGATACTTTCGCACAACCATGGGACATGTGTTTCCTGAATTCAAGCCCGCTGCTTTCAACCTTGATTACGATTTACTGTATGTCATAGCAGGAAGTACACTCTTTTGCGTGAGAAAGTTAATTGACGAGCAAAACGGCAAGGAGGTAAGGGGGTGGTGTTCTTAACAATCTAGCATCCCTCCGCAAAGAAGGGTGATTTCATCAAAGTATTCGGCAGATGGCCGTAGAATTTCCACATAGCTTAGCTGCCTTCGACCTTAATTTGTTTTGGAAGATAAACATCCCACTTTTATTTCAAATCTTCCTCAGTCCGGAGAAGGGCAGTCTTCCCATGGAAAAAATCTAGTGCCTCGCCTTTCTGCTCTGGACAACGTCTTGCAAAGGTTTCACCCAGTCTCGCAACTTTGAAGTTCGAAAAACATACGAAGAGCCTCCCTGATACGTATTAGGAACCTGCCCGAAATGCTTTGTAATGTCACACCTCCCTGATGATGTCCTAACTCTTGTCGCAGCTCGGAGATCTCATAAATATATCCACATTGAGTCTATAACAAGATATTGAGCCACTGTCCAAAGCAGACCACGTTGAACTTGTCCTTTAAAACCAAATTGCGAAGTCATGAAAGGTGCACTCAAATCAATCCCCTCATCTTACTCTAAAGTTGAGATATCACCTCGGATTTTTTGCTGCTTTGAGTAAAGAGCTGCCTCTTTGCCTCTCATACTCGCATATACCATGACTGTGCTTACAAGACACCTAGGAGAACGTTCTAGGGTACTATGCTTTCAATAAACTCTACCAATAGCAGATAATACCTCCGAAACTTTGAGCTCGTATGTTTACAATGTGATATTTTTCTTTTCGATTTCTGTTGCAGTAGCACAGTGGTGTTTGGAGTATATGCATGACAGTTCGCGTTAGCCGCTAAAGAAAGTGGACACTCGGGTGCGACAACTGACGACTGAAAAGGACTGCAGATGAAAGATGGGATGCTCAGACTATTTTGTCTCTATTTTCGTTACTAGAGGGTCGGCGGCGATCATACTCAATTATTAGCGTCTACGGTCTAGCTACACTGCCTATCCCATCAATATTTGATTCCAGCATCGACCTGTTGCTAGAAATATATCAAACCGTGCCTTGCGATTTCAATACCATTCCTGGCTTGATTGCTGAAAGACTAATCACAATTAGCAACAGGCTAATGTCAATTCCAATGCCATGCCCAAGTCGACTCTACATCTCGGACGAAGCTGCTTTCGACACCAACGACCCCACCAACACCATAACTATCTTCGTCAACCAATGAGCAGTTGTGCTCGAGCGGCACCTCGGCCTCTCAGTCCTCCTCAAGCGTCCGCCACTTACTCAATGCCGCAGGCAGATGGATGTGTTCGGGGTCTACGCTGCTGACCTCTACCTGTTTGGTCTCATCAAAATCCACCATCATGGCTCTGTTCGTAACTCGCTTGCGTTCTACGTGATCGGCGCTTCCGAAAGCAACTGGGAGTTCGACACCCTTCCCCTCGTCCCCGGTACCGAGCTGTGACCAGCAGAAATTCTCTCGCGACGGCCAGCAGATACTCTCCTGCGACCCCCAATAACGTCCTCTCCGTCCGACTTGCAACCCCTCTCGCCTGATGTACGAGATTGGCGCGTGATAAGTACAAGCGAAATTGTGGAGGCAATACGGGAAAATAATCTCGTGGGCGTGTGTACTGCGAGAGTTCGGAGGTCAGAGTGATCTTTACTCATTTCTTATGTAGAGTGTGCACCGACTGACCAAGTATTCAGTTAAGAGCTAACTGAATGGACCAAATCGGTCACGTGCAGTGGGGCTCGCGACAGGACGGCCACAGCCACCGACGGCCACAGCCACCGACGGCCACAAGGCGCGACTGATACGCTGGTAGATGCGCGTGCGAATTGTAGCGTCCGAGGTGTGGCATTTCCTGGCAACACGAGGTACAAACTCTTTGATAAATAACGTAGCCTCCGGAGAAGGGGCACCGAGGGAACCAAAAACCAGTGGGCGGAATCGGAAGCTCGGGCTGCGGGAGGGCTAGGAGGGGGCACCAGGCGCCTTGTCAGCTTGTATAGTAGGTCTAGGACCTTGCGTTGGTGCGTGAGGGCGACAGCCCCACCGGCGACTTGCGTCGCTTTCGTAAGTGAGGACTGCTTAAATGGGGACGTCACGGCGACGTCACACGCGATGGGCCGGTCCGGGAGGCCAGCTTCAGGGTCACGGGGGGGTTGCACGAGGAGGATGTCGGCTGGCCTAAAGCCGGTACCTGGGACGAGATTCTTAACTTCAAACTCATAGTCCAGGCCGGCCGAGCGGAAAACGTGCCATGTGAACACGTTGATCACGTCTGAAAACCGAGACAGTTGTTGAGGTAGGGGGGAAAATTAGGTGTCTTTACTGATTTGGGACGTAGGACGGCTATTTTCCGAAGACTAGGGGGGGCAGGTCTGTGCATGAGAGTCTGAAAATGAAACAAAGTCAGACGGGACGATCTCACAGGGGTGGTGCTGGGGTAGTCGCGGGCAATCTTGGAAACCAAACTTCAGGAGCATTATTGTCATTTGAAAGAAGTATACTGCATTCAGTATTCTGCAGAGGATTTTAGACGCAGGCTTTTCGTGTGACATTCGCATGCACGTACAGACTGTACAGTACAATACTGTACAGTACAACACCTCGCACAATGTTGAGTAGCCTTGAGGTTCTCTTCGAAGGTCTCTCTCTACATGCATCCAAAGTACTGTACTGTTACAACTTGACAATGAAGTCGTAAAGCACGGACCAGGACTGATAGTAACACAATAGTGAGCTTACGCAAAAACAGAATTCTGAAAGGTCTTCAGAAATAGGTAGTATGATAAATTTCTGAAAAGTATTTCTGAAATTATTTTCTGAAATTTGAAAACGTGTTTACGCATGGACAAATGGGAAAAAGTAAATAGGAGTATTACCTCTTTAGAGCCTAGGAGTATTACTAGCGCCCTCCAACATCGCATCCGACATGGTGAAAGCCAGGCAGAAGGATTTCTCAAGGACGCTGTGTCAACAAAGAGCAAGCAAATGGTCTACAGCTTTTGTAACCATTGCTAGGCGTCGCCAAGGAGTGCCACAGTCCGCTTTCAATTCCTCCAGAACATTGGAAAAGATGGCATGTAATGCGGTCAATTATCGTCAGGATTTATGTCAAGTCATCAACAGAAGTAACCGCATCAGCAGTGCCCAATTTATTCAACTTTAATCGCTTCAGTGAGGGTGAGTGTCTGGCCCTTTTTCGCTTCAGAAAATGCGATATGAAGAAAGTTGTTGACGTTGTGGATTGGCCAATTGAGCAATTGCTTACAATCAGAAACCGTTACGCGGTCAATCCATTGCTGGTCACCTGCATTATACTTCGAAGACTCGCTACCCATGCTCGCTGGATGGATATGGAACTCATGTTTGGAAAGCATACTGCACAGCTTTCGGAGATATTTTGGGAAGGAATCGAGCATTTGATTGATAAAAGGGGATGTTTATTGAGAAACGGACTTAGCAAGAAATTTATGGAAACCCGAGCGTCTACGTATGCTCAAGCTATCTACGAAAAGACAAATGGAATGCCTAACTGTGTCGGTTTTATAGATGGAACGGTCATTGGGATTGCCGACCGACGGGGCAGATGGAACAGATGGTAACCTACAATGGACACAAAAGGAAGCACAGTATCAAGTATCAGGTTGTCGGTGCACCTGATGGATTGATCCTGCATGCGTATGGACGAATTGAAGGTCGCAGGTACGACTGGACTCTTTATGTAAGGAGTGGATTGGAGGAGCTCTTGCCGGAGACGTTAAAAATTGGGGAGAGGAAGAATTGCTTGTACGGCGATTCTAAGTATATTCAAAGGTGGTTTCTGGAGGTACCGTATGAGGGAAGCAACCTCCAACCGTTTCAGAGAGCGTTCAACAAAGGGATGTCCGAGAGACGTGTTACTGTAGAGTGGTTGTTCAAGGAAATCAAGCTGTTCTTCACCATGATGGATTTCAAGAGGAAGCTGAAGACTTTAGAGTCACCTGTAGGTGCGCTTCACAATGCGTCTATGATTCTCGCGAACATCCGCAACTGCATCTACCCCAACCAGATATCGAGCTTCTTTAATTGCGCTCCCCCAACATTAGAGGAGTACTTATCTTTAGTAGAGTAGAGAATTAAAATGGCAACTCGCTCGTCGGGCGTCGCGCTACGCGCTACGCCCGAGGAGCGAGGGCAAAGTCCGCGAATGCGAGCTTGCGAGCTTTAACGCGGACTTGGTCCGCGCGAGCGGAAGCTCCGCAGGTTTAGATACACGTCCTGTAGTATTATTGCTTCTCAGGGAGGCACAAACACGCAAAAGCACACTTTTACAACTAACTAACAGAACCTCTACTTTCGCTGAAAAGCGTCTAGCATAGTTTGAACTTCTCCAACTCTAGCTTCTGCTGCGCTTCACGTTTATCGCGGCGCTCCTTACGCTCTAACTCTCACTCCTCGCGCTCCATCGCCAAACGCCCCTTCTCAAACGCCAAACGCTCGCGGTCCACCGCCACCCGTGCCAAGTCCGCATCGCGTAAACACATACCAAATCGTTCCATCTCCCCCGCCCTATCGTACACCCCGTTCCCCAAGTTCCTTCCCCGCACCACACGTCGCACTTTAGCGCTTCGCTCCTCCCCCTCACTTCCCCATCGCGGTTATCACTCCCTTCGCTGCAGCCATTCTTTCGCTTCGTTGCGCTTCTAATAATATCTCGCCCAACTCGCTTCTTCTCATCGTCCAACGCCTTCGCTGCGTCCCGTTCCGCTGTCTTCTTGGCGTCCAGGTCATCTCGTGCCTCCCGCATCGTCATCAGCAGCTCATCCATTTCGCCAACCTCGCCTCCAATCCCCGACATGCGCTGATCCCTTCGGTCCTTCTTATCAAAGATCCCCTGAAGGCGCTTGTACCGATCCTGCACACTTTTCTACGTTACGCGCTGGTTTTAAGACGGATTGTCATTCGCACGCGTCGCTGCCGCCTGGAATCGCGTCCGCGTTTCCCCAAAGGACGCTATATGCGCTTTGGTGGCCGCCACTTCCCGCACGATAATGAGATCCTCACAAGATGTAAAGCGGGAGTGGCGGCCTTTCTTCTCCGCAGTATCGCTCGCGAGAATAGAAGGTGCGGGCGTTGATGGACGGGGGGTTTCTGTTGTCAGGTCTGTGGCAGGGTGAGTCGGAGGGAGAGGGGGGAAGGAGAAGGAGAAGGGGAAGGACCATGCGCAGTGTTGACGTTGTTAACCTTGTCCATGATGATGGGATGGGTGCTTTGTGAACTGGCGGGAAAACTCCTACTGCAACTTCTTTATTTCTCACAACCATTTCTCACGGGTCCTCACTAACTGGTCACATTTCAGCAATTTACCTCACGACTTCATTCCAGAATTCTGCAATTGAATTACAAACTGTAATTCTATTACTGAAATTTGGCAGTTTTATTTCTGAATTCTTTGTGCGTAAGCTCTCTAATCACTGATGCCTCTCTGGACCTGGAGACCAGGTCAGGGGCGCTTTGCGAGACCTTTGCGGGGCTCTAAATGCAAACTAGGTACGTTGCTGACAGAATACTACTGTACGTGAAAATGCACTTTGCTGACAATACACGTGTACGTGCCACGTACTAATTGAACCCTAACATTCGTACCTTGTGCACACCTCGCGAACAATTAAAAAAATCAAACAAATACAACAACAAAAAAAATCAAACAAATACAGCAACAAAAAAAAATCAACATAAAAAACACGCAAATTCAATCACGCGAAAAATTAAGTAGCTCCTTTTCCCTCAGACTCAATCTTGCCAGATGTTCAATTCGAAAAAATCCCTTTCACCATTAAAATAACCCAAAAATTCCCCCAAATTACTTCTGAAGTCTCCACCGCGGATCCCAATAGGTCCTTTCATTCCCGCGCTCAATTGCGGTGCCTCATCCGCCATCGTCTCCGCTACACCAAGTTCCGTAGCCACACCACCATCGAGCCCAACCGCGCCAGCGCCCTTATCTAACGCTTCCGCTCCATCTCCCACAGTATATTAACCGACACAGTTCGCTCCCGTCTCAAACTGCCCAGCTTCAGCAGCAGACCTATTGCTGTGCACTTCCAGGTGACCCATCCGCTCACAAGGCTCAATCACCTTCAGTGTCCCAATCAACTACCAAGGTGAATTCCCAATACGTCACGACCAGCCCGTGCATCCATTATCACTGTCCCAACTTCACCTTTCCTTTGCATCCTTTTATCCACTTACGCCTTCTGTCCCGTACCCGCAACTGTAGAGCCATGCCTCCCCCCCGCATCAATCACCGCAGCCGCCTTTCCCAAATGCAATTCACTCAGGGCTATTGCCTGGGCTATACCACCAACTTATTCCAAGCATACAGATGATGTCGATGCTGCGGATGACCTTATGACTCTAGCCAGGCTGTCGAGCCGACCTCAGGATATACAAGCCGCACTCGTTTCGTCGACATTTCCCTATGACCAAATTCCGAATGTCCAGGTCCCTGCAGTCCTTGATTCAACATGTCCCGGATGCAGAGCAGGATCGGTTGACTACGGGTGCCAATATTGCCATGTCCATCTCACTCAAGCCGCAACGAGCAATTGAGAGGCAAGTTATGGTTCCATCCCATCCGGGATCCATCCTCGATCGCCCCGCACTGCTTGTTGAATCAGCACTCATCGGCACTGCTGCCGAACAATCCACCACCCTTTCCGCTAAAAGTACCGCAACCCTTGGCTCCTCAGTATTACGGAGCGGCGCCTTAAGCAATACCACACCCTCAGGTTATGCTACAAGGGACATCATTGCATTCGGCGTTTCCGATGTTATTGCCAGGGCGGAACTCGGTTGACGGTCAGTCTCATCCCGTTTGGGACGGAACACAAGCAGGGAAGGGAGTCAACCGCCGGAACCCCTTTTGACTCAGTTGGATGCAGTGTATGGGAGAGGTCCCACGTCTACTCAATTTTGCATTCCCGATTTCACTCAGCCGAAGGCGAAGCGAATTGCTACTGCCACTCATGGCGGCCAGTTCTCCCCTCATCCCCTTCTCTCCGCTTGTGCTGCTAGTCCCTCAACGTCACTCCAACCATCCAAACAGCAATCCGTCGCGTCACTTATTAACGCGAACGTGACGTCCGGAAAGCCTGGAGGGGAATCCTCAACCTCCGTCGCGACGCTGCCCGGCTATCCTCCCTGATTTGCAGGAGTATGTTCCCGCTGCGGTACATTCGGAAATTGCACCTGTCGTCAAAGCACATTGTAAGACGAGACTACCCTTGTCAGGACCGTCAAGCGGCCTCCTATCAAGTGGACCTCTGCAGGCAACACATTGCCATACGCCTCGTGGCGGTGAAAATATGGACGTGCACGCGTTGCATTCGAAAGTTTTGGTCAAAGCTTCACATGAAGATGTACACTGAAACGCCGCACTCACGGATGCGCGTTCACCTGTGCTACTGTGAAAAGCATTGGGACTTGATACAACCTCACTTGGCGCCTGGAGAACGCACGATCGAACCCCAACGAAGCATGTTTGCATTGTGTACAAGAGTCCTGTCGCGGTGTTGTCGAGCCTGGCCCGGCATCAGCGAACTCTCCCAACCCAACTGCAGGTGTTGCCGCTGTCGTTGTACTGGAGATGCCGAGTTTGCTTTCTACTTCCGCTGTGCATCGAGCAGCGGGCCGTGCTCGATCTGCATCCTTTGCAACGAAAATTCTGGGCTCCCGCATTCTCCTGAGTCGCACGAAATACACGATGCGCTCGCTTCTTGGACCTCTTCACTATCCTGCAACTTCCCAGTCTAGCCCTTCGGCTGTCAACCTCGCCGCTCAACCACTTCACTCGAATGAGGGCGGAACTACTCGCATCGAGAGAGATGCCTTACAGTGGGCGCCTCTTACAGTTTCACATCCTACAGCACCGATTACGGCCCGGGTACAGTATCCATTGAGGCCCGGGTACAGTAGCCGTTGAGGCCCGGTAACCGTGGCTTACTGTACGCATACCTCAGGCGTTCTGCATTAGCAACCACTAACCTCCCGTCGGTGCTTCCGTACCATCAGTTTCAGCAAGGCTTGGAAGACGAGCGGTTGATGCGATTTTATCGCGGACGCGAGCCTGGCGACTTGAACTAATGCCGGTCGTACTGCCATGCTGCCTCGACCGGTCCTTAGGGGCGGATAACGGTGAGTGCAAGCGAGTATTTCCGGCAGACAGGGTGTCGTGGCGTGCAGTCTTTGTCTTGACTGGAACTGGCCGCGCAATTTCTTGCAAGAGACCGGCTTGGCTAAGAGTGAAAACGGGCTTCCGCTAGTAGCTTCCTTGGGACGTCTCGTAGGGACCATTTGCACCCATCCCGTGCGTGCAGGGATGAGGCAGGTAGCTGAAATCACGTCCTACCCAGCGGGGTCGCTGGGGGCCGGGTCTCCGACACCTAGGGACCCTTGCAATGATGTAGGGGTACCTGGGCCATCTTGGTTCGCGCAAGATGTGGTTAGCGATGAAATCGCGTCCCACCTACAGGGTCTGTAGGGGCCTGGAGTCCGACTCCTGAAGAGTATCCGAAGCTTGTACCGTGGTCTCCCAGTGGGAGTCCGACCCGTCCTGTGTGAGCAGTCTATCAACCCTTTTGGGTACACGGCTGTCATACAAACGCACCACTACTTCCGGTAATTCACTTTCCGGGGTCCATCTCGGCGACCATCTTCCGGAACGTTTTACCTTGAAATGCCGCTCTAATTAACACGTCTTCTCATTCCTCCTCAAATATCTTGACCGGGACTGCCACCTCTTAATCTTCAACCATCCCCTGCCCCCAAATCAGCTCCCGACAAGCGCAAAAATCCTCACGCTTGTTTTTTACCTCCTCCCGTGGAGGCATTACTTCTCAAATGGGGGCTTTGGACCCCCCAGGCCTTCCCTCTGTGGGCCTATACCACGATAGCGCCGCATCACGTCGTTCTTCTTCTTTCAGCAGTCCCTAACCATATGGCCCTTTTCGTGGCAGTAATAGCAGGTTATTTGAGGGCAGTTATACCCTGCTTCCTCACGCGGGACTCCCCTGTATGGCTTGACTGACTCTTGGACTTGCCGGACACTTTCCCGACTCGCAGACTGACGTACTGCTGCAAGCCTGGAAATG
The DNA here is from genome assembly GCA_002205965.3 of Kappaphycus alvarezii. Classification (NCBI taxonomy): domain Eukaryota; phylum Rhodophyta; class Florideophyceae; order Gigartinales; family Solieriaceae; genus Kappaphycus; species Kappaphycus alvarezii. The sequence continues at coordinate 507,445 of NADL03000677.1, read as the reverse complement.
GTACTCACCACGTTGTCGTAGTCCCCTGATACCAGAGTTGCTTGCTCCTGGAGACTCGCGGGCAGACCTGCTTTAAAGCGGTTCACCATGATTTTGTCTGAGATTGGAATCTACAGAGTCATGGAAGCAGACCTTAAGCGTTCTCCGAAAGCGGACACAGTTTCATATTTCTGATTCCATTTAATATTGAAAAAATTGTCTTGCAATGCGCTTAGCTGCGCTTTGTTGCACAGTCTAGCCTACAAGTGGTCCCAGAGCTCATCGGCGTTGGCATTCCAGTGTATACTCGCCACACTCTCGAATATTATAGCCGCATCTCTTTCGAAGGCACAAGACAGAAGGCGCCTCTCGTCACTCTCCTGAATTGGAAAGTCCTTCAACAGGCGGTAACACGTTCTTTTAGCATCGAAGAAAGAGCTGTCTCCGGCCTTGCGACATCGAGAGTTCTCGAGAGAGCTTTTGTATATTTTGTGGGCTACGTGTACAGGATAAGTGTTGCGGGAATCTTTCTTTGAATCAATCATGTGTTCATCTTTTTCGGCCTCCATCTCCGTATGGGCCTCTTCTGCGTTGGCTTCCGCAGAATGACTCCCCGGAAGCCCTTTTATCTGTTCAAACTTACTGGTAAGCTGAAATATCTCCTTCATTACGATAGAAATGCCACTGACCGCTCCACGGAGTTCCCCCATTACCTCAACAGTGCACTGACTGTCTTGTGGCGAGGCTTCGGCTTTGATTTCCACCTCTGCGTGAGGCGTATCCGAGTCTTGAGAAATCGAATATCCTGGATGAAGTTCAGCACCTTCCTGACCTTGGTCCGGCATTTATGAATGTGGATTCGCTCTTGTTCCCGGGCGAACCATGCTTCTTTCTTAAGGCGAAACTTGACCTTCTCAGTCAGCAGGTTGCGACCATGGTTCTGACTTCGACTTTTTCCGAGGAAGTCTCCTCTTGAACCGGCGATTGATCGCCTCGTGCGCACAAACTTCTTTCTGGGAGTCCCTTTCCTTATTATCAGCTTATAGCCCTTGTTTAACGTGCCTACGAGAAGTCTAGATCCCGTGAATCCGAAAAGTGCCCTTCACGGACGCACCAAGAAGATGGTTTCTTGTAATGAGGCTGGCCTTGCCTCGGACGTTAGATGCCGTCCCAGATTCTGAAGATCCTCGTACCTTGATTGCACCCTCGCAATGACTAGCTCGGGGTAGTCGTGCTGGTAGAATCGATTTTATGTTACAACTTGACAATGAAGTCGTAAAGCACGGACCAGGACTGATAGTAACACAATCACTGATGCCTCTCTGGACCTGGAGACCAGGTCAGGAGCGCTTTATATAGACCTTTGCGGGGCTCTAAATGCAAACTGGGTACGTTGCTGACAGAATACTACTGTACGCGAAAATGCACTTTGCTGACAATACACGTGTACGTGCCACGTACTAATTGAACCCTAACAGTACTGTAACACTCATATACGTACAGTAATGTGATTGGGTTACAGCCAATACATGTGTCACAGTAAACGAACCCACTGTGGCGTAGCCAATACCGTAATTGAAGAGTCTTGGGAACACAAACGAACTCAATTGTCTTCAGGAAAACTGAAATAACACGCCATATTTACCCCCTGTATCAAAGTAACGTACTACGCATTCCAGGAGTGAAGGATCACTCCAGGAGTGAAGGATAGTACGAAACGTTGATGCCAAGGGCAACCGCCTTGGCAACGTCCCGCCCGTTGCACAAGGGAACTGAAGAGGAACAGGCGGGGATCAATAAGCGGCGCGCCGTCAGGCTCGCAAAGGAGGGCGCTTACAGCAAGGCAGCGCGTGCGCTGGGATCTTCGGGGATCGCATGCCCCTCCACAGAGGTAGTTTCATTCTTCGGGAGAAATACGCGCAGCTCTCTCCGACTTCGGAGTCGTACCAACCCGCCTCCGCTGACTCGTTGCCTCCTTGCCCCCACTTCACTCCAAAACTTGTTCTCCGTTGCGTTCGGAGCTTTCCAAGGGTAGCGCCGCAGGGGATCCGGACTCCGCCTAAACCACCTCGTTGAGCTTTTACAGGTCCCACCAGTTGTCAATGGTGGACGAAGCTTGCTAGCTGCTCTGACTAATGTGATCAACTTGCTAGCCAGCGGGAAGGCCCCTGCGGCTATATCGGCATTGATCGCAGGTGCGCCGCTTACGGCGCTTCTGAAACCGGACGGAGGAATCAGACCGATCGCCGTGGGCGAGACCTTACGTCACTTGGTGGGCAGATGTTTGCTGACTCGCATTTCCGACAAGGCTTCCCAATACTTTCAGCCGCTACAGTTGGGTGTAGCAAAGTCAGGAGGATCTGAGGCAGTTGCCCACGCTGTACGGCGACTTTATCAGGAGCATGGCGAATGGGCGGAGCATGCACTGTTAACCGTTGACCTTCAAAACTCCTTCACCCTGGTCAGGCCGGAAATATCTTCCAACAGTAAAACACCCAAACGTTCCCCTGGTCAGCCGCAGTGCGTTTTTGAAGAAGGTCGAGGTTCCCGGAGCTATTACCTTGGGTGCATTACACGTACGTACGCGGTAAACCCGGGTCAGCTGTGGAGTGGGGATGAAATGCTCCGAAGCGTGGTACCCGTGCAGCAAGGGGATCCTCCGGGTCCACTTTTATTCTCCCTTTTTGCTGCAAAAAGTGGCACGGGAACTCAAAACCGGCCTAGAAAATGTTGGCGACACCACAGGCAGGCCTTCCCTAGTCCTTCAGCTGTGGTACTTGGACGATGGGTTGGCACCCACGAAGCCATTCGAATGGCACTAAAGCTCCTTTCGTCCCCGGAGGTGCGCAGTTTGGGTTTACACCTTCGCATGGATAAGTGTGCTGTCTGGTGGCCAACCGCCCCCCACCTGTTCAGCAGTCCTTCCCATGTGAGCTTCGCCAGAACTATGACGCCGGGACAACAGTGCTCCGCGCACCCATCGGGTCGGACCTATTCATGGAGCGCGAGTTCTCAAAGCACGTCACCCTATTACAGCCTCTCCTCAAATCCCTGTTAACCCTGGAGGACACTCATGTGGCTCTTCACCTACTGCGGACTTGCTTTGGTGTATGTAGGATCAACTACCTCTTACGTGTATTCCCCCCTCATTCCACTCTTAAGGGAGCAACTGAATTCGACACCGCTGTTGAAGAGACGCTGCGGGGGTTGATGCGCGGGGTTATGGACGCCGACACTTTTCGGGAATTACAACTTCCTATTGCGCCCTTTGGGCCCCGCAAGCCAACATTTGGCATCGGGCGCGTGCCCTGTGCTCTACCCTTCGTCCTGTGCTACCGAACACTGCTCTCCAATCTTACACATCCGCAGTTCGGGCACATGATGAGTGGAAGACACAAGTGCCACCCGAGAAGGTTGTCCAGTTCACGGCTATCGACTCAAGGCTGCGGTTTGGGCAAGGACAACTCGCTCGCCCAGTTGAGGAAAAGGCCTTTGACGCCATGCCGAACGGGGATGAGAGGACCGTGTCATTCCGAGCCTCGTTGTCAGTGGATGATTGAAAGGACTGGCTTTCATGCCAACCGGCTCCAGGCCTGGGCACCTACGTCTCGGACCGCAGTTACAAGACGTGGTTGCAGTTCTATTGCCGGGTACCACTGTTTCCTCCCGCTTCAAAATGCCACCAGGGGATGCACGGCACTTATGGATCAGTACAGTGACCACGCGCTGTGCTGTGGCTATGGATCCACCCGTGGGTGGTGGCACGACTCGCAAACAAGGTCGTTTGTCGCAGACCTCTCTAAAGCCGCCCGACACCCTATCCTCGAGCCCCCACAACCCGGCCATGCAGGTCGCCCGGACATCAAGGCGCTTGGAGAGAACGGGGGCACGGACAATTATGACGTAACCGTCATCCATCCCTTGAGCCCCGCCTGCCTCCCCTCCCTAGCGCGATGCCCACTCAAGCCCCTTAATCATGCCCGCATTGGCAAGGAAACTCGCTTTGCCGAGTTGATACGTTCCAAGGGTCCTGCGCATCGCTTCATTGCCCTTCCACTCTCAACGTTGGGGGGCTGGCACCCGACCGCTCGGGACTTTGCCAACCGGGTTGCGACTGGCATTGCCGCACGAGCAGGCGTTCCGATTGCTGATGCGCAGCAAACATTGCTCGTTCGCCACGCGGCGAGACTCGTCCAGAGAGAAGCCAGTTGTTTTTTTGAAAGGGGTTTTGACTGATATTTGAGGCCACAACTTGACAGTGCGCATATTCCAGAGAACCTCCGTTCTCAGGGTTTGTACTGTACTGTATCCGAAGTTGTTACAACTTGACTCCGAAGTTGTAACTTGACTCCGAAGTTGTAACTTGACTCCGAAGTTGTAAAGCACGGACCAGGACTTCTAGAAACATAATCACTGATGCCTATCTGGCCTTGGGGACCAGTCCAAGGGCACTTTGTATAGATCTTTTAGGGGCTCTAAATGCAAACTAGGTACGTTGCTGACAGAATACTACTGTACGTGTTAATGCACTTTGCTGACAATACACGTGTACGTGCCACGTACTAATTGAACCCTAACATTCGTATCTTATGCACACCTCGCGTATAATTAAAAAAATCAAATAAATCCAACAACAGCAACAACAAATCAAAATGTAGCCTCTGCCTCCGCATCCTCAGTACAGTTCGGATTGCCTTTCCCCTTCGCATCCGTGTACACCGCCTCCCTTCGAAACTGCAACTCGTCGACCCCAAACTTGCTTGCCAACCATCCTCGTTGCCAGCGGCGCACCTCTCTGACGAATACAACTTTTTTCTCCTCCCGCGAACGCAGCTCTTCCCAAGTCCGCTCCCAGCGATCGACCAACTCCCCTTCAAACCCTTGCGTCTCTTCCACGGCCCTGTAGACTCCATACAACGCTATTTTCACCATCTCTCGTAGTTCCATTCCCGCGTTCCAACCTTCTCCACATTTGTATTGCCCATTGTCTCTACCTCCTCCTTCACCTTTGTTGTGCAAAGCCACCTCGTTGGTTCTTTCTATTGTGAGATTTTATTTTCGGTTGTTTACAGGGGGCATTATCTTACAGTCTACCTGAGTCTACCCCCGGGAGTTGCCTTGCTGTATCTCGTGGACTGCGAACCGCCTCCAACGTTGCAGCCGCTTGAGGACCCATTGGACCATGCCACGCCTGGTGGACTAACCCGGTGGACCACCACTTCCTGATCCTTAATTTCACCAGTTTTACATATTTTTAGCTAACTCTTTATTCAGCACCATTAGGGCACTTTTTCCGTTATTGCCCTCCAGGGTCAGATAGTATATAGATCCTTAAAGCTACTTTCTACGGTAAAGATATAACTGCTGGCGATAATCAAGGACCCCAACCTTGGGATTTCGACCTCCATCTTCGGGTTCGAACCAGATCCACTGACTTTGGTCACCCCCTTGTGCGTGCTCGGACGTCCGTTTTCGCCACTTTGTTTGTGTCTACCACGGTTCACGTTCCGGCGCCCGGCTACCCGTTTTACAGTCGCGAGTATCTTTCGGAAGCACATCTTTCTCTACCAAGCTACCTTTCCTTTACTGTGTACCGGAGTCACTACCGTATCAGGACCCGCCTGTAGGTCGAGATGATTCTACTACGAAGTACGGTGCAGCGTGTATTGCTGACGAGTCATGCCGTTGCACTATAACCTTCTCCACCAGGCGCAACACCGCCACCATCCCTTCTATAGCCTGTCCCGCTGCTGCACAAGCGCGCTCCAATCGATCCATAATTCCTTCCTGCGCTCGGCCTGCCTACTCCTCTTTCACTCCCGGACTGCCCCTTCCTCTTATATAACCGCCGTAAACTATTTCAATTCCTCGCCCATCTTGCCCAATTGGGCAATCACCCCAGACTCTCCGAATTATTTCCTCAAAAAGCGCCAACCAACCTCCTATTCCCTCCTGCCCAATTCTGAGCCTTACCTCCGCTGCCTCCTCTCGGACCTAAGTTGTCTTGCTCCGCACCTAATTGCGGCGCCACGTCCACACAACGGACATAGATTCTCAAAAACTCCTCCTCGACCCCACGATCACTTACTTTCGTCGAGCTGTCTCCAAGAGCAATCTACACTTTGTTGTCTCCAGCAAAAGTTTGCGCACCCTTTTGTTGCGAACATCAGCTTTGCGCAAAGTGAACAGATAAATTGCGGCCAACGCAGGATCACTTGTCGAAAACCGAGATACGTAACGCCAAAGCAAATCTGCCTCATCATACTCAAGACATAAGTCCAATTCGTCCATGGCCTCGACTCTGTTGGAATTTCCCACATTTCGCAGGATAACATAATAGTAAAGCACCTACGCAACATGCGTCGCGTCGAGAGAGTCTGGTAACTTATCATCAATCCCCCGACTACCACACTCAGCCGCAACCGCAGGCAGTCCCCAACAGAATAAAAGAGGAGCGAATAGTCTGCCTCGGCACTATCTGTTCGACATTGGCACATCAGAACAGCTTCTTCTTCCCCTCTTCACTGGGACTACCTCTCATCACCATTTTGCCTTTTTTCATTCTCCCTTCTTGTTTCCGTCTCTTCCCCCTCCTTTCGCAACACTGCAAACGCGCTTGTATAGATACAGCCATCTCTTAATAGAGAGACTATATTCTAGAACAAGCTCCTCCAAAAGTTCATGTGGCAAGTTTCTGCGATCCCTCCAGCCAAGAACCGCTTCAAGGCATTCCTTAGCCAGCGTAACGCTGGAATCCACGCCACTTTTCTGTGCATCGTCTCCCAAAAGTTCCAATGCAATCCCCAGAGACCCTGCTCCTCAAAGAGTAGAAGAATTTACGGCCAAGTAGGCATCCTCTGGTGCATAGTCCCACGGGCAAGTTGTTCTGGAACACCTCCATAAAACGCCAAATTCATGAACGCCTTTATCGGCCCAGAACTCCGTTTCTCATCTCCTCCTGGTGCTCAATGGGCAGTCAGTGTCTCCTCAAGCTCTGTTGTAATAGAGGTACGTGAATTTGGATTTGGCCTAGTATGAACGGCGGTACGGACCGTGGCTTGGTAAACTGCAACCGTAGGAGACACGAAACTCAGGCTAGAGCAGAGGGGTTCACTGGTGGCAGGAGATTGACGTCATCGTAGAGAGTTTATAGGAAACCTAAAAGGGGAACGCGATAGCCCCAGCTGGCGCGGTCGGGTAGCTCTTGAAATTGGTCTAACAGGAGATTGGTACGAAGTTGCCGAGACAGAAACGAGCTGCCCTTTCGATGCCTCACATTCGGCATCCATTGTAGCAGATGCGGAAGCCCTTGAAGTTTTCTTTTTCTAATACAAGGCTGACTCGATTGCGTTCACGATTACACTCTCATAACGGTCTTCGTGCGACTGTAAGCCTCAATTCTCTTCCCACTATGATCTTACCCCCGGAATGCCTGTACCACTCGGGCATAAATCGTGACAATGTAAGCAACGCGCATAAGAAAGACAATAATTCATTCACCCTCAGCTTCAGCAATGCTTGGACAGCGAGTGGTTCATGCGATTCATCGCGGACGCGAGCCTGAAGACTTGAAATAGTGCCGGATGTACTGCCATGCTGCCTCGACCGGTGCTCCGGGCCGGTTAACGGTGAGTGCTAAAGAGTATTCCTGGAATGCAGGGTATCGTGGCGCATATTCTTTGTGTTGTATGAAACTGGTCGCGGAATTTACCGCAAGAGACTGGCATGGCTTGAAAGGTGAGGACGGCTTGCCGCTAGTAGCTTCCTTGGGACGTCTCGTAAGGATCCTTTCCACCCATCCCGTGCGTGCAGGGATGAGGCAGGGAGCTGGAACCACGTCTTACTCAGCAAGTCATACTGGGGGCCGGGTGTCCGACACGTAGGGATCCTTTCAGTTATGTGAGGATGCCTGGCACATCTTAATTCGCGCAAGATGTGGTTAGTGATGAAATAATGTCCCTCCTATAGGGTTTGTAGGGGCCTGAAGTCCGACATAGTGTCCTCCCTATAGGAGTCCGTCCGTTCTTCAGTGTCAGGTTGACCCGAATCCTTCTTCTCTCTCTCGTTGTACAACCGAGCCGCCACCTCCTGTAGATCGCTCTCTGGGGTCCAACTTGGGAATTTCCCGCCGGAGAGTTGCACCTTAAAGTACCGTTCCACATTTCCCGTCCTTTCGTTTGTCCTCATTTCCGTTTCGGATATTTTCTTGAAGATACTTAAGGAATCGGGGAACACGCAAACTGTAGGGTCCCCAGTCTCCATCACACCGCTTCCAATCCTTCAGAGTCTGTTGGCATGCTATCGGGCTATCTTCCAGCCTATTTATGATTCGATTAGGTACCCGACCCTGCCCAGCTTTTGCTTCACCTTATACGGTCCTATCCAAGGCTTGACGACTTTGTTACCATCATACTTGCTTAATTAAGTCGACCACAGCAGGACACGGTCCCCTTCCGCGAACTTGATCGGATTAACTCTCTTGTCGTACTCCTTCTTGGCTTTGGATCTTGCTTTTCTGCCTCGCGCATATAGTCGCAGGAGGAGGAGTTCTATTCGACGAGAAAGAATTTCCAGTTCGATGTCAAAACAAGCCGCTTCCACATTGCCCCATGCTTGAAAGGCTTCTGTTCCAGACATAACCTTGTACGGGGTCATACTCTTGGCCGCACACAAACCAGTGCTATATCTCAAGCAAGCCATGTTGACGTGATAATCCCAATACTCCGATCCAGTGGCCATGAAACAATGCAGGTCCCTGACGAGAGTACGGTTCCATCTTTCCACGGTTCCATTCTCCTGCGGATAAAGAGGATACTACTTCATTCTGCCGATACCCAGGACTCCGGTGAGATGTCTAACCACCGATCCGATAAGATTTTGTCCTCCATCCGACAAAAGAGTTTCCATAGGGCCAAATATCGAGATACATTCATCGATGAGAATCTGTGCTATCGTCTCGGGCTGTTCATCTGGGATAGCCTTTGCTCGAACGAAACTCGTGAAGGCATCGACCATAGCCAACGCTTTTATGTTCCCACTCGATTTTCTTGGTGTAATAGTCTGGATGTCGAAAGCAACCTGTTGGAATCTCCGTTTAGTGTGAACACACTACAGGGGGCCTGCCTTGACGGCTGGCGCTCCCTGGCCACGTTGCACTGCAGAAAGTTCTTCAAAATCGAGATCACATCTTTGGTCATACCATTCCAGTGTTAACAAGGAAGTAACTTCCCCATCGTTCTTCGCAGGCCATGTTGACCATGGAATTTTGACCCACGGACCCATTTCAGAACATACTCTACCAATGACTTGGGTAGAACTACAGGAAGCTCATCCCTGCCTGAGTATCGCAAGACCCCGTCTTCATCCGCGGCGAGCTTAACACTGGTTTTTTGCGTATGCATTAAGTTCTCCGAACTCCACGATGTGCTCCTCTCGTATTTTCGGGTGGCTCGGTGGATAAATATCTTGGTCCCCCTACTAGTCGCGAGATTACCTCTACTTCGGCTTCTTCTATAGCCCGCTGCAAGCTCTTGGAGTCCATCTCCCCATAGCATCGTTGGCACAAGGGCTTGGGAACTGCATCGCGGCTAAGTGTATCTGGTACCACTAGCTCTGATCAGTTGCGATGCTCGTTCTTGAAGTCGAAATCCTGAATTGAGATCACCCATATAGCCAACTTCTCACGAGGTTACTTCAGGTTTAATAACCACTTCAGAGAAAGGTTGTCCGTTACAATTGTGAAGGACTCCCCATGAAGATAGTGGCGCCACTTCTGCAGGGCATACACGATGGACAGACATTCTTTTTCCGTTGGTGCATAGTTCCTCTCCGACTTCCTCGGAAATCTGCTGGAAAACGAAAAAGGACGCCATTGACCCCTCCTATCTGACTGGAGAAGCATTTCGCCTAGTACGTATGCGCTGGCATCGGTAATTATCCTTTTTTAGGTCCCGCGAATCGGTGCTACCAGGACCTTGGGGTCGCTCAAGGATTCTTTCAACTCCCTCCATGCTTTCTGCTGTGACGATCCACATCTGCGTGTCCAATCTGGGATAGCTAGCCGCTCCCCATGTCTTCGCATTTCTTGGCGAAACCAGTCCCCTGTAATACTTCGTAAAGCGGGGCGGCTTTGTCCGCAAAATGGTCGACAAAAGCGGCGAAAAAGTTCACCAAACTAAGGAATCTCACCAATTCGTGGCCTAGTGCCGGCTCGACCAGCTTACGGATAGCCTCTATGTACTTGTGCGAGGGCCTCAGACCGTCATTATCCATGAAATGGCCGAGGACTTCGGCTCACCGGACACCAAAAGAGCATTTGGACAACTTAAGTCTCACTCCCGCCTTAAGCAGGGTATCCAAGATATCCCCTAGGGAGATGAGATGTTCCTTCTTGGTAGTAGTCCCAATAATTGTATCATCTAGGAAGACCAGAACGTCTTTGCCTTTCCGATCTCCCAAGATGTTGTTCACAACCCTCTGAAACGTTCCTGGGGAGTTCTTCAGCCCCATAGGGAGCCGTGTACATTGATGCAAACCCAGCACTGTACGAACCGCTGTATAAGGTTTGGAGTCTGGATGTAATGGGACCTGGTAAAACACATCTTTAAGGTCAAACACCGAAAAGATCTTCTTACCTCCCAAACAGTCCAATATTTCTCTCGTGGTCTCCGTAGGGTAGGAGTCTGTGACCGTGAGGTAGTTCAGGCGATGGAAGTCTGATGTAACAAGCATACCTGAGTCCTTCTTCTTCACGAATACATTATTTGTAGCCCACGGTGATACAGAAGGATCGAGAACCCCAAGATCTATAAGTCTCTGCGTAGACTTGCGTTAGATTTCTTCCTGCTTTGGAGAGCGTCTACGCATTGGAGCACAGACAGGCCGAACATTGGGCTTGAGTGATATCTTGTACTGTATACCGAAAATTCTCCCAATACATTTGAAAATTTCACGCCGTTCCACAACAAATATAGGAGCCTATGCTGCATTTCCTTGCTTGTGGAAAAATCCGTAAGGTCTATGGATTTGATCGCACCGTCCACTTCATGATCTTCAATCAAAGCCTGTATTACTTCCGTCGTGCTAAATTACGAGCCTCTTCAAGCCGTGAAAGGACCCCAGAATCGCTCTCCTTCGTACAAGATAGACGCTGCATCTGCTTCCAAGTCCAACAGGAGCTTACGCTTCCTCCAGAACTTGCGCCCTAGCAACAAATTATCCGGAAGCGTGTTCATTACAAGGACCTCCTCCTCGAAATGAAACCCCCATATTTTGAACGAAATAGAACCTTCCCCAGTTAGTTTTATTTTCCGTCCATCAGCCACGCAGGCTTTTCTCTTGGTGGGGAACAACAAACCGCCATTTTCCTGGAACCATCTCGAATCTATCCAAATGGAAGATGCGGCTGTGTCTAGCTGTGATCTTATATTTTCTCCGTAGATTGTAACTGTAACTGCAACTTCTCAATCGTATTCCATCCCCTGCCCCAACTCGGCTCCCTGCAAGCGCAATCCTCCTCACGCTTGTTACCCCTAACATTAATTTGAGGGTTTACTTTCTAGCCGGGGGTTCAAGCCCCCGTAATCTCCCCCCGCTTTTGTATTATGTATACGGCGTCGCTCCAGATCCCTCTTTCTCTGGAGGCCGTCCTGGATCACATACCTCTTTCAGTTGCAGTAGAAGCAACCTATCTGCGGATAGGTGTATCCAGCCACGGCTGGTACGGCTTCCCCGCTCCTAGTCACAGCCTTATGGAACTGCCTTATTCTTTCCCTAGTCGTAGTCGATTGGGCGGATGAAAGTCGGGAAACTATGCTGACCACAGTTTCGAAATCTCCGGAAATTAGCGTAGCTTGGACCTGAAGACGTGCCGGGAGACCCGCTTTGAAGCGATTGACAATTATTTAGTTGGAAATTGGGATCTGCATAGTCAAAGATGCGGACCTGAGGCGTTCAACAAATGGAGAAACTGACTCTATTCGTTCATTCCATCTCATGTTGAAGAACTTGTCCTGTAATGCGCTAAGCTGAGCCTTATTGCATAGCCGAGCCTCCAGGTGATCCCACAGCTCATCCGCAGTAGCATCCCAGTGAACGCCTGCCACGGTGTCAAATACCCTGGGATAAAGAATGGATTTAGGTGAAGATAAGGAATGTGTTTCTACCCGATTGTAAACGTTTGATAAATGCAAAGAAAAGCTAATTTTCTGAAAACTAGAAAAATGAATTGCATCCCATGATAATGCTGCAAAGTAAAAACAGAAGTTGACAAAAAGAATGGCAGTAGAGCGCAAACTGATCAAATATGATACTAAAGCTTCGGGAACTTTAATAAGGAGAGAATAATCATCGAATCATTTAGAACTATTGAAATGCCCCCGCTTTGTAAGAAAAAACTCACGGAACACCAATGCGTTCTATTCTTGGAATCCGCAACGATGCGAACGCCACTCTATCCACTTCAGTAAATCATGCAGAAGTATTGAACTAAGCCAAAACAGATATTAATCCACTTATCGGCAGTCTGAAGTTGGAAAGAATAAGTACGCCTGTGTTTCTTGATGATGTAACCGATATGGATGCATTCTATTTCTAATTCTCTCGATTCGATTTGTTTGAAGAAATTAACGCATAAATGAATGTCCTCGATATGAGCAGAGAAGCAGAATGTTACGCCTTCATCTTTATCGCGCTTGGGAGAAGAAAAGCGTAGCTCTCACCAAATTCAGCCTCCGGCGAGGGATGAAAGTATAATTATACCCTCCTTATGCAAGTCGGCCGAACGGAGTAGCCAAGAGCTGATACAAGAACTTCCGGAGGTAGCCCCATGTATGAGCCTTGCATCCAAAATATCGCTTCACTTATGGGCAGAGGCCGCAGAGCATGCTAATTGGCCTGTAAATCCTTTAGTGACAATATGGGTTGAGATGCAAGTACAGTTCGAATTACGGCATGGAGATGAGGCCAACATCGCACCAGTATTAATGTTCAGAACCCGAGGCTACGAATTTGAGTAACACTAAAACACGACCATGCATAGGAAACTGTTACGTAGATCAGTACATTTATTTGCCGTTGGAATGGAGAGCGAACAGTCGCTACATCATCTCTTTGTATCACCAAAGGAGTACCTTATGTTTTGCCTCACGAAAGACTTCACTTCCCTCTGATAAGACGTACTTATACCACAGTATCTTTGATTATCGGTGGAGTATCTTTCAAATGGTACCTAGACGACGAGAAAAAGACACTAGAAGAAGCATATCGAGCTGAAGAAATAATATCACGTGACGGGCTCACAATATCCTTCTACTCCAACTGCATTGCCTGCAATGCGAAGGGAGAAGACTCCTGTGTTCCAAAGATTTTAAATGAATGAAAGGATAAACGCAAGTAAATTTCAGGAAACCTTGGTATAAACGGTGCCCCGTTTAGGTGGCTATCGAAAATTAAACACCATGTATCCGGTTGAGTTTCGTATAGAATGAGAGTATCTACACATCAATTTGAAGCAAGACCGATCATATGGTTCCTCAAATTATTTGCGGGATTGCTAACGGGAGAGCTGCTTGATGAAGAAGCGCAGCTACCACAGACAACAATCCACATCGAATAAAACCAACATTTCCATTGTCAACTCGTGCACAAGTTTATGTTCGTAATAATTTTATTCAATTTAAGGTGAATCACGTTCTTGAACTTCATCCCAGAGTACTTCCATACTTTTCGCAAATCGCTGTTTTGTACCAGCCCTCCGACAGGTTTACCCAGCCTGTCATTACAAGTAAGTTGAAATATTTCATCAAAATCGTAAAGTCGAACAAAAACTTAAAACATAAAGGTAAGATAAAAATTCAGTTGTAGGGATATGACTGACTCACTCGTATTTCTGTTTTGCTGCAAATTTGTTGAAAGAGTTCTGCGTATAAGTATACACAATAAAATACACAGCTTTACTGTAGAAGTCATATGATTCATAAATCTTATGTATGCGCTCGGATTATGATGTTGAAATTATCATTGAAGCTAAAAAATTTGATTGGACTCCATGTAAAATTTTCGATATGAAAAAATTACCGCTAATATTTTCAAATTTTACTCATTGCGTAACTGCAATATTTACATGCAGAGGTGGGGCGCTTTCCAAATAGACTCTGCTCCCAAAAAGAGCATTGAAGCTCAGTTATAATCTCCATTTTTACCAGATTTTGTAACACTGCCAGCCCCCAGCAACTGTTTTTTACAATATTTACTTGTTATAGCTCACCCCGGATCTCTCTCGAATAGGTTGATGTATCGATATCATACTTATATGGAGTCTAGAATGCCCTGAATGTTCTTTCAGACACCGCTGACCAAGCCGAAAAACTAGCTCCATTTGCAGATTCTCGGAATGGCGTTTTGCGTGATGAAGAGAAAGAATCAGATTTCCCCATGTATAATGAGTTCGAAAAAAAGAATAGTGCAACTGGCATATACGAAATGTCAAAATTCGACTCTGATCAATGTGGTACTTTCTGGAACACTTTTTCGGACACTATTTGATCATTTCACAACTTTGAGCTCAGTCGAAAATTTCCATACAATGCAAAGTATTTTTTACATGCATTCAGTTTCGCTTAAGATTAAAACAAGCTGGGACATTATTGTACGAATATTTGATCTCAATGTGCCAAAATATGAGAAAATGATTTTCAAGTTCATTAAAAATATATTTGAAGCCGTACATATGTCACTTATCAAGGAGAATGAACCTAGCTACACGTTTTATGACTAAATCGTAACTTTTCAGCGCACCAGACGTCCCACAGGCACAATTCAAAAAGGGAACTCTTAAAATTCCGCAAAGCACAAGTTGTACGGATTAAATGCTGATTTCAGCGTGCTCAACAATGTACTGCTTCTTGAAATCCCGGCGCAATAAACGAGTCGTATTCCAGGGGAAATCTCGGTTCCACGAGAAGATGTGGAATGAGGATGGTTAATTCTCGGCTATTTATGATTCCTGGTATTTCCCTGGTGAGTATCCGAGCATTTGGAGTTTTCTCATGAAAAAGGAGTACCAAGGGGCCATGAAGCGGGGGCGTGCAGTCATCCCAAAGACGAAGCCCAAAATGGAAGGTCGATTAATGGGATGGAAATCACTAATATAATACGTTCATCCGACCAAATAATGATAGAGAACTGGGTTGGGAGTTTGAAGATTCTGTGCAGTGTATTGAGGGGGAAAAAGAGATGTAAGAGGATCGATTTGATTCATTGTTTAACTTTTGCTCTGCACTGATAAATATGCATGTTCAGATGCATCCGCTCCTTGTAGAAGGAGATGCGCACCAATGAACGGTGAAAAAGGCTTTACGCAATAGGGGAGGAGCTTGAAAAAAATGCTACTGCGATAAGGGGCCTAGATTGCCTGCAATTCGGTTACGAGGAACTGATTTTTCTGAAGAGCAGCATGCTTTCTAGTAGACTATGTATTTTACCGAGGTAAGGAAGTGAATTGCTGCTTTGTATTGATACTCCAACAAAAATATATACTGACTCCTTGCGCTTGGCTCAGCAGCCAATTAACCGCAGTAGTCTATCTTCCCTAGCTCCGCATTCCTTCACCCCTATGCATTCCGGTGTTTCATCTTTGAGTCCCTCAGGATACTCGATTTCCATGTTATTCTGGGTTTGTATGACCTGTATGCACGGGAGCGAAAGTTTCTTCACATTTGCGTTCAATTTAACATCATATGTTTTTATGATACTTCTGTGAAATTCGCTCATACCCGCAATAAGTCTGATTGCAACAATTAGTATATTTCATTATATTCCTGGTAAAGTAAAACACATACATTACTTTACAAAGCAGTGTAATAGTTGCAGCAGTTTTCTTTTCTCCACAATCCAGCACAAAAGTGTACATTTTGTATGCCAGTAATTCATTAAAACTGAACTCAAAATTACTTTTAAAAGTGTTATTAGAGATATTAGCCTATTTTACCAACCTTACTTAATCGCTGAGCTTTTCACCTTTGTTTTGGGAAAGGTAATTGTAAATAGTTGCAATATTGTTCTTTTTCTTAATCTCATATTAAAGGGAGACAGGTCCCTGAACTAATTGTGATGCGGAACCTAGAAACCATTTCAAAAAAATGGCATATTACTGCTGCCAAGCCCATCAGGTTACATTCTCAATTTTCAACCATGTTTTGAAGCCCTCCACTCAATTTGGGTGCATACCAATCCAGTTCTGTAACGCTTATGCCCATAAATTACCTCAAATAACCTGACAAAATCCCTCGAGAAACCGTTATCAAGGGTTTACACTATAAGAATAAATTAGTGCAACATGTGCATTGTAGCCACACACAAGTGCAAAACAAAATATCATACCAATTTGTGCTAAGCAAATGACAAGAAGCCATCGTAGCTACCTCACGTGGTTCTCGAAACATTTCGGACCCCTCCAAGCAGCAATTACTCTATGCTTCTTTGCCAGTTGGACCAATGGAACTTTACCATGATGTTTAGTGCTGTCGATGTCACTGATACCTCCTACATGAGCCTTCAGAACCTTGTAATTTGATACCTTTAGGGTAAACTTTTCTGTAATACCTTTGAATTCAGTACCGTTTGCTTATAATCTATTATCCCTGCTGATGTTGAGTATTTTTTATTAAAAACCTGCTTTTAAGCTTCTGCCTGTTTATCGGAAGCATCAACCAACAATTCAATTATCGATTAACTTTTGGGCGCTAAATACCCCTCAAGTTCCTCCCGGCTGAAATTAACTTCTGGTAGTCCTCTGGAGGTATTCATTTTAAATTTAAAAGAGCACTGAACTCCAAACCCCCCTTACAACACGGTACTACATATCCCCCTCCACGAATTGCACTCCAACCTAAACCCCTCCGGACACTGCACTTCACTACCCCAAGCACTGCATGCTAGTTATCACCGGGACTATACTGAAGACTCAAACAGAGCCAACTGAGAAAGTACCTTCCACTTCTCTTATCCGTTCTCAGACAACAGGAGCACTGGGGCTTTTTTGCAGAATCAGCCGAAGAACAGCAAGCAAAATTCCTAAATTATAGTAACCAAGAAAAATTTTAGAAGTAATGTCAAGAAATAGACAGCGCGTGCCCATTTTAGAAACCTTCTACGATTATAGCGGTTCAAGCGGTATTTGCGAAAAGACGAATCTTCCCGCGGCCGAATTTATCAGTATATGTAATCATTTATCTCATTTTATCAGCGGCAAATACAATGTTGGTAGGGGACGCAGGTCTCAGTTTACAGGGAAAGATGTACGTATGACTTTGACAACTTTAAAGCATGGAAGGGCATGGTATTTCTCGGAAAAATGTTCGGTATCACTAGTCCAACTTTTTAGCGACCTGTCTACAGCTTTATGTTTCTCATATCTGAGACCGTCTATGATGATTGCGATGCAAGGCTTGCGGAGGAATGGAGGGTGGAAAATATACAAAAGACGGAGAAAGTAATTGCACAATTTCAGTACGCATGGTATGAGGTGGAAGTTACTTTTCAACAATGCAACCGGCCAAGTGTAAATATAGTCTCAAGGTTATCTATACTTCTACTAGGATTGGCAATTGGCCTTAGTTTTAGCTACCCTGGTTCAGGTACTGATGTTTATATTTTTCATCACATGGCCGAATGTAACAAGTCAAATTGCCAAGACAGAGCCACTGAGATGGACATAGAGGATGGGGAATCAGTTCTACCGAGTACAGTGGATTCTGGCTATGGCAGTGGGTATAGGGTATCAGGAAGCGAAGGACTTTTTGCGGACCATTCATCCGCATAAAGGACCGCGAAATGGAGAGCTATCGCGAGAAGAAGTCTTGTTTAACAAAACAGTCGCTACTGATCGGTTAATTGTCGAATATTATTTTGGGTATTTGTGCGGGCTGTGAACTGTGCTTTCGAAGAAGTATCGGTAGAACCATAAAATTTATTGCGCGATAATCAGCCTATGTATAGGCTTAACGAACATCACATTTTGTGTAAACCGCTTGGGACAGGGTATCAACTTCCTTTAAACGCCTCAAAGCACATCTGTACACAATCGCCGACGAAATTTTGACAGCTGATATTTAAC
Organism: Kappaphycus alvarezii; assembly: GCA_002205965.3. NCBI lineage: Eukaryota > Rhodophyta > Florideophyceae > Gigartinales > Solieriaceae > Kappaphycus > Kappaphycus alvarezii. Next base: position 489,351 of record NADL03000677.1, on the reverse strand, counting down.
TTAAATCTCCGTCTTGGTGTGCGTCATGTAAAAGGGAAGTACCTTCCATCTCTCGGAGTCCCTGTTAACTTTTACTACCCACTTTCTCCTTTTCCAGTTTACTCCATGCGGTTTATCCCTTATGGATTCTATCGCGCCGTCACCGGCAATGATTATCTCCCTTTACTGCGGTCCGGCAAGCTCATTTTGAGAGTGAGCCAACCTCACCCTTGCGTTTCCCTCACCCTTTCGCTCGATAGTCCTTGGCAGGTTGAGTACCAGCCATCTTGAGCTCTACCACGCTACCAAGGTACTTTTTCTACCGACCTGAGACGTCTGCGAAGTAAGACAAGTGAACCTACCGGTATTATACGGCACCGATCTGTCCCCAAATGTTCCTACAGCAGAACCATCAGTGTAGTGCCAGCCAGATCCCTCACTCGATCTGGGCGTGAAGTTCCTGAGGTTCTACCTAAATTTTTTCCTTCTCGTTTATTTCTCGTGCCTCGACCCTTTTATGGGTCAATTAAGGGTGTCCTGAGATTCTCTAAAAGGTATTCACTCTGGCCTGGCTGTACTAGCTGAACTGTAATGATTGCCCCTGATGTCAATCCTACCTTCATGTACACATAGAGCCCAGCTTCCTGTAACGTATAGTCAATAGTGGACTGGTAGACCGTTCCATCAGAAGTGGATCGGGCAAGTGGACCCTCACTTTCTAAATGTCATTTTCACTGCTTCTTGCCTATTTTTAGTTTACCCTTAATTTCTGCGCCACTACGGCAAAAAATCCGTTATTTCTATGTTGTAATTTTCACTACTTCATTGCGCCATGTTCTGGTTCGCCATTGAACCTCCGACACTATTCACCCATTGTACGCCCTGGAACTGCATTCAAATCCACTTCATTACGTTCCGTTATGCTCCTTTATCTATAGAAACACCGTGCTTTCATTGTTATCGTCTCCATTATGCTTCAATACTGCGCCCACTATCACTCTTTATGTATCAATATAAATAAAGAACTCCTTTTTCATATGAGGCGATGCTAGAATTACGGGTCGGGCCATTCTTTTTTCAAAGCTGCTAGCTAAGCTGCACTCTCAGTTTTTCACACTCCTATTTTCACATAAACGATTTAATTAACCAAATAGAGCATTTTAACTTGTTTAAAAAGCAGCGATATCATTATTCAGTTCTCCAAAAGAGTTTTCCTAATCTTTAAATTTGGCCTGGAACAGTAATACATCTATTCCACACCTTTTCTCCAGGCCATTTAGATCGCTGTGTCTACTAACCATTTCCAGATCTATGCGTACAAAGTTAAAAGTTGCGCAGGCCAAAATTTATATCAACTGTTCTCAAGCGACTGAGGAAATTTCAGATATCCGAAGTATGTTTCATGAGTTTACAATTATGCAATAATATAGTCCGCAAATGTAAGCAAAATAAAAAATACTATTCATTATGTATAATTCTTTGGAAGCCATTATGCCAGTTTGAAATTCAGAAATGCATGGCTGTGAAGTAGGAAGTGCTCGAGTTACACCAAAATTTTGAAAAGTAATAAAACTATTTATTCAAAAGAAAAATAAAATATTACCTTAAGTGACATTGTTATTGGAAAATTTTTCTTGTGTCATCTCATTAATACATCCATCAATAAAGAACTTATTTCGTTTATCCGATTAAATAAATAGACCTAATATAAAAACATAAGCTTTTTGTGCATTATTATTCTTCATTATAATAAAACTTCTAACAACAGTTTTTATCTAAATGGATCAATGACAGTCGAGTACAGCATCATATTCAGCATTTATTGACCAACTCTTTCTTTCATAATTTAAGCCCCTTCATGGATTAGCAGATTTTATTATCGCATTCTTTTTAGTATATATAGAAAAAATTTTCTAAAGTTGATTTCATGCACACTTCAATCAATAAATATCTCCCCGTAGGAATCCAGTAAGATGACGATAATTATTTTCTGACGCAGCCCTGGTATTCCTCTAAATATGTCCTATATTGCATTTATATAATATTTTCCAGAACCTTCAGCCGTATATTTATCCATGAACTATTTCGAATTCTGTTCGGTGGGTGTCTAAGATCTATCTTTTGTACCTTGATCCTAGCTTTACGATAACACATTGTTCTCCATTTTTCTTCTTCTTTCAACAGGTATGCTTAATGCTCTAATTTTCATTGGACTCATTTTGTGGAAATCTGATTCTTTTGCCCAATATGTCTACACATTTTCCTCAAAAAAATTGGAGCTTCAGTTTTTAAAGCACTAATTGGCTTTATCAATTGAAATATATCTATCACTATTCGACAGTGTAATTTACTGATGTTTATTTATAAAGTATACTTATTGAGCACTAAAGTGCTATAGTGATCTTCAGGAACCAAATGATGTTTAATATTCTTGTAATGTCCTCAGAAATAAAGGAATTGCCTCTATTTCTCCTCCCTCAAGTATTATAACTTACTTCTCGCAGGCCTTTGTAGATAAAAATATCCTTAAATTCTTACTCAAACCAGTATTTTAGTAGACTCTGTACCTACTAAAGCCTTTACTCGCCTTATCTATGCTTTGCAATAGAAAATTTTGAGCCTGGTACTTTCAGCGTGCTGAATTATTTACAGCTCAGTTCCGAACAAACTCAAATTCGTAATTCCATATTACCCGTCTCGAAAAGTTTGTTCCTACTGGCTGCTTCGTATGTATGTAAAACTTCATTTCACATCATCGACCCTTTAGACAAACAGTATATCATTTACTAGGCATTCCCTTTTTTGTATATCGCATTTGGCCGAAAAAAGCAAGTAAAATTTGCTTGCTACAGGGTGAATATCACCTCCTATTGCTCTTAATGCCTAAGGAGTTGATATTACTAACTTTTAGCAGTAGCCTCTATATAAGTTACATTTATAGATCCTTAAAACTATCTTGGGTGCCATTCTCGTTTCACTTACCTGCTGAGGTGAGTTTAAGACGTTAGTAAAATTAAGAATACTAACTACTACGACTTCTACAGTTGCAAGCTTTTCCAAGGGTGGTTCTATGTCTCCTCGGATTTTAGTAAAAAGTGTCATTCAATAATTTCTGTCTCTTGATTATGATGAAATTCTTCTCCGCGCCTTTAAATGAACTAATCATCTACCTTCTCATCTAAAGGCCTTTCTACTTGTAACCTGGCAGTCATCCCGTGAACACTTTTTATTCATATAGCCTATATAAGTTTTCTATTACCATAACAATGCCTTCCACTGAAATCAAAAACGAAATTTAAGGTCTTTTGTAGTAATAATACATTTATATACAGTCTTAACCCGTATTTACAGGTCCTATTCTCCTTCTTTCTCATTTTTTTAAAGTATTCAAGGGATAATATTTTCTTCTTGAAAAAATTGACCACTTTGAGATCTAAAATTTTAGATCTGGGTCTGTTCATCATTCGACTATTCTTGTACTTTTCTGTATCCCAGTACACAGCGAAATAGGTACTCAAAAAAACCATTAATTAATCTATCTTAGCTTCAAATCCAGCTCCAAGACGGAAAAGTGGACCTTTGAACTAAAAAATCGATCTAAGTAGCTTTTTACTCCTTTTTGCGATATGCATTGTGCGGGGAACCACATATATGAGGTAAATATTGGACATAAATAATACAATTTGATATGTTGTGCATAATTGGAGGCGTTTCAAGCGTAACTGGCTTTCCATTCCAAATGGCCATTCCCAGAAAGTGTCAACCTATAGCAATACGAAGATCTCTTACCTTTTCCTGAGTTACCTTCTGTTTTTATATCCTATTCTTAGCAGCTGACACACTTTCTTTACGCTATCTCCCTTCTTTTGAAGATTTTCCACCTGATCTGTTATTTGCAGATGATTAAAATCGCTTTTCCATCTTTCATCCTGATTATTTGCACCTCCCATAATCTTCTTCGGTAGATTATATAAAATCAATAAAGATTATTTGACGTCTCTACATCCAGAACTTTCAAATAAACACAAATCTCTGATCATTACTGAGGCTTTTCTTCTGTTTTTGATATCGAAAAAATTACTATTATTAGCGGGAATACATTCGCCCTGCTTACTTTATTCAAATATCACGGCCATTGTAGTTGCAAGAAAGCATTCATTTGTCCCTCTTTCACTGCCAATTCACCCTATATAGCACCAAAATTGAATCCGAACATGTTGACATCGTTAAGTAAAGATACGTAAATACACAGTTTTATGTAATTTTAATTAAGAGGAGTTTTGTATGATTAAGTTATCAGTATGCCTCAAATTACAAGTAATATGATGAAAACGTGGTAAATAAGCACACTATTGTTACATTCCTGTTTCTTTCTCAGTGTTCGAAACCGAGAAATTCATTTAAAATACATTCAACAGTACAAATCTTTTGCATTGTAACCATCTCTGTAAGAGGCAAGTATTTACCTCTTCGTTTCTTGAAAGAGAGTAAATAAAGCAGGGAAAAATTTTATTTACCGTAACAGAGTCATCTCAAGAACTCAAGACGACTAGATTGTCTATAAGCTTATGTTACATTAACATCAGCACTAGGGAGTGTACTCAAGCTCATGGAAAAGAGCCCAAGTTCGCCCAGACCCCACCTAGAAAAATATCGTCACTGTAATTCATTTTTTCTATAAAGGTTGATCATAATGAAGCTCAAATTCATGGGGAAAAAGAAGAACTGTACTTTAAACCAAAAGAAAAATTAAGCTGTTATCGAGATTTGGACATGACTCTCTGGGAACTAAAGCATATTAATGCATTTTAGGTACATCCATTATGTCGAAGACCTCACCGTTAGTTCCGTTTTTGATTTATTGAAAGCAGCACTGTGACTTATAAAACAGTTCAAAAAGAGTTATCACAGACCTGGTGAAATAGATCAATATTGCAATGCAACAGCCACAGAGTCAGTTTGATACCACTTAATATTCAGTCATGGTTGAAATTCACCCCTATTGTCTAAAATATAACGTAAATGGAGAACTATCACGTCACAGAAATCAGCCTATCAGCAAAAATTTGTAATTCACCACATTGAGTGTGCAATAGATAGCCTCCACGGATAATCCGGCTTCTGATCCGTATTTTGTGGTTTATTACGCATTATATTCATTAAAGACACAGAAGTAGTCTCCAAAGCCATCATATAAGTCTCCCCAATTCCAGGGTGAACTACATGGCAACATCAATCTTCCCAGTTTGTTCAATTTATGTGATTCTCGGGTTTAAACAAACTCGATTCATATGCAAGTTTCTCAGCTTGGCCACTGATAAGGATTCACTTTCTTCCATGGATTCTGCATCGAAGATACTTCATAACCAATACTCAAATGAGCTTAATCAGCAATAAAAGCTCTATTGCCGGAGAAAACTCTCATCCATGGGCCATTGCAACTATTTTAGCTCCATCGTAACCATTGAGCTCCTCTGGATCCGCTGAAGAGCCAATAAAAGATTGGCTGCTCTTTTGGATGTCCTTCATTTTCCCAAATGTGATTCGTGACTCAAACATTTGTTCAAGGTTTTTTGACGCACCTAATCCATTGATTTCATCCCCAAATATCTCTCTTTGCAATTTTTTGCGACATACTTGGCAAAGGCCTAAATTCTCGTTCATTCATAACCCAATCACCCTTAATTTACTCTTTAACAAATTTTAGGAGCCAATCACGTTTTCCGATATTCTATGTAAACGACTAATCATATTTTATTGTCATTGACCACAAATTATCACCTCCTTCTAAACCATCTGAGGATTGAACAGGGACTAGACAATTAAGTACGATATGAGCAGCTGCACATGAAGGAATCTAGTGTTGCCACGTTAAGCATTCTTTCAAGGAAAAAGTCCTAATTCTTCCCCAACTGGCACATATCGTCCACTTTACACCTTTAAAGAAACGAGTTATCAAATAGTTCTGCGTCTTCTCCTCTCTACAAGAGAACGGAATGCTTTTTTTCTCATTTAATGCATGTTATTAACAATTGTTTTGGAGAAATTCAAATTCTGTCTATGGTCTTGAGTTTCACGGCTTGCATTGCCCCCAGCTCCAATTAAAGGTTAGATGATTAACATGATGATCACACGCGTGTGGGTTTACGTGGTACTATGCCTATCCTACAGTTCCTGAGTCGGGATATTGATCAATTTTACAGAGTATGTTAGTATATTTTTTGGGCTCTCTTCACAGGAACATTCTTGGTTGATCCTCAATGAAAAATCCGGAAAATTGAACTGCAAACATTTTAGACTCTCATCGATGCCTAAATAGCTATTGATGTCCAGAAAAGCATTTCTAGATATATGCTCCAACTTATTCTTTCTTTTTGTTTCTTAAACTAAATTCATGTCTTTCTTACTGCACATTTTGCCTTTAAACATTATGTGTCAATGTACGAAAATAGATCAAGTCTGACTATTTTACCTCAGGTGGGTTTGGTCGTGTTCTAAACCTATAATATGGGGTACACTTCAAAAAAAAATGTACCTGGTACATGAAGCACTAAAGTACTTCCGAAACCTGTTGCACGTTAGTAAATGGTTTAATATGGATAATTTTTAACCAAGAAGCAGTGAAATCCATGAAACATATAATATTTTTTGGGGATGCGATAAAAGCGATCAAAAATTCCAAATGCTCCAAATATATGGGGCATCTTTCAAAAGTATCTGGTACATGGGTACATGCAAGAACATGTACCAGGTATATGTTTGAATAAATGAAAAATACTCGTATAGAATTACTTCACTCAGGGCACGTGGTCTAATGGGTGAACACTAGGTATGGAGTTCAAGTCAAATAGATTGCATTGTTGTAACTGCCTATCAGTGAAGGTCAAAGAAAAAAATAAACTGCCGCTTGTGGTTTAGTTACAGTCTTAGAACCATTCCTTATTCTATTCGGATCTGTGTCCTCTCCATCCTGGCATTTTGATATATCTTTCACAGCTAAAGTACAAATGGCAGGGATTAGAAATTAAATGTCATTCATTGTAAATTTCCAGATTTCCTTACTGTTAACAATACGGTAGAAATTTCTGTGGCGTCGTATAATATCCTTTACCCCTCATTGGTATCTTTTTCATTAATTTGATTATCAATCTTCAAAATATAATCACTAACCCCGTCCTTCGACTTAATTTCAGCAAAACCATTACCCTACTTCAGTGATGATGATTTATAGTACCAGTCACTAAACTATTGGCACTCTCTAACTAGATCCTATTAGCATTTTAACTGAAAAAATCAGGCTAAAAATGCACTAGTTTTCAGTTTGCGTGAACATTATATCCAAAATAGTTTTTGATTATCTATTATTATTGTAAATAGCGCTTTCTCGTTATAAATCAATTCATATTCGTTGCTGCCCTTTTGAAATGGCTTACATCGAGTAAATGGAGTTAGGAAACCATTGATTTGTTAAATGCATCATATAATACCCTTCCTTATTACTCAAAAAAAATCTTCCACTCAATCAATTCTCCATAAATTGAAAGTATTTACTTCAACAGTGTAAAAATCAAGAAATTTTTACACGTCTCTCTCTGTTTAAATTCTTACCATGAGTAGAATAAACAATTGCTCATTAATCATTTTTGCAAAAGTTATAGCAGTTTGAGGATAACTTACTGAAGACATATCGATGCAGAATTCAAATCCCTCAATTTGGCATAAAACACCAAAGCAAGATATTGATTAATTTGAGAGTTATTTAGAGATTAACTCTCAGTAAAGGGATCTTGAATGTTGATAAATGTCCTGAAAATACATAATGATATTTTATCTTGTATATTATTAGCTGAGCTCTAAAGGCATCTGCAGGACCTGGAACCGTCGTTTTAAACTTCAGCTAAACATCCTAAATATGAGAAACAGACTCAATTTCTGCTGATGATTTCCTCTGGCTTCGTAGAAGAGGAAATATAAGTTGATTAAATTTTTCAAGGGACAGATGTAAAACTACCAATTTATCTGAGCTTGAAACAAGCCTCCGAAGATTATGGTCAGCTTGAGTACCAGAATATTAGCTAGCTAATTCTTTGTACGAAACAATCATTCGAAACATAGCAAAGATGCTTAAAATCCCATCTTCTGTGCAGAAGTAATAAGTTTTGGATTTAATTGAGTATATATAAAAGCTCCAATCCGTTATTTTCGTCCACGCTCGTATTTCTTGATCCAAATAATAAATTTTTGCAAATAATTTCTCACTTTAAAAATGTAAGTGAGTAGTATCCCTTCTGTGAGAACCTCCAAGAGATCTGGGTGGCATGCACCAGATAGAATTTGGCCAAATCAAACACCACTTAAACAACTTCGAATCTTTGTAAATATAAATGAATTCCATTTCTTCCTAATAATTATGCATGCTCCAACATCCATTACAAAAGAAAATATCTTCCCCCTAATTCAAAAATTATCTTTTAGATCCACCAAAATGTCATTTATTGAGTCCAGTTTGGTATTCATGCACTGAAAAGTGCTGGATAAACTCTTTTATAGGATTAAATATTATCGGATTAGTGTATTACTAGGTCAAAAATAATTTCTCCATGGGAAATTCATGCAGAGTCCGAAGGTTGTCGAAACTTATTCCAAGTATTTTACCTTTGTTTTAAAGTCTTCTTCGACCTCCATTTCAGAAAACTGACAAAAAGCTCTGAAAAAAAGTTTCCCTATCAGTTATAGAGACTGTTTGGTTCAAAAATTTGAAATATGGTGGAAGTTGCAGGAGATCTACAATTGATGAAGGAATTACGTCATTTTAGACTAATAAAATCGTTCTGTTGATTGCGTCCTGATCGATTTCCGAATTCAGATTATTCTTCTGGTGAGTTTCAATATAAGACTTAATTTTTATTTCTTATCAGTGCTATTTAGAGACTTATTCTCTTCAAACTGCTTTAAAACATTTTATGTTTATCCCTGGGATAACGAAGAATTTCATTTGTGCCCTCACAGTCATGAAAAATTATCAGTTATTTGTGGCTCCGTTTGTTGATTGAAGATGTAACCGCGATTTATGATGAGAAAGAAGTAAAAACTTTCATGTGGTCCTGTCATTTTTTCTCTTTGAAAGCTTTTTCGTTGATCTACATATTTTTTTGCGTTAGTTTGACAGTTTCTGGCGCAGGTCAGTTGGCGGGTTCTAAAACCATTTCATCGACATCAATTTATTTTGGTAGGGTCTCGATGTCATTATTTGGTAAAGGTGAAGGAGAATTGCTAGTTATTTGTCAATCAATTTTCTTCTCCCTTTTCGCGGGAGAAGAAAATTTCTTGAGTAAATGAAAAAGTCGCAAGATATAAAGGTTTGTTTGACGAGGAGTGTTGCATGCACTAGCCAAAGTTATTAGTAATTGCAATTTCACGTAAAACTAATTTTGACGCGGCCAGAATTTTCATCGGAAACACTACGTTATTCTTTCAGATATTGGAAAGCGTGTAAAGTTATGTTGCATAAAATTTGATTAAAAGGAACACATAATTAACTTAGCAATACACCATAGTTTTAATTCAAATATGGATAGAACCCTTCGGTAAAGCCTATGCCCGAACAACGGGAACAATTGCGCTGAAAATGATGGAATAGCCTTCAAAAATCAAAGAGGAACACCAATAGAATTCAATCTCAAATTATTCCTAAAAACATAACAAAGAGCAGTTCTTGATCTTAAATTGTTTTACCAAATTTCTCACTGTATGAGAGATAGCCTCACACTCTTCAACAAGAAAAAGATATTTTCGGACAGTGAAAAAGATATTTTCGGACAGTCAAATGTCAAATGAAAACAAACATGGTTTAAGTTGTCGGAGGTCCAATTGTAGAGCTTCTTCGATGTAAAGAATAGTACCTTGCCGCAAATACTCTTGCTCAGCCCGCATTTTTGCATCTATTGAGATCTTTTGGTTTTCGGCTTAATATACGTAAATTTGATGGAAATCAAATTCGCAGAGCCTACGCTAAGCAGGCTTGGAGAGATCCTTTCAAAAGAACCAAAAGCGAATATTTTCATAAATCGTCGCTGATGTCACGGCGCGTGCCCAAACAAAACTTTCAATTTGTCGCATCAAATTTGATAAGCATAGCCGGAAACTTTCCTAAAACTTTCCGCTATCAAAGTTAAAGAGTCTCATGAGCTGTGCAAGAGTATCAGACGCAGCGAGAAAGGCCGCTAACGGTTTTTGCGGGACCCTTCGGCTTTCTCCTGTGGAGCTCAGCACAGCGCTTATCTAATTAAGACGTGAGTCCAGGATCCCCAAATGCTGCAACTCAGCATCTATGTCTTCTCTCAGACGTTTGTCAGCCCATATCAGCAGGGCGTCTAAATTAGTTTCGAATTTTAAATTAGCACAAGACTTGGTAGTGATGCAAACTGTTCCATGTTCATATACCAATCCTTCATTATTTGAACTTCAATACCTTTTAGAGCACATATTTATCAATCCATCTATATTATCAATAGGCTCATCAGCTTTCCCAGTGAGGAATAGTAAGACCGTTGATTTTTAATACCCGCCGACAAACTACACTGGCACCAACGTTCTGCCTTGTTGAAACCTCGCATCATCTTGGGAGCAAGTACAGACATAGAGAAGGGCACTTTATCGATCTAAGTTCATCAAAATCATCAATGTAAGCACGTGCCTAGCCCCTTCCATTAACTGCCTCATGCAAACACGGCTCGTATGAAGATAATATAATGAAATCCAATGGTTGCATCAAATGACCTCTATGTTCCCTCAACGCCGCCACAATAATTTTTGCATACTTCAGTTTCAAAAATACACGATACTGCACGTGCGCGGAATAACAGTTAAGAGCAATGATATTTTTCTATTCGCTCGCAGATTTCCTGTTTCCACCACATAAATTTCGGCCTGATACATAAATATTGCGCTTTCTACATCAAATAAGTCACGCTAGTACAATGAGCAGGTATGAAGTACTGAATTATGCATCTGTACTCGACCTGAAGCAGTGCAAAAGTGAGCTCCTTTACCTGAAGCGAAAATTACTGGTGTGTATTCTTTTCCATAGGCCAAGACAACCGGCATTAAATCCACAAGCTCAAAGTTCCCTTCATCTGCACAGCAGACAGTTAAGCCTTAATAGTACTCTTTGATAAATAAATGCCATTACGCAGAAACCTACCTGACATTCTATTACACGACATTCTGGATTTAACCAGCTTGAAACCTTGAGACTTTTCTGAGTTTCTTTATCTTTCAATTAACTCTTTGATTCGTTCAATGTTTCCAAGAACTTGTGCATATGTCAGAGTCTCAGCACTTCTGCGGTTAAAGTTCTCAAAGGCTTGTATCTGGGGCAAAAACGTTAGAAAATGACGCAACATGCTTTCAGGAAATATGTTTGATTCCCAACTTAATGTAAAGACGAATTAAGAGATTAAAAGCTCAAAACATCTTTCACGAGCTTTTGCAAACACTAGTTGCACAAAAGAGTGATGTTTTAGACGTGATATGTGATAGCGTCACTGAGATTGTTCTCTTCTTCTTTTTCTGTAGTTTTCAGCCTCATTTGTAGTACAAAGATGTAATGCAAGTCCTTAGTGGAATATCGATGGGCTAGAGGAGCCTTTCTGGTCCATAATTTGAAAACACATGAATTTGATGATATGAAATAGCATATTTAACAAAGACAACTGAAATCGCGGCCGTAGAAAAGGCGTTTATAAATGGCATGTTCTATCTAACTGCCGATATTATCGGACTTGATGCAGGATGTGGGGAGTACCTGGTGATTCTGTGTGGTAGGAACTTGATTCGAGATTGCCCTCAAAAGTGAAACTCAGCGGAACAGTTGGAGATTAATGATTCATTATTACTACTTAATTTTACAGATTCTTATTGTTTGGTAGAAAGCGAAAAAATGCTTTTTTTGAAATTCCCGCCAACGGGATTTGTATTATCCTCAAAAACTGTTCCTTTGGTGAAACGAAGGGAGGAAAAGTAATTTTTGCGGAGTTTCACGATTTAAAAGCCAAATTGGGTAGGAGATGCTTTCTTGCTACTTTTGAATGTAAACTTAGCCCCAAAATACACTTTTTTGCTGTAAAAGAGGACTTCAAAGTGACTTGTTTCCCAAATAAAGTGAAGAAGGTTGATATTTTGTCATCAAATGATGTCAAATATTATATAAGAAATTATAAACATTCCGAAATGTTATGACGTAGAATATTACCTGTCCATTTATAGTTAAGTTAAACATCTCCCACAGATCTGGTCCTAACCAAGGTAAAGTTTAATATATCTAAGATTAAAGAACCTGGTTCATAGGACGTAAGAAGAAATTGAAAGCCAAAAATTTGTTAGTAAAACGGTACATAACCTTGGAATCCTAGTTGGGCAAATTTTCGTTGCAATAAACATTGCAATAATTTTGTAGAAGTAGTAGAAAACATTTCGAATAATCCATTTACCGAATATGTTACCGCAAATATTTCAAAGATTTTTAAAAAATGAAGATAGGGAATTTTCTTTCAAAAGTTTCTATCTTGTTCACTACATGATCTGAATATAAAGCTAAGAACCAAGCATATGTTCCACATCTGTCACGTCCATTGAGACTCGCGATATAATCTCCATTTCAATAGACGACCACGTTTTGCAACTTGTGCCCTGATAAAGACACCTTTGCATCAAAATTGATAAAATTTACTGCGATAATATCGAGTTTCTTGTGCAAGAACAGGCTATGTTGAAATATAATTACAAGTCCCGGTGCATTGTGTAATTTTCTTGTTTTCACGATGTAAACGTACTGATTCCATACCACGTGCTCAATTGGTGTTAAACGGAATGTTAAACGGAAAGAGCAGGAGTTCTAATACTAAAAGTGCATCGCTAGAACTGAACGCAAGTGCAAGTCACAGAAAACATGGTACTTTTTCTAGTTTATTATTAGTCTGAGGACCCGCCTCAGTATTAATTGCAGCTATGCCTTTTCCATCCTGTAAACTGGAAATAGCTTTCATATTCAAGGTTCCAACGACGAGGATTAAAACATAAACTTCATTCATTTGCTGGAAGGTGTCCAGATAGAAGTACGAGGAACTCTGCTATTTCTGTGGAGGCCAAGCACAATTTTATTATTTGGTATCACCTCCATTATTAAAATTGTGTTCCTTAACATTCATCAAACAGTCACTGAATTCATCACTAATTTTGAATTAATTTTGAAGAAACTGTACCAGTTCGGAACACTGCAATGTTACCAATTTCAAAATTCTCAACAATCTTTACAACACTATTACTATTAATGTGGAAATTAGATTGCCCAGTGGACTGCAAATTCTTCCAGGCACGCAAAAAATTATTTCCTTTTCAATTTTTTAAGCATGTATAAACAAAAAAATTCTAACAAAGCCTTTTAGTAGTTGTGGTAAGTTACTGCATCTCAAAAAGTCATGCAAACTTCTAACTGCATTTGGCGAAATTCTTAGCCCTAAGACGCGGATCTCGGACCTCATACAATTGCAAAGTGCATTGTTTCCATTTCCGTGTCATTAACTAGAAAAAAATCTTCGATTTAACCATTCTACTGCATTTGAATCTGCGTGTCATCGATATTTGTGTCTCTCACGACAATATTCGCAAATAATGTACACATGCTGCACATAAGCGGTACAAGCCTTTTTCGTCATACCGCTTAGCAATATGTCCGGATTCACTTGCATTGCGGTGGTGCAATCGCATGAAAGTTGCCTTAAGATCCTTAAGCACATGGCCAAGTACGAAAGCCAAGTATTGATATACAGTTATTTCCCCATAAATAGCCGCTTGGAGTGGTATAGTCTTGTGGCCAATTAACGAGGGGGGTTATTTATCAAGTGCACACGTGTCACATTTTTAATTGATCACTTTCTGAAAAACTCTCCTATAGTAGCTTGCTTAGCAGCTGTACTACGCTGCAGTCGTAACGACGAGTGTAAGCGACGTAAAGAGGAAATAAAAGAGACATCTAAGACATCATCTGAGTATGCGACACGTCGCAGTACTGCTATTGCGTGTAACTAAGTCAGCATGAATGTAAGGTAAATTACAGCTGATTTCATCACGAGATGGAAATATTGCGTACACAACATCAAAACATAAACGAAAGATAAAGAATATTACAATTATTTGTACGCTGTATGCTCTGAAATTTCCGGGTGAAGGGGCCAGTTATCGAAAATTGGCCGAATACTATATTTTAGTAATTTTTAAGCACTCTGCATACTTCGTAGACTGTATATTGGGCAATTTATCGAGATAAGACTGTATCTATTGACCATTGATAGCTCACACTTCCATAACGGGGTCAAGAACATCATTGAATGACCCCACAACACAAGATTACATCTTTTCCTTCAATTTGTTTAATTATGCATCGAATTTTTCAACAAAAACCAGCACCACTGTATACCAGACCTTTTCGATCATCAAACAAACATCCAATTTATGCTCAACAGCTCCACTTACGGTTCATGGTTTCTTCTGACTCTGAAATAAAGGAAAAAACAACTCCTCGAATGTTAAAACCACACACAGGATGATATTCCAAGTCTCCATGCTTGGAAACTGTTGGTTGGCGACTTTAAGCTGTCACTGAAAACCAAATGTTACGGGTACGATGGCCTCTTTTGGAGATTTGCACTGGGGAATCACATACGTGTGCCTTTGTGAACTCATAGTGAAAATTTCACAATTGCATTAGCCAGTCAGAAGCCATTTCAACGGGTTTCTGGCTGACTAATGCAATTTATCATATGAATTGTTGTGCATACACGTATTTTGACTCGTATGGATGAAGCAAGCATGTCTACGTGTCCACCTAAGACAGTGCGCAGCGTTTGCACGAGATACAGGTATACCCAACTGACACATTTTAAAAATGGTACAGGTCTGTCATGAAGTTTACAGGTACATTACATGTGGTTTTAATATGAATATGGATGAGCTGGCACATTTCCATTGCGGTGACGTGTAGGAATATTGTGATGTGTATAATTAAGTTATTCTGGTATTATTATTCTGTTTGATTATTATGCGAATTGAGTTTTTTGCGTTTTTGTTTAGATTATTCTTGGAGTCTGTATTAACGGGGGTTTTAAGTTTGAGATAGTACAGAAGTTGCAATTTTCTGAGACTCCAAGTAAAATCCCAGCCAGAGCTGGCGAACTTCCTTTGCAAACGACCGTCTGTTCACTGGAGCCTTACCTTATCTACGACATCGTCTATCAGAAACCTTTTCTCGGGTGATGGTCGGCTTGTGTGCCAAAAAAATCGGAAAATATTTGTACATCAACATTATCCGAAACATTACCATAACACTAACAGACTTTTTTTCGGAGTAGGGATCAGTCCCGGATTCATTTCCAGACACTTGGAGGTATCAATCCATTCCCTTCTCCCTTTTGCAAACTTCTTGGTCTACGGTTTGCATTTCTGTAGTAAATACTTTACTTTTGTAAAAATAAGTAATAGAAAGCCCATTTGTATCATGACTCGAACATTACAGCATTAAAAGCTCCGGAAATGATGAGAGCAAAGCAAACGCCACTGAAGAAACTTCCAATGTCCGTATGTTCATAAGTTAGTAAAAGACCAGATAATGTTGATGCAAGATCTCAAATTTGATCCATAATGCTTAACGCATGAAAACACCTTATTTCAAACCCCCAACTACTCCAATTGATCCATTAGTAAATAATGGAGTAATTTACCTTTCGTAGTATCACATTGAACAAAAACTTTGTGGACCCGGGCATGGTGGAATGTTTCATCCACCCCTTGAGCGATTAGATCAATTTTTTCGCATCTGTGACTAATCCAAAATTCGAATGAAACGGAAATAGATTTCAGCTTTGAGTTTGGGAACCATGAAATCCTTCAATACATTCTGAGTGAATCCCAGAATAAGTTTCTGAGCAAAAGACCTCCTGTCTAATATCTCCATGCGAGAGTTCAGCATATGGAGAAAAGTATTCAGCTCAGGATGTTCAACAAAATGAAACAGCAGACCAGGTTTAGATATCTGTAAAATCAATCTATTTGTGCTTTGACAGCAGCCTATGAGCAAGAATTGTACTTCAGATGTGTATCCAAGCAAGTCTGGACTTTTTAGTTTTTTCGTTACAGATTCCGTTGTTGTTTGATCCAGTTTGAACTGCTGCAATATTTATTTTTCGTTGTCTCGTAAAATGTCGATGAAATACATTCGTCCACACGGTTGATTGAAATTTGATGACTGTTTTACGTCTCCTTCTGTTTGCAGAGGTCGCAACAGCTGTGGAAGGAGCGCATAGTATGCACGAGTATGTAATCACGTCGCGTTTCTTGAAAAAGCCCCATAATGTAGATTTCTTTTCATGTTTCTTTTGTTCAGAAAGATTGTCTTTAGTAGCCATAATGGTACGCGACAGTTTTCGCACAGCAGATGTTGACGTCAGTACAACGTCAACTTCATTTGACGGTTTTTTACTGGTTCCTGCATGATGGAGCAGGATTGTTTGGCTGTGTTGAGGTAGCTGAGTCTGTAACAGGCGTTATTTGTAGTAATTCCGACAAGGTCCGTGGGTGCTGTGGAACAAGGACTTCTCGTCACACAACATCTAACCGAGTGTGCTCCCGTATCAGGGAACCAAATGTTCCGCGGTACTTGTTACGTACCGATTGGCCTTTTTTAAACCCTTTTCTGCTGCACAAAAAATAAAGGCCTCTCCCTCTACTGTACTAGTTCATGCACAGTACTTGTTTGTATCCCTTACAGTGATACGTTTCCCCCAACCCTGGTCCAGCGTTTTGTTTGATGCAAATTCGGGGCACATACGGAAGTGAGACCAGTGTGCAACGTGGAACCGTCAGCCAGCCTCTCTTGTTGCTTCTATCATCGATTGGCTGGTCAAAATACTGGCAGACTCAGGACAGCTTGTCTTGGCTGAAAATTCAGAACCCCATTTGTCTAAAGTGTTCCTTACCCCCCCTCCATCCCTGTCCATCCCCCAGCACCTGGACCCAAGGTTTGCATTGTCAGTCCACAGCTCGTAGCAACATGATGCGATATCCGTGCCTCTCCGCCCCGGTTGGATCAGCTGTGCTTGCCGCCCGTAAGTAAGCGCGGATTTTTGCGCGGGTATTACACGCTAAACATGGGCCGCCCGAGGAAGCCGATTGGATCCCTCATATTTGCTGGCGTTTGGTTCCTTTGGCGTTCGATATAGGCTCTTGGTGCCTCCTCCAGAAGAGGGCAACTGTGATTGAGGAAGATGCAAAGAGCGTTGCCATCCGGTCTGCGCTCTAGTACTGTATTTCCCCTGTAATATCGTTTGGATTGGTTCCACATCTAGTGATGAGTGAGGATCAACATGTGAGCTACTAGAACACTGTCGCCACTGCCCCAGCTGATTGCGTGACATACTTGGCGAGGCTGGCCTGCAATGATTCCAAGTGTGGAATTGGGGCTCGACGACTGCGCAGAGAAGGGGGGGTAATCCCCTGAGAACAGTACTCTGAGGTCCAGTTGAGTGATGAAATCAAATGTACTGTAGTGTACAGTACACTGGTACATATGGAGGTCCTACCCCCACGAGAGGTTATCCGGCATGACCCTAAGCCAGTGGTTAAGCAGTACCAAGAACATGTGTATACCGTGCCCCGCTACAGTATGTTACGCAAGATGTGTCGTCCAGTCATATACTGTACTGTACTGTACTGCACTGTACAGTGCAGTATAATACTCCCTCCGCCGCAAGGGCACTGTTTGCCCTCGTACAGTATTATAGACTTTTACTGCATTGGATAAAGTACGGTGCAGTCATGTGCAGAACGAAGTACAGTACAGTATATGTACGTGCATGCACTCATACTGTCTGTATTAGACCCTTCTAGGTCGAATGCTCGCGACGGTGGTCCATCGTCGTCAGCAATCAATTGGGAATCGCTCCCATGTCAACCTTTGTGCACGGTACCCTCACTGCACAAACAAACAATTGAAACCCCCGTTAACAACCGTCCTTTTCCAACCAAAGTCTATGTCAATTTCCGAACACCCAATCGCAATGGAGAGCAACCAGTCGCAACAGACCAAAACTCCAGAAAAAGTAGAGGCCTACATCATGTTGTTCGCCGAAAATCCATGTCGTCTTCTAGCAGTTCACCCACCTGACCAACTGGTCCGCATTCCATCCTTTGTGTTCGACGAGGCCCATCCTTACACCCTGACCTGTGTATCGCCGAATTGGCCGCATTCCTTGGCCTACCTGCGCACCCGCCCCCTTCCGACCCATAGCAGAACTACTGCCCATTGCCAACGACGAGGACTTTTTGTGTGCCATGTACAATCCGAAAGGCCGTCTTCGTCTCTTACATGTTGTACCTACTGCGGGCGTTAATTTGCCATCCACGGTTGAGGCATGTTCCGACCCTCAAATTCGCCTTACAAGTGTCCCACAAGTCAGGGACGACATGTTTGAAAACCAGGCTCGTCGACGCTTCAAGAATGTCCGCCAAGCTGCGTGGACCTGCTTTACTCCGTGCGGAAACTCCGCCTTTGCTCCGTCCGGTCGATGTGCCCATACTGTCATTGAAGAGATGTCCTCCCTGCTGACTGGCGCCTTGGAAAGGATCGGTCTCTCCCCAGCCGCATGTATGGAGCGGCAATCAAGGTACGAATCAAAGTCTTTGTTCAAGGTTCCCACGCAGAACGGCCTGTACTACGTAAAGGAGTGCTACAGAGGCTCCAATGAAGTGCCCCTAACCACATGCATTGCACAAATATTTCCATCTGACACATTACAACTCCTGATTTCAGATAAAATGCTCAACTGCTTTGTGGCCAAAGGATTCGGTTCGTTCACGAAAGTCACACACTTGTACCCTCATTGTCTTGTGTTGAGGAAGTTAGCGCGAATGCAAAAGGAATCTGTGAACCACCTTGAAGCCTTGAAACAGGCTGGGCTTCCGAATATGACCCCTCAAATACTGGCCACCAAAATTGTTGACCTCGCTTCAGACCATCGGATCAACGCAGAACTTCAGTCACAGCTCCAGCCCGTCATAAATTCTGTCCAGTCTCTATGTGCCCAACTAGCGAGCACTGGTATTCCATACACACTGGTGCATGGAGATTTTGCTTTCCGAAACATGGGCCAAAGGGATGAGGTAAAGCGCGACAAAGGTCTAATATTCTTTGATTGGGAAACCTCATGTCTTTCTCATCCATTCTGCGACCTCGGCACACACTATGATGACTGGGAAAAGGATGCGGTTGATGAGTACTTGCATTTTTGGTTGCCGAGGTTAAGCCTGAAGCAAGCGCGGAGATACGGATATATTGCGAGAGTACTAGGCGAGATAATCACTGCTTGCCACTACCTACGAATAGCGTCGGCGGCGATCAATATTGATCGAAGAGTATTAGAGAGAACTGCCGAGTACTCGCTGGAATCAATGCTGAGAAACCTTGAGGAATTTGAGGAAAACCATGGACGTATTCATCTTGAAGATGGGAGCACTTAGTGTACTTTATTTAGGATAGGATGCGTAGATAACATCTTGATATGTACAGAAGACATGCTACATATAGACTCTGCACTTAACATATTCAGTTGTGCACTGACAACAATTAGCTCTCTGTAAAACCGAAATGAAGTTCTGCAAGTTCCTTCCCTGAACTTTGCAAAGATCCTCGAGGTAGCATGAACAACTCTGGATTTGTCATCTGGTTGGTCAATCAAGGCGACCTTATAGAATGGGACACATGACTCACTGGCACGAACCTTTGAGTCAGGGAAGGAGGTTTAGCAGGGCAAAAGAAGAGAGCAAGATCTTGTGGCTACTTTTTGGAAGAGGACGCCTTCTTCTCTTCTCTCCGCGACGAATTTCCTTTCTTCGAGGGGCCGGCCGAGTTCGATGATCGAGATGAGGATTCCTCACTTGCAACGGTTCAGCCTTTTTAGGTAATCGAAAGGATTTCTTAAAATCCACGATTCCCTTCCGATTGAGGTGATAAACGGCGTTGTCAAACCAGGTGGCGCAATCTGGTTTGGAGGCGCGTTGTGGGCCGATGACGTGGGGTAGACCCCTACAGGTGGATTTGAGAGAAGAAAACTTCTCCTCTGGTATAGCACCTATGTGCTCCTTCTTTTTGAGAGATGGATAATCGTTAAGGAACTTATCTTCTACATCTCTTTCGTCGAACATAAAATGCTTGAGAGAATCTGTAGATTTGACATCATCATCAATTACATGAAACATCTGCCCATCGGAGCCCTTCCTGACATAAAGAGCAATATGGTCGTCCAGCTCCCTCCCCTTCTTATCTTTGCGGGAAAAGTACAGTTTGAAAACTTCCCGTGACATTTTTCACGGACGTCCTGTACAAAACCTGTATTCTAGCCTAAAAGATGAGAGCTATTTGAGGGTTGTAGGGGAAGTAGAATGGTGGAGGATGAGCAAGGGGGTGGGGAAGACGAGGAAGAGGCAGGGCGGATGATTCTTTGTTACGTAAATTGACACAACGTTGTATACAAGCTATGTGAAAATTTACGAATTATTCTTTATTCAAAGGATTCTGAGCGCTCCGACTGTACAGTTGTCCTCCTGGAAAACAAGCAAATGAGAAACAAATGCCAAGTTGCATGCGCACACACAAGATTCAATGAGGCAGAGTCTGCTCTACAATTTCTGTAGAGCAGGACTTGTGCTAGGACCTATGGAACAGTGAACGGATGCGAGATGCAGGAATGCAGACTATGGGAACTGAAAGTTGGTTTATTTCAGAAAGAATGTGTAATTCTGAGGACAAAAGGAAGGGTGGGCCCCCAGGACTAGGAAAATTGGGGAACGATGGCGATTGCCATCTGTTTGGAATACATTGATCAGGACATTGGAGAAATTGCATATGCGTAGGATGCGGCGAATCAGCGAATCAGATGAAGGTCAGGGGCAGAGCTGACGTTTGGTAAAGCGGATACAGATGCAAAGTGAGGGCGGTTAGTGGGGAATGCGAAGAATGGTCTCCAGGGCTGTGGTCGGTTATGAACAGGATGGTTTGAGGTGGATGGACGGCATTTGCGTTGCTTTTTCCGGTAGATGGTATCATAGCAGCGGGGTCCAAGAGAAGAGAAGGTCCCGGATGCAAAAAAAAGAGATGGATATTAAGTAATGTATCATACTGCACTGAAGAATTTTGCAATGAGGGAGTGGAGCGCATGAGATTTGCGAGAGATGGAGATTTTCCTGAATTTCACGTAATTACTATTAAAGCCTACAGTGAGTCATGTTGTAAAAAATACAGTCCAATACTACACCATTCGGATGGAAAATTCTTTCCCTTTTCAGTAGTGCACAGTCGCCAAATGGCTGCCAGAAATGCACTAAACCGAAGTGCGTACTGCTGTGTCATCCCAGCACACCAAGCGGGTTGGACTTTAGCATACCGATGATATCAATCGATCATTGGCCCAAGTTGAAACACTGGTCCTGAAATCGTTACCTTGTTTTGTAACCAAATGGCAAGTGGCACAATAATTTCTCTGCATCATTACACTTTGCGCAGACGCTCGCTGAGCCCGTCTTGAGTGCAGGAAAACATACAGTAGCCCGACTTGATGGTAACATGTAGGACGCGAAAAGCCATCCAATGGGCGGAAACAAAAGTAAATGGACCTACAGGAGGAACGATATGTCCTGCACAAACTATTAACGCTCACGTTGATATTCATCGCCACATGGCTCGACCGCCAGAGCTGCGGACGGTCCACGGTTCCATCGCCAGATACTCGGTTGGAAACGGGGAGTTGACCCTTTGGATTGTTGCCGCGTGATTCGAGGCAGCACTATATGCGGACTGCACTAATCACATAAGAGCTATATCGGCAGGCTCTTTTGGCGCTTCTTTGTAGAAATTTGAAAAAATTTCTACGGAAAGTGACAACAAAATGTTTGCGTGGAAGGGCTCGAATAACAGGTATTTGAGCGCCTAGCAGCATATAATAAATTTTCGCAATTAGCTAGTACGGCGTTATTCCTCACCATAACATTATCGAAACGACCTTTGGATCATGCGGTCCGCCCCAGTTACGACACCCCTTGTTCGCACGACCACCATATTGCAACCTCGCCAAATCGACATGGGATACCAAGTATATAAACTGGAAATCAATCGACCAGGGGACACTAATAACAAGTTGGAGAAGCATGTTGCGTTGTTCGTACAAACCGGGGAGGGACGGTCAGGCGAGATGTTCCATGTCATTGAAGATGAAGACAAGACGACAAGAGAAACGATATACTTCAAGTTTGACCGGATAGCGGTGCAGGATTTGTGTCTTTTCTCGTCAATTTGTAACGACTTTCGAATTGGGCGGATTGCAGGGAAGGATATGGCAACGCTGCGAAGGATCTGTGAGCAAGTGCCGGAAGTAATTGCACCCCAGACGGAGCGAAAGCCCAACTGCGTATCGTGGTTTAATAATGTGCTACTTGAGTTGGATCAAGAGGGAGTTGTGGAGTTTGACAAGGGGTTTGTGATGCCGGAAAGAAAGGAAGAGTTGCAGGTAGTGGTTCCTCTCGCTGACGACGTTTAAGAGGGGTGGGCAAAGAGTGAAAATTGTTCCCTTTTTTGACAACGCTTGTGTAAGGGAAACGTGAGATGAAGGTTAGGTGAGTAGAACCACGGCGGCGGTTTGCCGCTTGTGTCGAAGGTGCGACTGAAGAATACGGTCCGAAGTGCGGGGAAATTTTGGCGAGTAAATCGTAAAGAGGCGGCGAATTGTATTGCACTGTACAAACAATTGACGGAATTTAGCTAATACTCACGGGTACCCGGTACCGAAGGTGCTGCTACGGTATGCCGTAGGATACCATCTCGGAAGGACATGTAAAAATTTTCGCAAAATACGGTAGTGATTGATATCACCAGACATGCACTGTAAATGTGTCCGCCATTTCTATTCTTGTCAACGCTAATAACAACGTACATTATCGTAAAGTTAGTACATGCCTTTATGGCGCAGCTCTTGAAACAATCCAACTGTAAGCTGCCGGTACAACAGGATAGTGCCGCTCTGTAATGTCTCGAACTGTGCAGTCTGTATCAACAATACTTTCGTCTTTGGTTACAAACACTGCACACATGAAGTACCCACATTGATCGCCTGACAGTCAAAGAACAAGGCGCAGTGCACTGCCAAGAGCGCACCCGATGAATTCATCCTGCCCACAAAACTGACCGCCGCTTCTTCACGGCTTCGGGTACGGTCTGACGCACCATCTGCGGTATCAATCGCTGCAGTCGTATCTTCTGATGAGTCCCTTACCTTACTGCCCAGTAAAGTCAAGGCGCAGGAACAACTTCAACTTCTGAACATTTTTTCGTGCCGTTTTCCTCGTAGTGAATCGTGGCGTTTTCCAAACGTCCAGAACTTAAAGTACCGCTGGCCCTGACCGACTTAGCCCCCGCGCCGCTAGCAGAAGGGGTAGTCAGTCAGCATCGATCCTGACTGATGCCTCTGTGCAACGTTTGTAATGCTTCCTCTTCTATTTCTGGAGACAGTCCACTTCCACATAAAATTTAATGTAGATTGCCACCATAACTTACACTTTATTTCCTCATGGCCCTATAGGACCTGGGTACTCCCCATTCCATTTTCTGCTCTTGGCCGATGGCATCTATACGTACTCTCCGTCGTCATAGGCCTGCCAAAATCTGCCGCGAATAGAATAGACCTTGAAGCATTTTTCGAGGGAGAGATCGATTCCTTCACAACGGCATGCCGCGCTACTGGTCTTATCTAATGTCGGCTTTCAGTAGTCTGGTCACCCCAATTTTTCTGGACGGAATGAAGACATCAGCCATCCACTCCGTTACTCACCACCTAATCTGAACCCCCCCGGTTTTGAGCGCAGTTTGCAATCCTATTTTTATACTCCTATTTTTACACTCTCCTATGATTATGCTTACATGTACTAGACCCATAATAAGTGAAACCTGGACCCCCGAAAGAGCCAATACTATCGCGGCAACAAGGCCTGCTCGAAGAATAAATTGAGCATGTAACTCAGTGACCTCAAGAAAATTTAGGTGAATTTCAGAGGTATGTGTGGTTTATGTCAATTACACTGTAATGCCCAAGTCCACACTACGTTTTGAGGAAGTGTGGCACACCTTTGCAGGTCAAATATCTACGAGCTGCCGCACAACTTGCCGTCAAAAGGTGAGATTGATCATCGAGAAGTACCGCTACGTCTGGTTCCGAAGAATCCGTAGCTCCGCTCGCGCCACAGCGTCAGCCCTTCTCCCTAATAAAATTTACTCAGTTACTCTATCCCGTTTGCCGTTGACAACTAAGACTGATTGTACAGTCTTACAACCGCAGCAACTAGAAGTGGGTAGCACGACAATCCAGATTCGTTTCCCGCTTTCTAAATTGCCGATCTCATTCGAAAATTTACCGCTCACGCCGAAGACTCGCCTTTCCAGTACAGACATTTTGTTGTCGACGCAGTCATAACCTCCTATCAAGATGCCGCCGCTTTCTCGTAATCAGTTTAAGCAGAAGTGTGATCAGATATTGAAGATGATTTTTACATCATCTCCCAACGATGATCTCCCTGTCAAGATGCTAAATGCCACAAAAACTACGTTAGAATTCTTCGCCATCCCAGAGATGCCTGCAGGATCAGATTCCGAGGCTTCATTTGGTCCTCCTGAAGCCAAAAACATTGCAGAGTACATGGCAGACCTACTACTGGCACCGCATCGCACTTTTTCCGATGAATATTTCTCCATACCGCTGTTCCCTGTCAAGGTCTTGTTTAGAATTACAGAGTTGTATGGATTCGAAGATCCCTGTTGAGTTTGCAGAAAATGTGAGGATCTCTAAAACCGACAAGAGCGACAAATCTATTCGCACCAATATGTGGCTTTGAAACCTCCTGGACTGTACCCCGGAGTTCACACAGGCTGTTGTTGCTAAATTTAAAGAGCACCGTAGTTCCGGTTCTCGTTTGCAAGCTGGAACAGAACGGAATACCAATAATAGAAGTGACCGTGATATTCAACACCCAATCGAAGGTACTTAGGCGCCTCCTCAGGGATCCGCTGCAATTTATGGTCAAACTCGTCGCTTTTTTGGTACTACTCCTGCCAGTGGAGCCACTCCATTTCTGGCTACCCCCTGGAGACCCGGTTGATAATCGTAACATTGAACAGAACGTGCAGCCCCAATCAGAGCCCGACAGATGTTAACGGACGCGCTTGTTATGGATCGGATGGCTCTCGGAAGGTCAATTATGTGCAACAGATGTTCAAGGAGAGCAGGTTCACCGGGGATATTTAGCAGGATATCAATGAGACGCTTCAGATGTATGGAATCTGTTCTCGCCAGTACAAGCTCTCTCCTATCCAGAAAGCCGACTTTTTCGTGCACATCCTCGATGGTGCAGCTAAGATTTTCTTCTTAGAAAACTGCAACAGTTCAATGAACTATGGCGAAATGGTTAAGGTAATGACTGGTGAGTATCTGAGCGATGCATGTCAGATTCAAATGAAAGAATCCCTCGAGACGCTTCGCCTCAAGTCGTTTATGCATGAAAGGGATATTAAAGATGTTTTTGAGGGCATCACCAGGCTAGTTGAACATGTCAACGAACTCACTCCACAGTGTACTCCAGATTTTCGTATAAACTCCCATAAGATCGATTTTTTGCGCAAGGCAGTAACCGAGTTTCAGGAATGGTCGAGGATTCCGATCTAAAGCATCACATCCCAAAACTACTCCTTTAACAAGTTTTTAACTACGTTACACGAGTCTATCCAAAATATACGCCAGTTCAAGCATCTCACAGGTGGCATCCATGGTTTTGAAACTGGAGTTGCACAAGGGGATGAACTGGGCACCCACATGATGAGGTATAGTCGGAACCCACGGGATACTAGGCGCGGCTATGGTGACTCAGCAAGGCGCAGGGGTTCAGACATTCGTAACTACAGACGTTCTTCTCGGGCGTTCAAGGAAGCCCTCAGGCGCAACGAATGTGTTAAATGTGGGAACCCGTGTAATCCGCAGCATCGCTGTACAAAGAAAGACCTAGCTGCCCACACTCGTCATCGTCTCGAAAAGGGTGACTCCTCCGCGCAAACTCTTGCCGACATAATCAAGGACCAAGAAAGAAGTGATGCAAGTGAGGGCATTGGTTCCGATATGGATGAAAGTGCCGAGCAGCACAATGAATTAGATGAATTCGATTCGCATTTCGCAGACGCCGGCACAAGAAAAGATCAGGATGCAATCGAGTCAGCAGACCAGTCCATCTACCTCTCGCAGCTTTCATCTACAATGTCTCCTACGGCGACATACATAAGCACCTCTGCGAAGGATTTTCGTCCAGGCGGCGGGGTCATACAATAAGACTTTCAGTTAATTTTGCGCGCCCACATCGCCGAAAGAACCAGACCTACAGCCCGAAAGGAAATAAGTTCACAGATGTACGAATGAATGACGTGTATTTTCAACATTTGAAGACTGAAACGAACGACGGAAGACCACTGGGTATGCTCTGCGACACCGGAGCACCATCTTCCGTAGTTGGTCGCAAGGAGCTTAACAGGATATGCAAAATTCTTGGTATCCACCGAAAACGTATTCTAACCTCTCGAAACCGATTCCGTTTTGCTGATGCTACCTATACGTCACTGGGAAAGGTCGTTCTCCCCATCGATGCTCCCCTTGGAGTCCCGAGGATTACGGTAACTTTCGACATTGTCGAAGCATCCATTCCGGCCTTACTTGGATTGGATGCTATGGACAAAGAGTCTGTTACGCCGTGAACTGTTTCGAATAGGCTGGTGAAGAGGATCCCGCACGTCACCGATAAGGGGAACACCTTGTACCTTGATGAATGGTCCATTCCAATGATTAGATCCAGCAGCTCCCATCTTTACGTTCCCATTCGATTATCCAATGACATGTGGTTCACGCAAACACAGCTGTTGAAACTGCACCGGCAGTTCTTCCATCCTACTGCGAAAAAGCTATAAGATTTGATCAAGAAGTAGCGCCCAGAAGAAGCAACATCTGAGAAATTGAAGACGCTACAGGATATATCAAAACGCTGTGACCCTTGCCAGAGGATTCAGCACGCCCCGATAAGGTTCCGAGTTTCGTTGGGGGCCGAGAACGTCAAATTCAACCAATGCGTTATAATCGACATTATGTATATCGATAATGAGCCAGTGCTTCATATCGTAGATGAGGGAACAAGGTTTACTGCTGCAAGGTTTTTGCCAACCGTGACTATTGAGGATATTTGGACAACCATCATTGAATGTTGGGCATCTGTCTACACCGGACTTCCGAATAAGATCCTTACTGATCAAGGTTCTCAGTTTGGGGAAAAATTTCTTCACCTTGCCCGAATATCCGATGTCGCTGTGGGCCAAACTGGAGTAGAAGCTCATTCAAGCCTGGGGCTCGGAGAAAGATATCACGAGCCGCTACGAACGACATTCCGCAAAATCAATGCATCACAACCAGATATCGACAAGAAACTCGCTCTTGCGTGCGCCGTCAAGGCAATGAACGATACTCTAGGACCAGAAGGAATTGTCCCATCCGCTCTAGTATTTGGCGAATTCCCGTAGATATCGCTTCCTTCAGAACCGCGCCCGAGCCGTCTCGCTCTCGCTAAGCGGACAGAAATTGCTCAGGTTGCTCGAAAGGAGATGGAAAGACAGCTAGCTGGCTTGAAACTACGGCGCGCTCTCCGTCATGCGGTTCCGCCATCTTGCGACCGCAGTTACCAGCCTGGAGACAAAGTGCTTTTGTGGCGCGAAAGGCAGGTCAACAACCGTATCGGCAAATGGCTGGGCCCGTTCGAGGTAGAAGGCCTTGACTATGAACGCAAATTGGTTTTCGTTCGCGATCAACCTCATAGTCTAGCCCGACCATTCAATGTTGCTCAGGTTAAGCCGTACTAAACTACAAAGGATCTTTCACACTCGTTCATGGTTGATCTGGATGATGGATTAGCTCAGTTTCGATCTCCGGACGAGATGGAAGTAATGGCAACTGAGGATATAAAAGAATTTGAGGGAAGGGCGAATAGCCCGGAAATGCGAGAAGCCAAACGGAAGGAAATTCGCGGCCTCATGGAACGAGGGACATCTAAGGTGATACTCAAGGAAGACATTCCCTCAGATGGTAACGTTCTGCCCGGACGCTTGTGTTGACCATCAAGTCAACTATTGATGGAAAGATAAAGTATAGAGCGCGATATGTCATCGGGGGCACAGAGACAAACTGAAGGACTTCATGGTGCACTCATCAGCAACCCTCCAGCCAAAATCCGTCCGATTGCTACTTGCCCTAGCGGCAGTTTTCGGTTGGGACGTTTGGAAAGCCGACATTACACAAGCCTACTTGCAGTCCGCAGAACCACTGGCTCGACAGGTGTTTATCGAGAAGACCGTTCCGGAATTCGAGCTTGACCCAGAGCAATTTCTTCAGCTCCTCCGCCCTCTTTATGGCCTGTGCGATGCCGGTGATTTATGGCATGAAACTTTGGATAAGCACTACCGTCAGGATCTTCGTATGACACCATTGAGGACCGACCCGGAATTGTACTATTTCCTTAAAAATGGCGTCGTAAAGGGACTGAGTGGTAATTACGTTGATGATTTGCTACGTTGTGAGGACGATGAATTTAAGAAATTTTCGAAGCAAACTAACGAGCGCTTCGAAATGGCAGATGAAATTCAACTCCCCACTGAGTTCACAGGATTTGTTCTCAGTGAAGACGAGAACGGTGATTTCATTTTGGACCAGAATGATTACCCCAGGAAGCTTGAGTGTTTACCGGTAGATGCAACTTTCAAGCATTTCCGGTCAATGGCAAGCACTGTTTCATCACTTGTTTGGTCCTCATTACCGGCTTGCGCTGTCGTAACCCCGTCTGCTGCCGAGCCTACGGTGTCGTGTGCATGGATTTCATGAGACTGATCAGGTATTGCAACAGTCGTGGGCGACACAGTAGTGCCAGTTTGTGGCCCTGTGACTGTAAGTGGCAGCGCATGCGTCTCAGTTTGCGCTTCTGCGACTTCGTTTGTAAGCGCTGAAAACCTCGACTTTTTACAAGAGCGTTCGGTATTTGGATCCGGTTCGACGCGCCGTGGTCCTGCCACAGTTCTGGCAGGCTGCACGCTGCGCCCGTTCATCGTTCGCACCATTTGAACAATTAGAAAAGCAATGAAAACAAGGAAAAGTTAGCACGACCAGACTAGCATCCCCCGGAAGATAAGCCGCCGGTCGCAAGCGGAAGAGGGGGAGGGTGCCGAGCACAAGTTCTGATCTGGTCCTTGTACTGTATGCGACATGCAAAGCGTGTGCCTTGGGATTGGGGGAGTGTCAATTACACTGTAGCTCCCAAGTCCACACTACGTTTTGAGGAAGTGTGGCACACCTTTGCAGGTCAAATATCTACGAGCTGCCGCACAACTTGCCGTCAAAAGGTGAGATTGATCATCGAGAAGTACCGCTACGTCTGGTTCCGAAGAATCCGTAGCTCCGCTCGCGCCACAGCGTCAGCTCTTCTCCCTAATAAAATTTACTCAGTTACTCTATCCCGTTTGCCGTTGACAACTAAGACTGATTGTACAGTGTTATAATCACAGCAAGTAGAAGAGGGTAACAGGACAGTTTCGCCCCGTTGATGAGCGGGGGCGAGAGCCGAATCTCTGCCAATTGGTTCGTGCTATACCGAGCACAGTAATGGGGGGTGAGGGAGGCACACAAGCTTTGCTGTCGTTGTCGTTTTGTTTGTTGATGGTGGTGATGGTGTGCGGGATGCAACATCAACACTCATTTTATGCTGCAGATTACCCTGCTAGATGTGCGCGGGTCTAGAGTAGGCTGTAGACTGACTAATATAGCCTAACTTACAGTATAAAGTACAATAAAACAATCTAAAATCTATCAATTCGAATCAGCTACCGCAGAGTTCTTTGTCAGCACTATGCGTACGTAATAAATTGGAATTACTGCAGGTTGAAATTGTCTGTTGATGAAACCTATTTCGAATTCTAAAATTCCCATCTTTTCTGCTCGTTTGAGTGAAAACGAATTCAGATCTCTCCACCAATCCACTGCCCAATTGGATGACTAATGCGACTTTCTCTAATAATGCGATGTCGGATGGAGTCACTTTTTAACTTAATCAATGCATCGGCGGGATTGAATTCGGAGCGAATAAAGTTGACGTTTTGAAGCTCTTACTATTTGTAGGAATTCCTAGCAGTTGAAATATCTATCATAAGACGCTTCTCAGCAGTCGTAGTAGCCCTTGAAATAACGTCAAAAAGTGACAAGCTATCGGTAAACATGATAATTGGTACAGATCGTTATAAAATTTGTTGTAAGTCATACTTTGTATGTAGTTTGATTGATGTACTTCGACGCCGAAGGGTTTTCTCTCGATGTGTGTTCCGGAGGATTGGATGTTGCCAATTCTCTACGTTTGAATTTGGAGCGATGCTCCGCTTTCCTTAACTATTTTTCAAAGTTTTAATTTCCAGCTTGTAGCAAATCGTCTACGTAGGTCAGCCCAAGGCCAGAAAGATTCTTTTCAAGCATTTTGAAGAAGAATGATACGTCATTAGTTGTGGATTCCATTCCAAGATCAGATCGAAGATGCTCGTAAATTTTTCCTCCCCAGTAATCACCGCTATCAAGGAGTCCACGAAGAGGCTTTAGAAGCTTTAGCATTGCATCAGGGCCAAGATTGAACTCCTTGGTAGGATTCACATTATTTTTTTTGAGGAGTTTCCCAGCACTTTGGAGATATGCCTGTGTAACATCCGTTGAGAAAAGTTTAAAGCTAAAATTTGATGGAAGTCCAACCAGTATGAGAATTGAATGTTGGTGAGCAGTGCTGGTGTCATGAACAAGAAATTATTTCATTTTATCCCCATGTCCTTCGAAAACGAATCTAGCTTTCCATACTTCGCGATCAGTGCCGGAGTTCTTGATGGGAAGTAAAAATCTTGCGTCTAGAACTTTGGAGTTATCTGGAACTTCACCCTTGCACACTACTTTCCATTTGCCACGCTCAATAATCCCCATGATTTGTTTTCGCTTAGCTGGACCAAATTCAGCTGCGCGGGGATCTTTGGGATGAATAGTTTCTGTGAGATGAGTAGAGAAGAAAGGACAAGGGGGGCTGCTTCTGGAACAGAATGGTTTCGACATAGTTTGATAGAATTAAGAGGGGAGGCAGAATTCCGAAGGGTCCATAATTTATTCCCCTAGTTCACGACAGTAAGAATTCGCTCGTTGGGTATTGAAACGTTGGATTGGCGAATTTATTCTCTGAGCATGAACTAAATTGTCATGAAAATCGATAATTTTGTAAGGAAATATCCTTTCCATCTCTTTCTCACTGAAGATGAGGACTTAGTCACCAGGGTAGTTACTCTTTCTGTTGCACAAGGGACTGTGCTACTTAATGAAGTTGCGATAAATCTTTCTGCAACGACATTATTCATTTCCGTCATGGAATCTGCAATTTTTCATGCGTTCACTTTGAATTGGTAGCCTAGAGCTTAGAATTAGGAATCTAGGTTGTATTCCGAATACCAGAAATGAAGGGACTAAACAATTTTCTCCGATGATGTCATTCAGTGCTTTATTAGCAATCTCGAGTAAAGCCCTTTTTTGAGATGGGGGTATGTCCAATGTACCTTTAGATAGATATGACGTAGCGGAGCATGAAGTCTTTCCCCTATACCGAGAGAGTTATGAGCTTCAAAACCAGAAATTCTAAGCTTGATACCACATCCATTCAAGATATCCTTCCATCGGGGAGAGGTAAAGTCTGATCCGGCATTGGTACGAATCTGATTGGGATAGCCATTATATTTTAAGAAAAAAGCCTCTAGAAATCCCTGCCAGATTACTTCAACACCCTGATTGTATCCTAAGTTATGTTATAAGAAAACGCCGCTAGAGAAATGAGCTTCCGTGTCGATGACATGAAGAACTAGATGATTGTTGAGAAACATCAAATCGAGAGAAAGTTCTTCCACGAACACTAGCTCACCTGTATCTTGCATGGATAACTTGAAATGAACAGGAGTAGGACCAAGGCGCTGAAATGTGTCGCAATGTCGAGAAATCTTCTCTAGCAATTTTTTCGCACTGGCATCACAATCTTTTGGCCAAGCTCTTTTGAGAAGGCTCAGTAACTTATCGGTAGACTGTTGTTGGAATCTTTGCTGAAGTTTGGTCAGCTCAATGGGAAAAAATTGATGAAATTTTGATTCCATAGAAGATATGCGTAGAATTTTTGCGAACTACAGGCATCTTCCATTTTTGGACTGGATTACAAAGCGTAGTATCCATATTGTTGAAATACAACTGCAATTTGTCAAGCGTATCAAGTACAAATAGGAATGGTATGTCTGAGTTACCGAAATTAACTTCCATTGATTGAGGGGATGTAGACAGGTGGATTTTAATATTGATCGAGCCGATAGCGCGCTAGATTATTTGTCCGAATCTATTTAAGTTAATGCCTTTCCTCAATTTGAAATTGGCTCCAATGAACCGACAAAAAGCACGGGCTTGTTGAAGACCGATCACTGTTCTCTGCGCACTGGAGTCAATGCATGCGCCTTGCTATTCTATGTGTACATTCAGACTTGGTTTACCTTTCAGGGAAACCGTTTCCGCATCTGTCAAGAAAAAAGTGTGAGGCTATACCCTTTTACGATGAAAACGGATGCGTCGACCGAAATTTGACCTTCTATCGACTTCTTTTGTGAAGAGCAGTGCTGAATGATTTTTTTCTCATGCGGGAGGGATATTTAGTGTTCCTTAGAGAAAACAAGTGGGATCAACGTCGACACCGAAGTTGTTAAGTTTGGGCTCCATTATTTGTTTGTGAAAATTGTGAGCAGTATCGGAGATTTCTTGTTCATTGAGTGAGTTACTCTCCTCAACACCTTGGGAGCATTCGTTTTTCTCCTCGGTGTCGTTGAACTGATCCTGAACACCTTCGTTATCACTAAACATATATTCCTCTACTTGTTGACATAGCTCGAAGAGGATTTGCTTAGCACGGTCTGGATTTCTCCCTAAGGCTTAACGGACGTTATTTGTGACGTTACGTAGCATTGGAAAGTATCGAATAAAATGGTTTTTGTCTCCACAATTGTTACAACGACGAACATTGCCGAAGCGGTCAACCCCATTCTTACTAGGGGTACCTTTACCGAAGCTTTTTAAACTATTGGCTTATTCATGACGGCTTGGATACAAAGTGGGAGCGGATGACCGCGAGCCTGGTTTACGGGGTTTACCGTATGTTCAATGGTTGAAGTACAGACTAGGAATATTTGGAATAATTTGAGGCGCGTTCGATCTTAATGAAGGCTCCGAACTACCTGATTTTTTTGCATCCCTGTCGTTTCCTTCTATTTGTTCCTAATTTATAAGCCAACTGGAATCCAGAGAAGTGTATAGGTGCTGAAAACTCCAATGCGGTTTTGCAGATAAGGAATTCGCAATCGATGCTTTAGCCCAGGGGCACCAATGACTGCTTTATATAGGTATTTGACTTTATCTTCCTCATACCTATGCTGCGGGGGGCCTTGCGGGGAAAGTTTAGTGATTTTTTCCCTTAGTTATTCCAAAGCCTCGGGCACAGTACAACGCTTGCTCTCGATTATAGCAGATAATCTTAAGCTTCATAAGTGTTTACGAATGCGATTATGAAGAGTAGAGCTATTTTAATCTTCTCTCATTATAGACACCACTGCTGCAAACGTTTCACATAGCCCAGATATATGCTCACGATAAAAAACTTTTCGCTTCACCATCAAAAAAGTTATGGAAGTATTGTAACTTCTTATCGTTATTGAGTTCGTAATCCGCGGCAGCATCAAGATAAATGGATATGTATTCATTAATATCCTCACCGAGTTTACATACCATTGAACTTTTTTGTGTGCTTGAAAGGAGTGGCAAGGTTGTGAGCGACTTTCGGATCGTCAACATGGCGATATTTATCATTTCTTTGGGAGGGTGAAGGTACATTGGAATATCTTGTCGCGGTGGAGAGTATCTCATTTGATTCCCTTTTATCCGGTTCCAGTTCATAAAGCATGGATGGAATGCCCCAGGATGTACCCGAATTGTTCGGATGTTGCGTATATTGTAGTCCTTTTAGGGTCAGGTAGTCTCGGAGAAGCCTGAATAATGTCGCCAGACCAGACAGAAATCAGTATTGCACAAGATTTAAACAGGAAGATCTTCACTGAGGCCAGTGATCACATTAGAATTTGAAGGCTGCGGGTATGCGTTGATGTAAAGGATAAGGACAGCTTTAACCTAAAAATGCGACTCGGACGAAGGTTTGAACGAATTAAGGGAGTGTTGGATGTACTACAGCGTCATCATTTAATAACCGGCCTTTTAAGATGTGTTGGAGCAGTGAAGGGTCAGGAAGTGGGATTGTTTCAATTATCAAGGGTTTAAGAAGATCAACTAAAATTGGATGAAAGGATAGAGAAAGAAGGGGAGGTATTCTGAACTACATTAACGAAGAACAAAGCGGATTTTCTCGTTGTTGACATGTTTCTTGCTGAAATTGTGGCCGTCAGCGTCAGACTTATTGTGAATGGTGATCTTGCACAACTTGCAGGGGAAAACGTTCGGATATTACATTTTCCAGACCTTATAGATGTGGTGCTTTCCTTCTTCGTGTTCCTTGTATTGTAGATAAGGGGATAATTTGCGGTTAAAAGGATTTCAGAAAACCGTTGGGGGTTTTCCCTTCTCTTTATTTCTAATTCTGTCGTTGGTTACTCGGCCGATGTGTTGGAAAAGCCCTTCGCCAATGGGCTGGAGCTGATGAGACGTGGAGGGCACAGAGGACGGACGACTGCTTGAGGCTGTGGGCGTTGCGGCGGGGGCGAGAAGCCTGGGGATTCGAACGGGTAGATCCGCGGGAGGAGGAGCAGTGGCAGCGGAAGATAGTGCAGGTGGAGGAGAGAGAGTCGTGGTGACAGGTTGAGCAGAGGGAAGAGGGGCGGTATCGAAGTTCACTACCGTCGGTGACGACGGAGAGGGGGAGTTGGGAAGGGAGAGTTGTCACCAGCCGTTGCTGCAGGGAAAGGAGGAGTCTCTCCTCGTACTTCCTTCTCGGCGCTCACTGCCTCGTCGTCAATGAGAGCAGGGGCTGGGTTCCGTTCCTCGTCAGAGTCGAGCTCTGAACCAATGATGTCTCCCAAGTGCTCACGTATGGAAGACACTAGAAATTCAATGGTCAGTATGTTAGATACCTTTTGTTCACCCGCGATGAATGCTATAGGTTAACTTAATACTTATAAGATACCGTCAAAGATACTTAGAACGGCTAAAAGATCATTGCAAGATAGAATCTAAAACAAAAAGGCACAACAAATAAAGGAACGGAGCAATGTTCCACCAGGTAAACGACCAGCCACGACAGAACTGAAATTACACCAACGAATAAGGTAGAATCTCCAATAGAACGCATAGTTCCACCCGCAACCGAACACCAGGCAAGAGCGAGACAAACTGCAGACCAAGATCGAACAATGACCAAGACCAGAAGTAAAAACAAGACGAGAAGCAACACCACGAAAAAGAATTAACATCAAGGCCAGAAGCAAGACCAGTGACCAAGAAAAAGGTGCAGCTGAGGACCACAAAGGAAAGCGGGAACAACTGGCGGCGAATGAATTAGAGCGGAGAGGTGCGAAAGTTTAATTCCGGAATGTGGTTTCACCCCGTAGATGAGAGAAGGCGTGAGCCGAATTTCGGCCAATTGGTTTGTGCTACACCGAGCGCAATAATCGAAGGGGTAGGGAGGTACACAAGCTTTGCTGTCGCTGTTGTCGTTTTGTTTGTTGATGGTAGTGATGGTGTGCGGGATGCAACGCAAACAATTATTTTATGCTGTAAATTACCCTCCCGGAGGTGTAAAGGTCTGAAGTAGGCTGTAGACTGACTGATACAGCCTAAATTACAGTATAAAGTACAATAGAGTAATCTAAAATCTACCAATTCGAATCAGCTATCGCAGAGTTCTATGTCTGCTTTACGCGTACGTAATAAATTGGAACTTTTGTAGGTTGAAATTGTCTGTTGATGAAACATACTTCAAATTCTAACAGTATG
This sequence comes from Kappaphycus alvarezii, assembly GCA_002205965.3. NCBI lineage: Eukaryota > Rhodophyta > Florideophyceae > Gigartinales > Solieriaceae > Kappaphycus > Kappaphycus alvarezii. The sequence goes on along the minus strand of NADL03000677.1, from coordinate 453,118 downwards.
CGCGACGGGGTTGAATCATAAATCCTTGTAGTCCAATCGGAACAAATAGATAATTGGTAGCCGTTTTGAGTCATAAAAGGCTTCTGAAAAGTAATGGTAACAAACATGAAAATAATATCATTTGAGGGTGAACATGAGCATGAGTACGACGGCAATCCACAGAGAGCAAAACTATCGTCTATTTAATCGGCACGCATGCACAGGCCTGCCTCGACTACCATGGTGAATCGCCACATCATCCTCCTTGCGATGCTTAAGCATCTAAGCATCAAGAACTAAGAAAGAGCTCAAATGTTATTCAGACACGAGTTAACAAATGAAGCCAAACGACACCGTACTCCGAGCGTACCAAGAAATGACCTGCTAAGCCCCAGGATGGCCCCTTTCTTGTTTCATTTCAACTCTCTTTGTAATCAATACTTGATCATAATGACAGCATTGACCATGCTACATTTCAGTACGTCCTTGAGAAGTTCAAGTTATTATAGGACTACTACTCCCCTTATTCAAAAGATGGTGCTATTTGAGTTATTCCAAAGCGACGAAAACCACGAGGAAGACCTATATCACTCGATGAAGTACAGTTCTTGGGACTGGTTTTGACATGGTACCGGACTCGCAGTAGGACGTGGGTATTATGTACGATGTTCGGCATCACATGCGCAGTATGCTCTTTATTCATGCGATTCGGAAGACGGATCCTGTTGCGCGTTTTATCGAAAGATAGCGCTGCTTCCTTGAAAATGCCAACAGCTCAAGAGGTTAGCGAATTCAAAAGTGTATTTCAAAGAAAATATCACTTCCTCGACAATGTCTATGCTGTTGCTGATGGAAAAGCTCTATCTACAGCAATCAGCAGATTGCATCAGACAGAACATGTTTTACAGTGGTTGGAAACATGAACAAGATGTGGGGAACTTTCATGTATTTGCGCCGAATGTTGTTACAGTCGCATGTGCAATTAACTCTCCTGGAAGTATGCACGAATCCCAGATAGCAGAGTGGGAGGAGGGATTTATGAAAAGTTGGAGGCGTCGTAACGTTCTTATAGAGGAAAGGTAATAGTTGACTCTGCATTCGCAAAGGGAGCCTACCCCTTTCTAATAAAGTCAATGCAAGATAAAACCAACGAGAACGGCCCCATGGACTTAATAAGAATCCGAAAAGCGACCTCTGCAAGACAAGCCTCTGAAAAGGGCATGCGCGCATTCCAGTCAACTTTACCCAGCATGAAATAAAAGTTTTATTAGAATAAAAAAGACGAAAGTAAAATAGTTTTACTCTGCGGACTACATTTGTTCAATTTGCGTTCTAAGATGGTTGGTATTAATCAAATACTGTCGAGCTACATGCCGCATCTCAGTAGGGACTCGAACGGCTTCATGAACGAAACGTTACATCTAGGATAGTAAAATAACTCGCTTCCATTTCTACGCTGAACATGTTGCACGTGTGCAGACCCCCTGGCAAGTATAATCATCATCATCTCCATAAAGTTTTAGTGTTGCCTACCATCCTCCTCCGGAAGTCGTCGATCTTCTAGTATTTCTTCCTCCCTCCGCATTTTATCGTCTTCATGTCGTTGCTGGTCTTTAAGCATCATCATTTTATCATCGCTTGAAAACCGTCATCGTGAGCTTGCTTGCGCTAGATTCGGGTTTTAACTAAGACGCGTTTCTTTTTTTTGCTCGCAGTCCCCTCACTATCTTAACTTTCAAAGATAACCGCCGCGCTGTTTTCGTCAAAGTGGTTTTTCAATGATATAGAAAGAGAATGTCTACTTGGGAACAATTCGTCAACAAATTCTTCAGCATCGGCTACATCCCCTAATTCAGCCCTTTCTGTCGAGCGATACCACAAAAGCCTTGCTCGTTTAAAATCGGGCAGTATTCTCGGACCCGAGTCTGGATCTTTCTGCGGTTAAGGGATGTGAATCTACGCTTCAAACTGGCGACCGTTCGTTTCTGTTCCGGAAATCCCTCAGCGTGCTGTCTTTGCACCATGTCCCACTCATCTTTGCAGAGGGGTAAATGCGCCTCGATAGCTCCAAGAAGATATTCTACTACCCTCTGTGAAAAGAAAGCCCCCCTTTTTGCATTCCCGCCGTTACCCACACAAGTACCCGGATTTTTTTGTATCACGGGAGCTGGTAGAAGTAGTTGCGAAGAGGAGCTGCCAAAACCGGATGAAGTACGTAGTCGGCTGTTGGGAGTGTCTGTGGTGTCGTCCTAGGGTCAAGGGGGTAACTTTCCATCGAGTCAGGCCGAGATTGTGATCATGGCTGTACCTCAGAGTTCTCGCTAATTTTGATATTTACATCGTGGTAGCAACTGCCCCGACGGAAGAGAGGTCTCAAACACCACGGAGCATTTGATGCAGGTTTTTCGTATCAGATATTATAAGAAGTCGTTACCAAAAAGTATTTGTGTTTTCCGAATCAGACTACTATGTTCGGTCCGCTCATACCCAGTAAGACGGGTAACAACAAATTGTTCATTAAAAGTTGAACCCTATGGTACCTCAAAGACCCACTCTGTTCGGAAAACACGGCGTCATTGCAAAGCCGAAACTCTCTGAAATCGCAGAGAATTTCGTGCACAGCATCAAGTCACTGTTGTCTACCGAAGGGTACTGTACAGTACTAGTACGCAATCTCAAGTCCAATTGCACATATTTAGTTCCAGAGCAACCTTTTTACGCCTCCTATCTCCCTTACTTGCCATACTAAAGCTAGCAAAGCATGTCAACTGCTTACCGATGCAGCCATTGAGCGACATGCCGAACTTTGAGATTACAAATATTCAGATGGTAGTGAACTGGATGACACGGATGAAAAACCTCCATCCGCTTGCCCAAAGTTAACATTTTCTACGAGTCGGAAAGACCAAAGGCTATCCATTGCATGACCAACCTTAAAGCACCAGAATTTCAAGGTTAATTGGCGTTTCTCAATGATAACTTATCCCGCGTTTACGCGCTTCCATCGGCGTGGATACAAACGAAAAAGTCTTCCAAACATTAAAACAACCTCCAAATTACCCGGATTTCACAGGTTATGGAATCATATTTTCTGATATCGTCACAAACTTACAAAATGTCGGGCCTGATCGTAAATACGAGGAGAAAGACATAAATTTCATGCTTGTTTTTAGTTTGGAATGTGTCATTAAGTGGGTGGTCGTCGCAAGGGTTATTAGTATAAAGGGCCCTACTTTTGAAAATGGCTACAAAATTTGTGGAGTTTAGAAAAAGTTCGATTCGGAAGGGTTCAATTTTCGTGAAACTTTGCCTTTTTCTTAATGCAATCACCTCTGTTGATAAATCAAACGGTTATCACTGCGAAATAATAACAACCTTGTTTGGATAACTCTGGGGTTTTTGAGTAGTTACAGGTCCTCGTTTCTTATCCCTGTTGTCCTACCGTCTTTCTTTCGACGAACCTAATTCTGATTCTTTGATTCCGACTGGCGTAGGAAGCTTCAATTTCGGAGGTTACTGTGGTGGTATGCGGGATGAAACTTCTCGGATCGATAGCTTGCAAATGGAGGGCTTTATAATCCTGCTGCTTCGATTTTCGCCATTTTAATCGTGATTCCACGACGAGGCTTGATGTACTTCTCGCCTGCCTTGTGTATTCGAAGTCTTCAGGGTTCCAGAAGAATTGCGGTCACCCTCTTCTCCTCTTACCAGATGACGTCGATGGCAGGCGTTGATGCATAAGGGTCGGTCCCTGGAGGCCATGTCTATTGACAATGGGCGTCATCCCGAAGGATCATAGTAAAACAGAAAGTTATTTACCGCTTGCAATCGGACAGGAAGGCAAATATAAGAGAGATTTAACCTTCTGTTTGGTTAAAAGAGCTCGCAGCACTGAAAAAATTTGTGGACATACCAGGTGTGTGGTTTTTGGCGTACCCAAGGTAATTAAGGGTTGAACTAATTTTGATGCCCCCTGATCAGGCTAGAGCTTCAGACAGAATGAGCGAGAAGCATAAATGTATCTTTGCAATGAAGTTTTCAGAAAGTTTCCTGATACTAACCTTGCACATAGCAAGTTTTGGTATAATTGTACTTGCACACAGAAAATTTTGAATTTCTCATATATTGAAACGCTTTCAAATTAGAATGCATATAATATGTACCAATGGAACGATGCACAGTTGAATTAAGAAATATCTTAATATAAAATGTACTAAGTGTATCTAGGTTTTAAATCTTTTCCCAAAACCTGGTGCTCACTGAGCCCACATCGATTTTGTTCGACCAGAAAATAAATCACTAGGCTTCCGATATACTGATAAAACAGAAAAACGGTCCCTATCGTTTAATGCGAGCCGTAATGGTGTTAAAGTACCGATTTAACAATACTAAAAGTTGAATCGAGCTGGTTCTACAGCCCTCTGATGTCTTTTTTGACTGTGGCACGTTTTATGCGTCCTGACCTCGCAAGTGGAGTTACATTTTCCAAATAAAGTTGATAATTTAGTTTTGCAGGAAATGTAGTCACAAGAATTACTCAGTATGACATTCAAGGCCAGATAAAACAACCAATGCAAAGCCAATACCTATCTCTTTTGATAGATACTCTTTTTTTGGAGCACAAAGTTTAATTTTCGCGTTCGAAAATTCTACTGCTTGCAAAGATCGAAGCATAAAAGTATTTCAGATATTTTGCTATCTAGAGGGCAAGAAGTTCGATTTATACTATGGAACAATTGGCCGAGACGGATCATTGACAAAAAATGCCCAGAAGCACAATATTTTCCAGACAAGAAATGATTTTTCCAAGAAATAGAAGCCAGGAGAGGACTTAAACGAAGCCTTAACCGCTGAATAGGACTAATGGGACATAATTAATTCCCTGGCAAAGATAAATTACCTATACAGAAGAGTGTAATTCAAAGATGGATACGCGTCTTAGGCATCCCTCGTTCAGTACTGGTGGGATATTTAGGGATGGTACAATTTTTTAAGAGTAGGCTCCTTAAGGATTAGGAGTGATACAGGCAGGCGATTCAATACTTACAAATTGGTCAAAAGGATTTTCCTGATTATAACTCATATTTGGCATTTCTGATGGCTTCGAAGATGATTTCGGAAAGTCTTTGTAGCGGGCTGGAAAATTTGAGCAACTGGAACTTAAAGCGAATCTGCTTGCCTGCAGTTTGTGGAGATATTTCTATTTTTGAAGAAGAAATTTGAGAAAGCGTGACCTGCGGCTGCGACTGATGGTGAATTCAGTTGGGCTAATTTATCCAGAATATAAACTTCTGCACTTGATGTCAGCATAAGCCTTACAGGAACAGTCTAAGTCATATCTGTGGAAGATGAGGCCATTACGGTGCAGCGTTATGGTCCGAGGATCAGCGGTGAGGTTTTGTTAATATATTTCCGGTCATTAATTCAATTTACCGTTGTATTTAACTTTAAAAAATCTCTTGGATCCTATTTTCAGAGCAACGAAAACTTGCGCCCTATTTTTACACTTGGCACTAAAGTTTTTTTTCCTCTATAAAGGTACCTACTGAGAACCAGTTTTTACTTTTTAAAAGTTTTAGCCCCTTATTTGAAAAGATCTCCTTTGAATCGTGATCTTTTTCTTTATCCAAAAACCGTTTCAACAGTTTATCTAGCATCTTTCATTATATTAACCCCGATTTCGCGGAAATGAAAGAAACTAAGTACGGCCATACATTCTCAGGGAGTCAAATACTTGAAGAAATCGACGACATGCTTCTGTCTAGAACTATATTAAGCACCGCGCAAGCATCGACTACCTTATAAGTTACTTTATAAATTCAACAGCTCCCTTTCCCTCACTCTTACTAAAGAGAACAACCTACACCCCTACTCGATCATCAACAGTTAAACTCGAAGGTCCGGATACACAAAAATCAAACGCGATGGCAAGGATACACCAAAGATTTGGCCTAGCTGTAGCATGAGCTCAGAGACTAAGACAAAACAGAAGGGGATGTAATAGAAACAAATTAACGGCTCACACTCGTCTTCGGCGGAAAATAAATGCTCATACTGCTGAATATTGAACTTCTTGTTATTGAAAATCGCAATATCTGCGAGGACCCTAAATCTGCGTATGGGGGAAGGGTTGGAATTTAGCTGCGTCTAGCCCTTATGAGTCTGGGGTATTGATGAAGTGTTCGAAGGCAATCAGGATTTTTGGTTGGAAGATTTGAGCAGGGGATGGTAAGAAGCCAAATGAGAGCACTTAGGATAGGAGGAAAGCAGTTACGGAGAGGTAAATGGATATTATTATGCTTAGCTACTCTGCTCGAAGGTTCAGAGTATCAAGGAGAAAGACCAGGAGTGGTTGGCGGCAAACAGGGACACATATGACATGTAATTGGACATCAAAGACCTTAAATACATCAATGTTACCTTTTTCTATCATTTTTTATTCTATTTGACTAATGAGACACATATAAATTCTGGGGCACACAATGGCTCCGAGACATGGACCTTCCGTCAAGATGGAAGTAGAAGAGATACAGCAAGCGTACGCAATTACGGTAGATAGTTCGTCCAAATCCTTCTGCATCTTGATTATTAATTTGAAGGATAGAATGACTCGCTTTTTTGTAGCTTCTGCCATCCCAATAGGCACATGAAGCCACATAGATGACCTTTGCCAAATATAGAGGAAATTTTTGATGATCTTACCTAAGCCAAGGGTTTCTGGGCTATTTACTTGTACACGAGATACTGGAAGTGACGAATTTCAGATGATTATTAGGAGATGAAGAATTGCTTGTGGCGTTATGGAATGCATAAATTCGAAGTGATGTGCATGGGGTCAATGAAAGTACATTATACGTTACAAGAAATTATGAACGATGTTGCTTGTCGTTTTTCACTCACGGAAGTGTACCTTTATGATATGTCCATATTCTCCAATAAGATATTGTACCTTTTTTGCCAATTTTAGAAGGTTTTTGATATCAAATCTTAAGAACAAGGTGACAAAACGAAGCTTCAGTCAATTAAAGAACAGGCTGCTATTTTCCATCGGACCATTGTAATCATATGAGGACAAAGTTGAGTGATAATTTTTTGAGGTATAAGATAACTTTTTTATTTTATTTTTTTTGTGCCAACCTATACTTTACTCAGTATTTAAGCTCGATCAAAACAAACTTTTCGCTAATTTTGACGCGGGTCAGAGTACGCCCTACTTTTTACCACTAGATGTCCTCCGATTTTAGTGATAATTAGCGATATTTAATCCTTTCAGTACCTGTAAGTGGGTCCATTAGCCGAATTGTGTAGATTTTAAGCTACAGAGAAACTGTTTGATGGAAGTCTATGTTTCTAGAATATCTTTTGTAGTAAATATTTAAGGGCATAAAATTCTTTTAATAGCCTCAATTACTGTAAATGATTGTATTACCACGAGATTTGTTCTCATATGAGGACAAATTATGTTCCATATGAGGACAAATTATGCCTCATATGAGGACAGTGCTACGGCGGATAGACACTAGGTGAATCAGTAAATCAAGCAGGAGCTAATGTATATACTGGTAATATTGAGGATATAATCGAAGCCTCGCAGCAGATAAAATTATTTGACTGCATCAAAGGACTTTATCTGGCTAGCTTGCCAGTATTGAAGTAATATTAGAAAATTTGCGGAAATTGTGGCATCTTTAAAATGGTACCAAACTCTCTAAGAAACACTTAAAGTGGGCTAATAATATGAAAGAGGTTTGCGCAGATCTCGGGAAGCTGAAGAAGCATCTGAATTTCGGATTTCGAGAATTGCTGCCTTATTTTATTATCTAAGCGGATGCATCATTTGTGGGTTTAGAGGTATTTATGTCACTGATGAAAAAGACAGATATGTCCAATTGATTCAGTGTAATTCATCCCCGATAAAGTGATAAGATTGGCGTTATTCTACTAGGAGAATTGAGATACTGTCAGTCTTATTCGCGCTGACAAAGTTTTGAGTGCATTTATTTTGTACAATCCGTCCATATTTCATACACACGACCATTAAGCATAAAGAAATACTTTAGTAAATAGATCCACGGAAGACCCGAAAAAAGAGGGATTCAATTGCGAGGTAAAACTTAGAAGTGAATTAACTCCCAGATTATGCGATCAATACGGCCGTAAATTTATCTACGAATCCCAAATGTTGTTTTAGGGAAGATGAAAATATAATATTTTTCTGGGCTGACCCGAAGTCGTTCGGGCTGTACCGAAAAATTACGTTCATGGCTATATTTCTGGTCATGGGGAAGGTACAGGGACGGGCCGGAAGAGAAAGATTTCGAGTCGACGCAGGTCGAAGAATTTCATAATGTGGAATGAAACCTTACTGAACCGTAAAGAGGATTTTTTACGACTTTTTTTGCCATTTGATAACGTGCAGAGATCTCTGTATCTTCTTTTCTAAAAAGTACCGTCTATTGAACATGAGTTCGAAACAGATGTTCATGAATGACATGTTTTTATGGTGAGGAGTTTTTGGTGACGTGAGCGACTGTACTTAGGCTTTCGGAAATTTAAAAATTTTTGAAGATCTCTGAAGTATCATATAAGCGTCAGAGTTCTACTCATAATTGATGTTGAGACATTTTTAATCGAACGTACCTACCCTTTCAAGTCATTAAGAACAGGATAAATATTTGAGCTCATCAAAGTAGAATAAATGACGTGGTAGACTCCTTGGGCTATGAAAAGCCTTGCATATTAGTGGGATTACGCCAAAAATTTTCTGTGTTAAGTATGAGTAACTTGTGACTAAAAATTACAGGCTGTAAAGAATTGCAGAAATATGGAATGTTCTCGTGAAAAGAAATGATGAAATCGCACTAATTAGTGAACAGTCGTGAAATTTTTTTTTCGCCGGAACATTGTCAATTGACTCACGGCCATTATACAACAACCCCCATCCGCGCAGACAACTCACCCAAACGCAGCCTCCGACCATCACCGCAACCGCGCCGAGAACCTCATCATCCCCCACCAATCTCCCGTTCCAGCCCCGCCGATCATCTATCGCCGCCAAAATTTCCACGCCCTGTCATCCCGGCAGATAACTACTTCCCGCAAATAGCATGCTGACCACCCATGTCGCCGTTTCTTCACGAATCCCATCTATTAGCGCAACGCTTGAACCGAACATCCCCACACAGCCATCGACTGAATTTGCGATGGAGGCAATTAATAGTGCTTCAATTGTTATAGGGAGCAATTCGCAGTGTCTTAGTGCAGAAATAGAGAAAAAACGTCTTCACTCACATTTCACAACTGCAGGAGACCTTATCAACATTACGGAGGCCGCAGCAGCAAAGGTATACATTGCAACATATGGAAATGTTTTAAAGTCTCTTTAAGTGGTTGCTGAAGTGCTAATGCCACTTGGAAAGCTAATCAACCCATCTCCGCTAAGTGCGAGCAAGACAGATACAAATGTCTTCAATCTGCGTTTGACAAGTCGTATAAAAGGGATCAGTTGCGGTCTGGGATCGGTGGAGAAGTCGGGGAACTGGACAAGCTTTTGTTGTCAATGAGGGAGGCAAGAGACGATCAAGAGCTGCAAAAAGGTCAACAGAAGAAAACTGTGAAAGAAATCGACGTCGCGAAAGAGAGTTTTGGTAGAGAGTTAATGATGATATCCACATGACTTCGCAATAATGAAAGATCGGAGGATGATACTAATGTGCCAGAGTCAAGGTCTCCTTGTCCTCGCAAAAAACCGAGAAAGGTCCGTGGTGCCTTCGCGTTTGGTGAGATGGACAGGTTTACCTTGCATCTCTGGGATGCGGATCTCGCTAATATGGAAGAAGAAAGGGGCAGGCTCATTTTGAAACGGGAGCGTATAGCATTAGAAGCAAGCAAAAGAGAGAAACATAGAGTTGAGCGGATGCTTGAGCCTGAATCATCCCAGAAGCTTGAGCTGGAAAAGCGCAAGCTCATGATTGAGGCTTTTCCAAGAAGTAGGAAACTGCTGTTTTACGATCGTCTCGGATTAAATAAATACCACAAAAATGCATAGTTAGTCTTATTTTGCTCTGTCCTCGCCTCAGGCACAGCGCACTGCGGACTTTTCCCTCGTTCCTCGGGCCCGTGCTCAAATAAATAAAAACATTCTACTGATGATTCATGTCTTCTAGCTTGATATAACGGTCAATACTCGGCGGGACACATTGGAAGTGTAAAGATGTTTGAGGGAAGTATAAATAAACCCTGAGATTATAGTAAAGGATAGCTGTAAGATAAAGAAACCCCACAGGGGATTCTTGCACTTTCATTTTACGCTTGAAATCTACCGCAGTAAAGTAGGCTTTTATCTCTTTGAACTACCATTATACAGTCACTCTTCGACCACTAATTTTCTTGTTAAAAGCGGCCTTGAATTGTTGCAAGTGGCTTCCTTCGAACGTTACTTGTAGAAACACCTCTGAATATAACCTGAATTTCCACATAAGCAAAACTGCGGCCCTCCAACTTTCATCAATGACGATAATAGATGCTTAAAGTTGCCTCTGGTGTACATCGTCCAGTCATGGCGACGGCCTTATGCAGGGCCAAATGTGTGAATAATCTATACATCTGGTGCCGTTACTGACTGGAACTTCATAGAAAGCTTTCACTAATTGCCAATGGTGCTACGAACAGCATCAAATGGTTAAAACTAGGACGGGCAATTCCGACGACTGTGCCTTCGGTGAAGCCTACACAGTTTATTGGACCCTTTATTTTCGATTGAATTTATTTTCCATACAACGGCGGTTTTTCTTGCATGAATTACGGGATTAGAACGGCACTAATAAAACTTTTGCAATGGCATTAAACGCCATTCTATGCCCTCCGGGCAGAGAAGCCCTCCGGTCATAGACTTCCATAAATCTTCCGAAACTGGCAACTATGTTTTCCAAAAGGCATATTCAAATCAAATTATCGTGCAGGAGACGCCAGCCGACGTAGCCTGACACAGGTAACCAGTATGGCAGTAACTGAGTTACCATTTCGGCTGGTTTCTGTCTATGATAACGGCCATGTTACAATTTTTCCACAACAGCTACATGTTACTTCTAGAATTGGAACAAACCTAGGGAGTCAGCGTTGCTGAGTCCATTAAAGTTGAAAGCGAAGGATTAAATACCAATTCTGTTACTTTCCGTAAGTAAACTGCAGAGGTTTGTGTTGGTTTGAATTGTTTTGTATGCGGAGATGACCAATGATTTTGACGATGTAGAAAGTAACGAACGTCCTTTTTATCATCGAATGATGAGGCACAACATCGCGAGTTTCCATCTCCATACTCATTGGTGAAAATTGTCCTTTGAGAATCCTTTGATGTGTCCTTTCGGCATTTGAGCGCGTGATGTGTCCTAAGTTGAGCAACAGTCGAAATTTCGGTGTAAGAGGTCAAATGAACTCCCCTTACTAATACTCATATTTAATTTTACTGATCTAACCACGAAATGTACTGTGCTGAGGTTGTGGGAGTATTCAAAGTTTCACAAGCCTGCTTTTTTATCACCCACAGTGAAGTTCTAATTTTCTGAAATTATCTACGCGTAAAATTTTTTCAATTTCACTGAAAAGGGAATTAATTCTGCGTTCGGGCTGCTGAGGGATATCTTTTTCCGTAACTCCACGGATTTTATAGCATCTCCCATTCAAAAGTTCATGGGGAGGCATCGGGATATATTGAAAAGCCATTCTAGTTTATTCGTTCACTGCGAATAGGGGGCTGAGAAGCTGGTAGTGAATGACAAGCAAGCAAATTTTAGGAGATATGCGGTGATAAAAGTATCAAATATGCAAACTCATTACCACGAGTCTTGTACTTTTACTACATTCAAAGATGTTGTACCGTTTCTTCAGTCCCACAGTATGCATGGAGTGAGCCTAAAAATGCTAACTAGTGAGTCAGTAGCCAAGATTAGAGAAATAGAAAGCCATAAATCGTTTCATCGAGATATTTGGTGACTCTTGTAGACTCACAGGGAAGGCAGAAAAACACGATATAGAAAAGATGAGATAATGATTTCAGTGTTTAAATTTCTCTCAAGGCCATGAAATGGCCCTGCGAAGGGGCGTATCAAATCTGTAGATCCAAAAATGGGGCCTTGACAGATCAATCATACATATTGCAAGTCATTTCCGCATGCAATAAACCTAACTCGTCCATTCAAACCCTTCCACATCACATTAGTGTATCCCTCGCTTTCTCCAACGCCTGGTCTCCCCACTCACGGCCTTCTCGCTATTTTATAGCTCCTTTAATTATTGCAGAGAGTACTTTCTCCGGCCTTCTGACCTGTCCAGAAATGGCTATGATTTAGACACAAAAGATACGGTACACACGGATTTGCAGAAAAACTAGAATTTTATTGACAAGTTTTGGGGAAAGCCAGCTATGTCTATTTTCTCTGGGATAAAGACCCGTGAATGGGTCTTTTTGGTGGAAGTTTGATGATTACAGGTCTTATACGGGGTTTTGAAGTTATAGTGTAAATAAGATAATTTTGCAAGTCGCAACCGATAAGCAAGTGACCTAAGTAAGAAATATTCTTTATTATTCACAGGGGTGGGAAGGTGCTCGGATTTTGATCTTGTATACTTCAGTAATGAACAACATTATCTTAGCATTGCAAAAGAAGAAATAGATTTTTCACAAATAAGCCTCCGCCTGGGGAACACTGCAGCATCCGCAAGTAAAAAAAACTACTCACTTGGAGCATCTATGGGTCTAATTTTCACTATACTATGAGCAACTTTCTCAAAAGATGAAAAATGTTCACATTACTTTTTACAACTATAAGAATTAGATTTAAGGAAGGAACAATATATATATGGAACATAACAATGGAACATCCCATCTTCCGTTGCACCAAGTTAGGCCAATTCATTTACCCGTACTAGCTATGGTAGATATGTTTTATTAATTTTCAGTATTTTCTTGTTCAAAAGGGTTCAAACAACTGGATAGATTGGCAGGAAGCGCATTAATGAAACTTTACTCCGAAATTTCTCTCCGAATTAAGTACCTACCTTCAATCAAATACTTATGAGCGCGCAGGTTAACAATTCTGGAAGGAAGATCAGCGCCGGACTTTAGAAGGTATTTGTATTTCAGCACTTCGCTTATAATACTACAAGAAGTTTAACAAGCAAATAATTGTAACATTATGCACAAATTTCACTTCTCTGAATGAAAAATTTAAGTGCCGGGTTGTACATGATGTAGATTACATAGTTTTGGGATGAGCTCTTTTTCGTGACAGCAAAAGGAAGAAATTCTCAGACCTTTATAACAAGTTTCCACTCTTTGTCTCATTCAACATTAATAGAAAGATCCAGTACAAAAAAATAGCTATATTAAAGGATTTTCAAGGCTTTATGCTTGCTAAACCATATCATATGTAGATAGCCAACTAATTTTATAGTCTACGTTCTGGACCGTCACCTATGTTTCTTCGGGATCCATTTGTACACAATACAAGTGGTCACTCTTAGAACTAAGGATCTGGTAGTATTTCGAATGCAAGAAATATCTGCATTAACTGATCTTAGACATTCTTTTAGAGCCAACCTCACGATGTGCGTCAGACAACGTATGTGGAAAAGGCCAGAAATTTTCACTAATGGCTCTATTTTAAACTGCCTCTGGGGCATTTTGGTTCCAGAAATAATATCATATGTGTTTTCAGTAGTCATAAATCTGATTTTTGAAATATTTAGAGTATTCGGCGACGTTTTCTATGACCTTCTAAAAATCGGAAGTTCCATGTAGCATATGAGGCGCAAGACACCTAATAACAATATTTTAATTTTCCAGTGTTAGTCAATTCAGGGATCCGTTATTTGTATGTATCTCCACTTCACTGCGGACAACTAAAGTCCGCATTCAACGCAATTATTTCTCTACTATCGGAAATTATGGGCTTCATGCGAGCAAATACTTCCTCCTTTCAGAAAAATTTCGCCGCAGAATGGTCTCCCTGGACATCATAACGACGTTTTCGAACAAGATACCGATATTCTCTTTCAGGGAGATAAATGACATAATATGTCTTCTTATGTTTTTCGTAAGGATATGTTAACCTTTCTGTTGGACTTATACGTAGGTTTTTCATTTTGACAAGAATCCGTTATTTTTGGCAAGTCGGGAGAAAAAACGATGCTGCTTCTTAAAATGAATCGCTCAAGACATATTACGCACTTCTACTGTATTTTTCCATCCATGGCTTTATTGAAATACTCAAACACGTCAATAGTAACTTTGACTTCTTGTTTATGATGGCGCAAGGTTAGATTTATATATTTGTTGAAACGACTTCCTCGAATGTGATAATCTCAGTTGAGCCCGTTCGAGAGAGTGTTGGGCGATAATTATGGTTTTTTTGCTTAGTAATATTTTTTTTTCAATGAGGCTTTCGGTTGTGGCACCTGAACGAAGAGTGAGTTATGATCGATAGTGGCTTGAGATTGGGTCAAAGTAAGGTTTTGGCGGGAAATATTCTATGCGGATTCAGGTTTGAAGGTTCTGAGGCTGCAGAGGCTTTAGAGAAGTGTGAAGCTTGAGAGGGGTAGTGAAAAGCTTTGATATGATGGCGCTTGGGTAGAGGGGGATAAGACCTGAAAATTATTATTAGATTGAGGGAGTTCATGGGAGATGGGTAGCATGGAGGTGAGTTGAGGCAATATATGGTTGGGCCGGATAAAGCTGCATATTGAAGGATGTAATGAGATTAATTCAGGCTGTATAAGGTAAGGTCGGGTGAGTGCGATGGAATTTAGGGGGGGTAGGGTGAGGTATGTTGAATGGGCTGGTATGTAGTCAAACGCGGTAAATTTTAGTGTGGTAGGGTGAGGATAGGTAGGTAAGGCTAGATAAGTGAGGCAGTATGATAAGAAGTGAGGTGGAGACCGTTATCGGAGGGAAGAAGCTTAGGAGGAAAGAAGACTCGATATAAATAAGCTTGGGTTCAGAACGGGTTCGAAGGGTAGCAGATTGGATAGGGAGCGGTCTCGAGGTAGAGGAAGTTGAGTTGGAAAAACTTTTTAAGAGGAGTAGGTTAGACGAGGAGACGGTTGGGAGGAGAGTTAATTGGGATTGAAGTGGTATTTTGGGTGAGCATTTCAATGCAAAAGGACTTAATCAGTATCGCTGAGTTTTTGAGGGGCTTTTAATAAAGATATGTACGAACGGTACTATAGTTTAGCTAAAGCAGCTCTATTGAAACTGTGGTGGAGTATTTGGCTTTGCCAAAAGAATCAATACTAAATACGAATGACTGCTTTAGCAAAGACGAATCTGTGCGGGAAACTCTTTTTAAAAAGAGTCTCTTTCCATTGAATGTTTGGTATGAGAAGACTGTCATTACATTAGGTCGATTAAGCTACCTATTTACAGTATTTAATCGCCCAAAACGTCGCCAGCGCTGGGGCTGCTCCGGTCGGTCTAACGTACAGTATAAATATTTCGCTACTGTGAGTCACTTCCAGCGCCCCCAAGTAGTGCAATATGAGATCACAGTACAGTGGGGACAGGAGGTGATATATATTGGTGATCAAAATTTGGAATTATTTTCCGCTGCCTACAGATTCAGCCCTAACTGTAAGGACTGAAAGGTTAGACCAGCCGTTCCCCTGATAGATCCGAGTCAGGTATCTGATGGGAGCCCAGGGGACCCCGCTAATTGGACCAAGCGTCGCGGACATTAATCACTAATTAGGATCTAGCTACGCCCTTCTGGGCCTGAAAGTCACTTTCTGAGCAGATAAGTAGTTTATTGTAGATCGAATAGACGAAGTCTGACTAGTATTTATAGTCGCTCCTTGAGCTCGCGACCCTAGCTAAAGAAGCATCCCGGTACCGGCTCTTGATCAAGCTCCCAACTCTTGGTACCTTGGGCCCTTTGCCCATCAAGCGAGAAATCGTTGGCTATTACCTGGCTTCTTTCGCTCGCGTTTGTCCCCTTTAACTTGGTATTCCTTCAGGATTACGCGTTCCTCCTTTATCTTCTTTTACTCTTTTCTTTTACTCCTTTTATTTTTTTCAGGCCGCGGCACCCCTGGCGCTTAAGTGATTCAGTTTCTACAAAAAGTGGAACCACCCCCTTGGTATCGACGGAGATACTGCCCCTATCGGAGACTGGCTCGTACAGGTGTGTGCCTTGCCTTAGTATGTCCTCCGACATTCCACAACAAAACCGGCTTCGGCCTTAATCTAGCTTCGTTAACCACTTCATACCTAAGAATCGGATCCTCTGAGCCTTTGAAACTGGTCTGTTTTTACAGCCCAGAGAATGAGTGATCTTCAGCCACCCAAGGACTGTCAAGAATCTACCACCACTCCCCGTCCTTTTCCTCCGCCTAGACGCCCACAATTTTATTGTGTCGGTCTCCAGCAGCGGGACAAAGCTAATGCAGCGCATGTTTTCCAGAGAGAAAGCAGATACAAAACGCCTGGTATCGTGTAGTGTTCTTGTAGCCTTCTTTATTGCCAAAGGACTTCGCTCTGGGAAGTACCTCGAAGCTTTTAAGCACATAGCATTAAACTGCTACTTTGAAGGCACAGATGGCTTATTGCTGTAGATCTACGAGTAAAGCAGCTGGAACCCACCGCCGTTCGTTCAGCTCATCCCTAGATTTCCTATTATTTATTACATACTTTATTGCACTTTCTATGCTCTACGACGGGTCGCTACCCGGCAAACTGATCGCACAGTTAAAGACTCGAGTTTGTACAAAGGTGAGCACGCAACAATCCGGATTCTTGTTCCACTCTTTGTAAATCTTCTCAAGATCCAACGTCATTTGATCTTCAAGGAATAGAGTCGTCTACAGATGCCGGTAACTACCCGAATACAGCTGAATGGGAAGGCCGGTCTTCTCATGAAGATGTTAAATTCATCAACTTTCAATGATAGTCTCCCGCTACGTCTATTTCAAGCTGCCAATTCCACTTTGGAAACGTTCAACCCCACGGACTCAAGCGGCGAAGGATCATTTGATCTTCTCCCCATAGATGTTTTCTCTTATTTTCTAGAAGATCTGTTGCCACCAATTGCCTAAATCTTCTCCGGTGAATACTTCGAAATGCCTTTGTTCCCAATTCGCGAACTGCATCGGTTCCCGGAGATGTTTTCGTTTGCTTTGGTCCCAGATCACTACACTCTTTCTGTTGCTGCTCCGCAAGTACTGTGAGATACGAAAGGATTCTCTTACACGTTTGGATGTGCTACTTGATCGGATCCAACAGTGTCACATTCAAGATGGTATTGGAAAACGTTGCCAGGACCCGCAATTGGTTCGGTCCTGAATCATTCATTTCACCATATTTCCCCACTGATTCGGTGCAGAAGAAACCCTCACGACAATTTACACAATACTGAAGAAAAGATAGCGATGGAAACGATCCTCCGGGGATTTTCCGATCCTATCACCAAGACGGAGCTTATCGCTCTCCCGACAGAGAACTTAGACACTGCCGCAAATGAATGTCTTATGTAACTTTAAGAACGAAATCAAGGCACTCATGTCGCCCATAATGCAGAAGAGTACCGCTCCAGAGAACAATATCGCCCATCCAACTTCTATCGTGCCGATGTAGAACTCGATGATCTTGGCCGCGGACATCCTTCACCACGCATCACTGACGTTCCCCGCAAGTCTAGTTAAGTCCAGTCATTTTTCAAATATACACTCTTTTCTCTGTCGAGCTATCGAAATACACTGAAAAGACTCTTCGAATGTGACTTTATGCCCGTCTGTATCAACTTTCTCGAACGCAGAAGTCGGAATTCTTCTCCCTGCGCTTTTCGTCATGCCCCGCCTGCAACCTCTTTCCTGACCACTTCTTCGATCTTGGTATCCAGTCTTTCGGTGACATGGCTTGCATCATGACCCAGGAATATGCGAGCGATTATAGACGAATGCGGGTAAAATGGAAATCGGAAACACTACGCTTTTTTTATTTTATGAACGAGAACGACATTTCCGACTTCTCTATCGGGTTGAAGAAACTGGTTGAGCATGTCAATGTCCTAGCTCTGCAGTGCCCGAGAAACTTTCGTTTGGACGCCCAAAAAACTGACTATGCGCGGAAAGGAGTTACTGAATTCACGGAATGGACACAGTTCCCTAGCAAGTGCATCACTGCGCACAAGTATAATTTCATAAGTTTGGTTCATTCCTTGCAAGATTCCGCTCAATGGCTGAGGTAATTCAAGTTGGTGAATAGGGAGAGCTCTACCCTCGATCTTCAACACGCCACATATGGGCCCTCCGTCACTGCTTTCATGCATTTCGGGTGAAACAAGCGTCAATTTGGACGTCAGAATCGGCAGCGACAAAGCAACCTCCTCGGAGGAAGTACGGCAGCCTCCCACACTTTCGAGTATTTCGAAAAGGCTATGTTTAAAGGCTTGTGCGTAAAGTTTGATCGCCTCCGGCATCCTGTTCACCGGTGTACCAACCCGGACCCGACTAGGAATGCACGTCCACATATAGCGAATGTAGAGAAACCCGTACATTTCTTTTCTGATTTTATTGATGCCGAAAATGAAAGTGATGACAATCACGCCGATGAAGATTCCCAGCACGATAATGAGGATTTCAAAACTTTGTCGAACTACTCTGCCGAATATTGACGAGTTTGACTCGCACTACAATACCTCTATAGACCTGAATGATTGCGATTTCACTGATCGTATCTCTCTTTCGGACACCTTGGATGGCCTCGAGCAGGATATATACATACAAAGAATCTCTTCCGCGTTGGATACTCCTGTCAAGCCTTCTGTACAGTATTTTCAATTCAACGGCGGAATTTTAAGCACCTTAGTTTTCTTCGACCCAAGCTGCTCTATTCATGTGGTTCAATATAGACCAGACTGCATCGAAATCGATATATCCGATATACATCTCTCTCATCTCACCAAGAGGCATGCAGATGGACCAATCGGAATTCTTTGCGACATAGTCGCTCCTACTTCTTTCGTCGGACTGTGGATATGCAGAGCACTTTTTGCAGTAGGGAACTCCACCGCCCTTCCTGCACAGGGTAGCGCAGTGCTCGTTGCCTCGTCAATTTCGAAGTACAGCTTTGCGTCACTGATACTATCTCGGCAACCATATTAGCTCCCAT
Organism: Kappaphycus alvarezii; assembly: GCA_002205965.3. Classification (NCBI taxonomy): domain Eukaryota; phylum Rhodophyta; class Florideophyceae; order Gigartinales; family Solieriaceae; genus Kappaphycus; species Kappaphycus alvarezii. Next base: position 433,980 of record NADL03000677.1, on the reverse strand, counting down.
ATTCGAATTACTTACTGTACACAGTTACTTTACTTTCAAACATCACCTATTCCACAACCCAAGGAGACTCATCTTCTATCCGACGACTGCTAATCCCACCTGCCGTCCCTGATTGACCCTCGGAATTTGGCTGCCTGTGCCTTGGTACCTTCAACCACAACTGTGAACCTCCTCTTGCTTGCCTTCTGAATCCTTCTATCCATTTCTGCGGGTCGGTGCCAACCTTATGGCCCTCTTTCGGTCATCTTGGATCACAACTGCTGAGCAGGGGGCCTTATTCAAGCGATTTAGCTGTGGGCGCTAATGGTGACGCTGCATGACACTCGGAAGGCCAAAACTTTGGACACCGAACAATTTTGCGCTTACGAGGGCAGACTGCGTTTTCACTGACCACATGCACCGCTCAAATACTGTTTGACCACCCGAAACCGCATGTAACCGCACTTTCTCGTGTGTGATAGTTATTCTGGGAAATTATGATTTTCCCGGAAAATATTCGGACGACATGCTGGAGGAGAATTTGAAAAAATACAGCATGCACACAAATCGCATTACATGCTCCAGTTTTTTTACTGTAAGCTCAACTAATTTGTATACGTGGGAAGAGTTTCATTACACTAGGTCGGTTGCACTACCTATTTAATGTATTTAGTCGCCCAAAACATCGCCGCCGTTGGGGCTGCTCCAATCTTTGCAAAGTACAGGATAGACACTTCGCTGCCGAGCGTCGCTTTCGGCGCCTTCCGGCTTCGAAGAAACAGAGGGCTTATTTATCTATGAGTAAAGCAACTGGAACTCCCTGCCGTTCGTTCAGTTCGGCCCCCTTTGTAATCCACTGTTCATTAAGATCAGCCCCAGCTCCCCCATTACTACCTACTACCTTTACTACCTATTTTACCGCAATTTGTACGCTCTATGACGCGACGCTAGTCGACGAACTGATCGTAGAGTTCGAGACTCGCTTTTGCACAGAGGTGAGAAAGCGACCTAGACTGTTTGCCATGAAATAGGTCTCAAAAGTACCCGCTTTGAAGTTTCTCCACCGAAGTGATTTATTCACAGTACCGTGCCACAAATATTAATGCAGTAAGCTCTACTTGATTTTTTAATTTTAAAAGCGTAAAATTTTCAAAAAATAGCGACCGGAGAGAAAAATGCACTAAACCCCTGACCAGACCGATAGAGTACGAAAAAATTAAACCGGGCATGTAATCCAAACAAAAAACCTTAACTATCCGGTCCTTAATCCGTGGAGAGCAATGGCCGAGGCTCTTTTCAACTCCTAATAAGATTAAAGAACGCGGCAAGAACTACTTAGTCCTCGAAAAAGGACCCTGGGAGTGCGAAAAAATCTGGAAAAAGATCTGAATCCAGATCATAATTTTGTGTGCTGTTTATGTCCCTCGGGATTGCCAAAACTACAACTGAAAGCACTGAAAGCACCGAAAATATCGTCATCATTGCAGTCTCACGAAGTGAGACGATTATGGGGACCAATCAGGAGATTCCACTTGGCATCCGAAAATTATTGTCCAGACCAATCCGAGCCCTACTTCCTCTGCCAATCAAAATATGACAGGTGTCCCTGAAAGTTCTGGTTTAGGAACAATATGTGAGAATTCCGGTTCACGTTGGGTTCAGGGTGCGGACTTTCCACGTATTACACGTCGATTGATTACAGTAAACGATCCAACAGGGCATCCTATGGCTGACAGTGCTCACAGACCTACTTCTAGGGCAACGCTACGCTACATTGCTCAGCTGACCGCCAATTGGCTTATCGCGCTGGGCCTACCATCGATAATAATACTACTACACGTGTGGGTTTGAAAAAGAGGACCTATAAGCTGTGTGAGGTTACTTGCAACTGGTCTAAACCCTATCCTAACCATTTATAGTGTCGTAAGCTTAACAAAAGGTCACAAAAAAAAATTAAAACCTTACTGTTAGGACTTCAAGCTCAAGCTTGGAGTTACTTAATCTAGAGCGCCATATACCTAGCAAAATCTATCTCTAGAATTCCAGTACAAAGTTAGAGCTACCATAATTTTACATCTATATCTCTACTTATTCTTTTAAATCCATTTAAATTGGCGTTATTAAGTTCATAGTAATTCTTTGTTGATCAAGAAAAATAAAATATGAAACTAAATCAAACTAAGAGAAATAAAATCAAAAAATGGTTTATAGAGTGATTGAAAACAAATAAATAGCAAACTAAAACACCACTGTCACATATAAAAGGAAGTAAATTAGTGAAAGTCGCCCAATTAGGCCACAAATTCCTGAGAATTACAGCACAGATAACTCAAACGTGCAAAAGGGATTATTAAGTATGTTTTCGATGAATCCATTATAAAGACCACTGAATTGCAACAATTTCTTTTAGAATTTTTCGCTGGTTATGTTTATGATAATTTCTCTGTAGTAATGAAGTAAGGGCTAAAGTGAAGTAAGGGCTAGACAGCTTGAGTATTTACCTATTTTCATGCTTTCCTCGGGACGAATTTTGAGAATCCTGTCAATTTCTTGCAATTTGAACGTAATCCTTGTCGAACTAAATGTGCGAACAGTTCACCACGAGTTCGCTGTGTTCTCAAGTAATTTTTGCTTCAAAAATGTCATGAATATTTAATTAATAAAGAATGCGGACTGGTGTTGTTAGCGGTGAGCCTAAAAAACTGAATACTATTTTGCTGCAGTAGATTATCTGGTTATTTTGACATTAAATTATTCTTTAGTCAAATCCTTTCTTCGCTATGCAAGACGTAGAGGTCCTTTGTATGTAATAGATGCCGCAATCTAGCTTCACGACATATACTATCTTCTTACTACTATTACTATTCCTTGCGGGTGTTTCTAGAGACCCTACTATAGAAAAATACACCTCATCCATTTCTGTCTAACACTAAAGAATGATAGAAACGATAGAAGTTGAATGGACTAAAATGGTAGTAAGAGCAAAAGTGGGTACCCAGTAGGATTTTAGATAGTAACTAAATAAATTGTATGTATATATATTGCTATCCTACTGTATGAGTCTTAATAATTTCTGTAACCTCTCTCTCTTCCCTCACCTCTTATTTTCTCTATTCAAAATTTCGAACTATCCACTTTCGAGCAGATTGATAGCAGTGGCCCTTAATTAAAATACGATTAAGTAAATCCGGATCTGTGATATTTTTGAATGCGGCAGCGGATTAGTTCGCAGTCAAAATCTTATGTCTTGTCCTTTGCGTTAGCGTAACGCACAGAGCCAATATTGATCATGAGAATATTTCCAAAGTCTAATAATACTTCACAGTAACATCAAACAGACTCCTAGAAACTGTAAATATCGAGAGTCTAACTCTTATCCGAGCAAAAAATCGATTTTATGTTTTATAAAATCAAAAATATCGAAAGCATCAAAAGAAGTGTGTAGCTCAGCGCTGAGAATGGATCTCATCACTCTACCACTTTTGTTCCCGAGAAAACCAGCACTTCAAATATTACAGTATTTTCAGTGACCCAGAAAATGTAGCGAAATCTATACGTATTGTCATCTTTGTTGAAAAATGTGACAAATACGAATAAATTTTCAACCTCAAAGAACATTTATCTAACTTTCAATTTGAGCAACGAACTAAAGTTGTTCAGCGCATATCTTATAGCTGTTTCAGCTTCTTTTTTTCTACTGGGAATTTGAGCTCAGTCCCATGTGCTTCCATATTTGTAACACGCCATATTTAAGGCTTCGTGTGTTTTAGCCACGCTAATATATTTATTAGGGTGCTTAATTAGAAAATGAGGTGTCTATTGGTAGAATACTTAGATTCTCCACATATTTTTCTTGACTTAACTCGAATCCATCATCAGTTCTCTTCACCCTTACTCCTGCAAACACAGCATCATCAAACTCCCTCTCTCCTAGTTCAAACTTATCAAGAGTCTTTGGAGAAGACTTCATGATATATTTTATCAAAAAAGGATAGCATTATCCACAATGGTTCCAATTAGTTCCTTAAGTTCTATTTTTGCATGCTTTGCAAAGAGCAATAGATCCCCATCATTTGGTCTCGTACTGAGACTTTTTCAAATGTGAATTCAAAGGGCTATTTCAGTAGTCTTTTGAATCAGATAATCCGTCAAAAGGTGTCAGTAACTCGATTAATGTTTAACAGTCAATTCAAATTCTTTAACTCATCTAAAGTAAATTTTACTCATCAGATTTTGAGCTGAATATAAGCACACCTGTTTTATATCTTGAGACCTGATCTTTGAATCGCACATGAAAGCAATTGCAAATTAAAACCTTGTGTATCGCTGGCATATAATGTTAGTCTCATGTCGAAGGTAGTAATTTTACTTTCCATTATTTCCTTATACTAAATCCGTACTTTGTATACTTCTTTGTCAAATATCTTATTATGATCGACAGAAAGATTCTTCCGGAGTACATATTTGATTTTTTCGGTATCTTGTTTCCTGTGACCATTTAAGAGGTTTTTTCTCCATATGAATCTTTAATTCTTTCTATTCAGCTTTTAGATAATCAGTAAAATAAGATTTAGGCAATTTCAGATTCAAAGATTCGTTGAGACAGATGTCATTGAGTTGAAAATATCTATAATGTGACCCTTTACTTGATAAATTAACACCATCAAACAGTGTTTCAACTGTGTTTTCCAAGTCATTAGTTCCTTGAGAGCGAGAAGTGTGTACTTTCTCGCCATTTCCTTCAATATATAGTTTTCTATCATTAAATGTCATGATTTTTAAGGATCCTATCCATTAAAGTTTGGACTTTTCAAGATAAATTCTTAATTCCAGCGTTAATTTTATGCTGAATGGCGTTTTAAACCTTTAATTTTAGGGCATTTATGTGTCTAATTTCTGGATTAATACTTTTATCTAAACTATTTCCAATTAGAGAGCTCTCATACGTTCCATTTGATTTAAAAGTTCCCTATGAATATCTGGAAACCTCTGAAAAACTTCAAAGATGAGCTTCGATAAAATAGTTTTTCTGGTTTTATATCACATTTCATAGCCTTAACGCCGAGACGTGGAGCACGTTCAGTTTGAACGTCAACTTCTGAATGGCGAATATGGTATTAATTACAGAGTAATTCAGTATTATATCTTTCACCAGAACGAACATAAGTATTAATTTAAACTTCAGATAGACTGAAATTACCCTCATTTGACAGTACAAAACACTTATATACTTTGAAGACATTTTAAATTCCTCTGAATTTTTCATTTCGTCAGTAACTCCTGTTTAAGGTGTAGCTCAGTACTAAAGGAATTTGCAGATGCTTCATTGTTCAACTGTTTCCGTAATCAACTATCGTGTCTCAAAAGTTGCCTCTCCTGTTCTAGCTCCTCTAGTTTTGTTCTATATCTCAAGAGCAGACTGATGGGTAAAATAATATATATGCGCTTTAATTGAGTATTTTTAAACAAGATTTCTGATAAATTCAACATTAAGTGAGGGTAACCGAGTTTGCGTGCAATTTAAATCGTCTATCCATTTCTTTAGGTGCAATCTTGGACAAGCCCGAGTTTTTCAACAGCTTCAAGAAAATACAAAACGGAATATTGGCGTCAAAGAAACCAACATATAACTAGGACAAGACTACACTAAGGTGCTGGATTACGGATTTGAATCTGATAATACCGGTAAATTTTCTATCAGCTAAATTATAAGCAGTTTTGCCGTGCTTTCGTTACATTCTAATTACCGGTAAATCAGTATATTAATTTGCTTGAAATTTTTCGATCACTGATTTTTGGACACTAATATCAAAAAAAGTTCCATGTAATTTCTCGGCGTTGGAAAAATTAGGCGATGGATTATTGATTTCAATAATCTTCTTCCTCTTTTACTTTTTTTGCGTGTAAACTTATACATTTAAACTTTAGACGACACGGGATTCATTTCGCGGTCCCTTACAGGTTTCCTTACTCTAAAAGCAATTCATCTTGTTTGCGTAATTTTAGTTATATTCTTCGAAATGAAGTAGAGTTTGTTACTCAACTATGATTTTTGGAAGTAAATTATGAGGGAAATAAGCTGATTTATCTTCATCTTCGTTACCAAATTCAAAATCATCACTGTGATGATTACTGTTGACGTCTCCGAGGAAGCATTCAGCGGGTATTATTTACTTGCTAACTGGTAGATCATCATGGTCCAGTTCTTTACAAAGATCAAAAATTAAACGTCCTCTGGATACCCTCGATCCTTAAATGAGCTCCTCTGATAGAGTCGAACTTTTCTAGTAACCTTCTCAGCCATTGATTGGTGACGTTTCGATATGCTGTTGCCCTTTTTATTGCAGTGACAGCTTAATTTATCAGTACAAGGATCTTACCGAATCCTGTAGATGCCGTAGCAACTTTAGCCACTACCGCGAAGATTTTTGGTAGTAGAACGCCGGTCACGTCTATACTGATTTTTTCCATCATATAACGTTTCACCCATTGTACTATGGAGTGTAGAGTCTGTGTCTGATATTATGGCATACGAAATTTTCTCTGGTCCTTCATTCTTCTATCTTTCTCTTCTTGTTCAAACTGAGCAGCAGAAATACGCTGGAAGTAAAATTGTTGATACTTTAAGTTACCATAATTTTCTTCTCTGCAGCCTTCACGTAATAAGAAGAGCCCAATAACTGCAGGTAGGAAATATTTATTTTTGTGTCTGTCTTAAATGCAATTAGGTGGCTCTTGGGTAGTTAGCTTGTATATTTCCTTACATTTTCATGATTTCATCCCTTTGAATGCATGTAGCAGAGTTACACTTGCTGACACCAATGTTTCGAATATATGCAGTAATTCAATCTTCCTTAAATTCTAAATTATACTCACTTTCCAGTGCCTATAACCCCTCGAAATAGTGCCCATACACACCCTCCATATTCATTTATTTAATCAAAATATTTTCATTCCTGTAAGGATTTTGATGGAGTTACTTGAGCTTTAATTCGTCGTATAGCACTTTGTTCTTGGCAGGTACACTTATCTTCCGCAATAAATTCGTTCCGTCTATGCTAACAGATAATTTCCTAGTTTCTTTCCTTCATCTCATGGGTATGTGCTGTGATAACTTGTCTTCCGACGGTGCGGAGATTTAGCTACACACTAGGGTGGGATATATGAAGTTTGGATCTAGTGTTTCCGGTGATCCTGATAGCGACGCAATGGAATTTGATGTAGGCATCAATTTGTGCTGATTCTTTGCTGAATTCACGGTTGAGGAGAATAGTTGACGCAAAATTCTTTGAGAACGCAGCAGATTTATGTAGAACCGTTGTAATATTTCTTCCAATAAGGAACACAATAAATTTTCCAATAACTGGCTGATTGCTCAGAATCTGTTTTCATAAAATCATATGGATAGGGAACTAATCAAGCGGGAGAGCCCTCATTTCGTCACCAGAGAGGAAAATATCCCCAACATAATCCATGAAGAAGTCCACAAGAAACAGACGTAGTTCGATAATCTGTATAACGCTTTGATCAAAACTGTACTCAATAACCTCTTTTGAAAGTTCTAATTATTGTTTTTTAACGTTTCTAATATCGTGGCTTCTTTGAGCATTTTCAATTTTCGGTGGAGGCCTAGCATATTGTTTTTTCCATTCTCTGATCTAAATCCCACTACAACCCATTTTTGTTTGATTTTTCTCGTTTTGGATTTTCTCTTTGTTGGTATATTTATTTTTCTTTTTCTGTCACAGGAAAACAAAAATGGTTAATATTTTTTTCAAATTTCAATCTATACAGAACAACATATGATTTCCAAATTTAAATCTAATCTAATCGGGATGTTCATTCAAGTATATTTCGTAAATATTGGGGCGTTGTAAATGCGAATCCTTAGGAAACATTTTCCATGTGTATATATACTAAGGGAAATTCGAAGCACTGGTATTATCTTTGGAGGATACTAAGAGGGAATCGTAAGGATGCTGTGTTACAGAACGAACTGAAAGGTCGATGGACTACAGATCGATTCCTTTTGGGCTATATTTGAGCAGCAAACGTACAGTTCATTCGTCGTGTATTAATTGATTCAACTTTTGTGACTCTTTTCTTTTATTTCCATAGATAATATTATTCGCAACGAGCTTCCCGCCGTTGATGAGTCAAGTTCGAACGTTTTTCTTCTAGTTAGCTCGTAAACTTCCTGGTTCATTTAGATTTTAGCCTTTTCTTTCGACGTCTCTGCTCCATTGGCCGTTTCGGAGCTCATATTCTACAACTGTTTCATTATTATACTAAGATTCTCTCCTTCATAATGCATTTCCACCCGTAACCCTACCACCATGCTCCCTTTTGCGCCATTTTGGACACGACTCGTTCTCGCGTACCGATTGTCCTCTGCACCCTTTGTCGTGAAGACTGACGCATCTAAAGTTCCCATTGGAGCTTTTCTGGTACAGAAAAAGGAACATGGAAAGTTTCACCCTATCCAGTACGCCAGTCTCAAGATAAAATCATCTGAAAATTACAGTACAAGCGAGAGGGAGTATGTTGCCGTAATATTCGCACTACGCAAGTTTCGCGTTTACTTACTATCATCTGAGCCATTTAGGTTGATAACTGACCATCGGGCTCTTCAAAGTGCATTCCAGAAAAAGGAAATATACGGGAGATTGGCTCATTGACTGGATTTTCTCGCAGTATATGAGATTTCAATAGAATAAGGGCGGGGACGGAGAATGCTCCCGATGAGTATCTCTCGTTGCCCTGTACGAGTAGATTGGTCCTGTATCTTGGTAACAATCGAAGACTCTTCAATAAATAAATTAGATCTTTTATGGGATCTAATTTTTACCTAAGTAGATTCGAAATCATTGAGACGAGTAGGGATTTCAGGAACTCTATCAAGAAAAATGTTAAGAATTTCTTTCCAACAAGGAAAACTGTTTCGCCGAACAGCTAAAGGCCTCAGAGCGATACCAAGTATTTCTGCACGCTCTGGAATACTACGCATGTTCCATGACTACGTAGGGCATTGGGAAGTATGAAGGTCCAAGCAGTTTGTGCTAGACCGGCCTTGGTGGCCTTAAGTCCACCAGGATATCTACCAATTCGTGAGTATTTGCGAAGGGTGTCAGAAGATGAAACCACTGGCACCCTACAGAACATCTCTCCACGTGCCCCTGACTAATAACTTCTATACTTATTCCATAGACTTTGCTGGCCCGTTAACTGCTTAAGCAGGGTCTGGGAATATGTACATCTTGATCGACGTGGAGCATCTGCCATCCCCACCTCGTCCACCACAGCACAAGTGGTTATTTAGTTTATAAATAGGGAGACAGTGCTGATATTCGGTCCACCAATACGGATAATTTCAGAAAACGTCACCTGCTTTGCAGCTAGGGCAAACGAAAAAATAAAGTATCCTGGCATACTGTGCTGGTTTATGTCCCTATGTTGAACGGGAGGGGTGAGTGAATAGTTTGAACAATAAAATCCGCCTTTAAAAAAATGTTGATACAGCACATGTTTTCATGGGAAGATATCCTCCCAAAGTTTTTGTTTGCAAATCGACATCGCCGACTTTCGAATGGGTTTCCACCGTTCAAACTCATGTTTGGTTTCTTTCCTCGTCTCGCCCACATGAACAACTCATCTCTAGTGATGCAGTCTACACATGACCAAAGCTACACGAATTGATTGCCTGTCGCGTATCTGAGGCCTAACGAGTGATGTATCAGTAACGAAATCACAAGAACGCGTAATCCAAAGGCACCAAGAAGTACGAAGATGGTGACTGGGTCTTGGTAGCCCATGGTAAATCACTAAAAACTAATGTAAAGTAGTCTGCGTTTTTCTCGCATTATTATGGCCCATGATGCCTCATTAAAGCGAAGCGTCCTCGTTATGAGTTAGCGTCACTTCATGTACGCCAGACATGGCGTCCCATGCATACCAGCCGGTTGCAGCTTTAGACCAGGCGATCAAAGCATCTTTTTTAATTCTGTTAGCGATTTATTTCTGCATTTATGCTTAAGGAAAAGAAAGAAAAAAAGAAAGAAAAAAAGAAAAAACATGATGAATAATTGCATTCAAAGGTTCCCTGCAGAATTTGCCTACGAAGCCACCCCGTTGTCCGCTCTAGAGGAAGAACAGTTTTGCACCAACAAGGCGTATAATATTCGGTCAAACTGTGGATCCTACAAGCCATGTAAAGTACTCTACATAGCCATAAATTTGGAACGTGAGAGCAATTTACAGTACTTCGCATGGCTCTGGGCCATAAATTGTGAACATTGTGGTGTGACACAGTGCTGTAAGCACAAAAGCGGATCAAAAGGTACTTTATAGGCTACTTTGTATCTTTATTCTAGGTTTTTAGTAATATCTAGCGCATATTGATATTTCTGAGTTATCTGTGTAAAGATGGAATCGGACAAGAATTCGGAGGCAAGCAACTCCCCGAATACAACCACGTCCCATGCACCTCAAACAACGTAAACAATACCACCACCACCACGTTTTTTTTTCCTGTCCTTTTTCCTCAAATTAGTCGCGTCCCTTGCCTCCTTGGACTTACTGTGTGCATACCGAAGTTCAAGGGGCAATACCAATTATACTGCAGACGTCTCTTCTCTCCTTGGATTTTCGTTGCTTAGCTCTAAGTTCGAGGGGGCAATACCCTAAGTGACTGCTAAGTTGCTTTCTCAACCGACTTTGTTTTTACTGTGTTCAACCTCCCGCTGTTGCTACCTTACGAACTCGCTTTCCCCATTTCCTTGCAGTAGGACTTGTAAGTCCGTATCGCCGCCAGATTCTAGACAGGAAAACAACCGTTCTGTAAAGCATCGGAAGGAGGGCTACTATAGCACACCCGAGGTGACTGACGTCACATCGTTACGTAAGGTAAAATCAACTTTCCAAAGCTATCGACTGGGATTCGAACTCGAGACCTCTCATTGGTATTTTTCTGGTTTAACCAACTCGGCCAGAGTGTAGACCAATTCTTACTGGTCAAATTTAGAAATTCTATTTGAAAAAAAATATTGCATTTATCGCTGTAAGTGGCCAACCTGGACCCCCCGGTTTCACTCGACAGTTGGCGTTATCCGCCGCCGTATCTACCAGCGACTGAGTTGCACCCTCTGGTCATCCATCGCTGAAGCTATCCTGTCGCGAGCCCCGATGCGCATGGACGACGAGGCACACCCGGTTAGGTCTTAACCGTATAGTTAGGACGTGCGCAGTCACCAGTAGATACTGAACGCATTAAACTTCTTCCTCCCGGTTAGGTCTTAGCTAGCAATATAGTCAGATCCTGCAGCGGACTCCCGTTATACTGATGCCATAAAGTTACTCTCTATTGCGCATGGATGCCAAGGTACATGCAATTAGATATTAGCCGTATAGTTAGGACGTGCGCAGTCCCCGGTAGATACTGAATGCATTAAACTTCTTTCATTGGCCAATAGTAAAATACCATGGAACCTTCGTTCATTACGCTATAGTCTCTGGCACAGGTTGTGAGCGAACTTCGATGTCAGCTGTCAGAGTCTCATACCCTGACATCTACACAACAGTACCAGCTCTATAACGCTGCTCACAAGGTACGAGCCTTCAATAATGAGCTGTCTCCCGTCAGGATCAATATTGCTAGCTGTAATGGGCAAAAAGAAAGCAAGAACGCCCCTAAGAAGAATAAACCAGCTTCATTTAGCAGAACAGGGTCCATCGGGAGCTGTTTTGTGCAGATGCAAAATTTCCTTGGTGAAGAAAATGGGAAGGCTACAATGAACATTGCACTAAGCTATCCTTCTGTAAATTATCATGAGCTGTGGATGGTCCACTCCAAGAGTGCTGAGGGTCAGGACGTTCAAACATGGACGGAACTGAAGACTGCCCTTCTCAATCGCTCTGAGGCGATAAACAGGGAAAAAATCGCCCAAGACAAGCTAGCTTGCTGTAAAGTAATTGAGGACGTTTCCGCAGTCAATAAAGATTTAGAAAATTCTTATTGGATATTACAGACATAGGAGTCAAAGAGCAGATTGATCGCTCTTCTCGCGGCCTGAACCATGCGTTTGGAAAGCCTTAGGCGAGAAAGAATATTCTAAGGTTTCCGATTTAATGGCAGATGCGGGAAGATTTGAAGCTTCTTATCGGCGTTCAGGGCCGTTAGGTAATAACAAATCGAGTAAAAAGTCGCTTACAAGTAATTCAACTACTGACAATAGTTGTCTTGTACCCATGGAAACTACAAACGTGCAAATGAAATAGGGTGTAGAGACTGCATATGCTACCTTACACAAATTGGATTAAGCAGAACGGGAAAGATGAATACTTGAAGGCCTCTACTTAAGATACATTTGATTGAAGGTCCTCAATCAGTTCTAGACCACATAAATCTTTTTGTTTCAACAATCATATGCCAAGAAGCATTGAGGGGAACACCAAACCCATCTTTCTAACTGAATCATAGAGAAGTCCTTATCGTTAAAGGAGTCATATCCAATGGATCAGCAAAAATTCTCATCGACACGTGTGGTGAGGTCAATTTCCTTAGTGAATTACTCTGCGGCTGCCATAGGATTAAAACGAGAAGATCAGAAGAACTTGCCAAAATGGCGAACGGAGTCGAACGAGAATTGAGAGAAACACCCGTCCCGTGATCGTCCAAATAAAGAACAAAAAAGAACCACTGGATTTCGCCGTGAGCTCTCGCAAGATATGATGCAGTCCTAGGAAAGGAATGGTGCGGTGCCAATAGAGCAACTATCGAATCTGAAAGTAACGAAGTTTATTTCAAGTACAAAGACTAAGTTTATTCTATGACTGCCAATCAAATGACAAATAATATTTTCGTTTCTGCAAAGTCAGGAGTTACTGACTTGGTGGAAAAAATGTATCACTTACGCTGTCCTAGTCCGACTATTAGACTCAACGAAGAATGTTCCAGGTTCTTAGCCAAAAACATTCAAGGCGTACTGAAAAAGTATGACGATGTTTTCCCAGAAAAACTTGCGAAGGGCCTTCCTCCGAGGCGAAAGTATGATTTCAAGATAGAATTGGAGAAAGATGCTAAGGCAAAGAAAATTGTCTTTATAGACTTTCAGAAAGAGAAATGATGGAGCTTCGTAAACAACTAGATGATCTACTGGAGAATGACTTCATAAGATCAAGCAAAAGCCCCTGGGTAGCGCCAATCATATTTTTCACAAAACAATGTGGCAGTTTGCGGGCAGTTTGCGGATTTTTGTGTATTACAGGGCACCAAATCTGCTTACTGTAAAAGATAGATAACCGTGACGCGCATCGATGATATCTTTGATCAACTCAAAGGAGCCAGGTATTTTTCTAAAATAGATCTGAGGATGGGTTATCATCAGACCAAAATGGAGGAATCGTCAATCGCGCTCACAGCGTTTCGAACCAGGTACGGACATTTTGAATCTCATGAACGATATAATCAAAGAAACCCTGGATTTATTTGTCATCTTTTACTTAGATGACATTCTTATCTTCAGTATGACATGGAAAGAACATTTAGAACACTTTGCTGGAGTACTAGAGATTCTTAGGAAGGAGAATACTTCCTAATAATCTGAGGCCCTGTTCGCGAAATTGGCAAAATGTGTCTTCATTGTTAAAGAAATCCAGTACGTTGGACACATAATCTGTCAAGAAGAAATTGCGGTGTATCCCAACAAAACAAAGGCATTCATGGCATGCCCTCACCAAAGATCAAAAAATGCTTCAATCATTCTGAGGACTGGTCAACTACTATAGAATTTTCATTAGAGGATGCTCATTGGTTGCTAAACCTCGTACTGAGCTGACAAAAAACGTTCCGTTTCTGTGGACTGATACTCAGGACAAATCATTTCAGACCCCCAAGAAATTTCTATGCAGCGCACCAGTCCTTAGAACATTTGACTCTGAGCTTCCAATATTTGTCTCTGCAGACACCTTTCAGTACTCAATTGGAGCTGTATTGGAACAGGGAGATTCAAAATCCAGAAGATCAGTTCCCTTTGCGTCTATAACTTTAAATGATGCTGAGAAAAATTATGCCGCTCGTGAAAGAGAGGTCTTGGGCATTGTGGAGTGTTTGAGATGGTGGAGCGCACACCCCTACACTGAAAATTTTTCATAGTTCATTCTGACCACTATCCATTTAGATACCCTTAGACCCAGTAAAATCTGTCGCAGAGACAGGTCAGGTGGCTGGAAAGATTAGCGAAATTTGATTTCAAATTTATAACCATCTTCGGTAAATCAAACATTGTTGTCGATGAACTGTCAATACAACCCCAGAATGAACCATCTCCTATCCATCGAAACAAAGGACTACTTCAGGAATTTATAAAAAAGACAAACCCGGAATCGAACAATGTATCCGTACTTTTTCTCAGAGTTCTGGGCTGGAGGAGCTAGCGAAATATTACATGCTAGATGGAAAACTACAAGCCCAATACAAGGATCCAAAAGCACGTTTCGAAAAAAAAGGTTTGGTTTCACTAAGATACGGAAAGATTTTCGTTCCAGAAGGAAAATTTAAAGTCAATTTATTGTATGAATACCATTCTAATCCAAATAATGGACATTTTGGAAAATCAAAAACTACCAATAGGATTTTACCGAAGTTTTGCTGAAAAAACCTTCATACAGATGTTGTCCGATACGTTCTGTATTGTCAATGACAAAGAGACTAACTATCCAATTAGAAACCCACAGGTCTTCGACAATCTCTTGACTCACCAAAAACCAAATGGACGCACATAACGATGGACTTTACTACACCACTTCCAAAGTCAAAAAAAGGGAACAGTGGCATCTTAACTGTCTTTGGAATTTTATCAAAGATGATCCGAATTATCCAAACCAAGCCTAAAATATATGCTCCTTCAACTGCCATGCTGTTCAGGGATCATATCTACAGGAAACACGGTATTCCGACGAGCACCATTTGTGATGGGGATTCTTTTTTTATGGGCAAGTTTTGAAAGAGTCTGTTCAACCTTCTAGGTACCAAAATATCCCTTTCTTCAACGTATCACCCACAGATATATGGCCAATCTGAGATAATAAACAGAAAAATCGAAGAAATAATCCGATCTTTTGTTAGCTTCGATAAGTCTGATTGGGACAAATATTTGGTAGAATTCGAATTTTCTTACAATTAATCTTTTAATGCAACTAAAATATTCTCTCCCTTCTTCATCAATTATTGAATTCAGCCTAGGACTATCTCTTTAGACAAACTCTCCATAGGAAAACCTGCTGCCGCACAGTTCCTCAAAAATATGCAAGAATCACTTCGAAGTTCCTTACAATTAATCTATTAACGCAACTAAAATATTCTCCCCCTTCTTCATCAATTATTGAATTTACTCTAGAACTGTCTCTTTAAAATATCTCTCAGGAGACAAACCTGCTGCAACACAGTTCGTCAGAAATATGCAAGAATCACTGCGAAAAGCCCAAGAACAAATTAAAAATCAAATGATTCAACGGCCTCGTATGTTAACAGAAGCGGAAGACCGTCTAATTATAAAGTTGGTGATAAAGTTTGGTTGTCCACAAAAAAAAAATTAAGTCTAGAAGATGGTGCTGGTTCTCGAAAACTGAACCCAAAGTTTTGTGGTCCATTCATATCTGAGGATATGGAAGGAGTTAAGTACCGTTTAAATCTTTCCCAATCAATAATCGACAGAGGAATTCACAATGCTTTCCATGCTAGTCTCCTTAAGCCGTACTTTGAAGATGAAATTTAGCGCCAAAATTCCGCTGCCACCACCTGTACAGGTTCAAGATGAACAAATAGAATCAGAAGTGGAATCCATTATCAGTCACAAGAAACAACACGGAAAAAAAATCTCATTAAATGGGAAGGATATGCAGATCACAAGAACTCTTGGCTATCAAAAAATGAACTCCAGAATTGTCAAGATCTGCTACACAAGAAGAGCAATCGGGGCGATTATTCTTCGTAGGGGGGAGTGGTGTAACGATTAGGCCCATAGGTTGCCTCAAATACAATGACATTATCCCTCCAGTAACCGTTACCAAGGATTTACATTTTAAGAAGACATCAGTGCAACTTGTGCACTAGACCCAGACACTGGTGTAAAACACAAGATCACAGTCCCTTGAAACTCCCACCAATTTCCCTGTATTTTATCAGTCTTGATAGACCTGTCAGAGCCCTTACTGGACATTTCGAAGGTTTGTTCGTAGCGTAAGGTCTTTTTCCTCTTTCATTCTCCAACTGGGCGACTCTAAAGCGAAGATGTGTTGTCTCATTCTCAGATATCTTTATGAAAAGAGTTCTGGAATGTTTTTTCGTTGCATATTTGCATAATAAACTCCACCACGTGAATATTTAACTATAAATTCCACCACTTCTTGTCCAACCCAGCTGGCACATCAACGCTAGTGAACACCACCTAAGACCGCAGAATAAAAAAATTGTTGGCTTGCTGTGTGTGAAGAACCAAACGCATAATGGAGCACTTAAGACACCAGGAACGATTTAGGTGAAATCAGGCGTCAATTTTGAGGTGGTATATTGGATTCTAGGCGCATATAAACACTGCATAGCCCATACGGTCAATTGGCCTGCGCTGAGTTCTCAGTACTATGCTCCATGCGGCAAAGCCGCATAATCAAGGAAAACCACTCATTATGACTTTTTATCTCTCCATGGGATCCAGAAAAGGCGTTCCATACATATCTTTAGGTTGCAGCTCTGCACATAGCGACCAGAGCGCCTTGGTTGAAAGCTTTTTTGAATTTTGAGCATTCCTGCTACTTCAAGTTTTAGTTCAAAACCAAATTAAAAATAGCGGTTACCGAATAGGCAAAAAGCAGCTACCGAAGAAGACTTTCCGTGTGTTCTGCTTTAGTGGTGGAGATTGTTTTGCGTGGATTAAAGTGAGATGATATTTGAGATATTTGGACCACAACCTCGGGTCCCGTGAGCCATTCACAGTTTTGTACATGGCTCATTTTCATCAAGAAAGCCATACATAGTACTTTGCGTTACTCTCGGCCACTAATTGTGTGATTCACGCTGCAAAGTAGTGTGGCATTCTCCACAATCGGGAAATACGGTACTTTAGGGGCTATTTTAGTGATTTTTTGTGTTTTTAGTACAGCAGTCCCTCGCTAAAAGTACACTTCACCTAAGGAATCCCTGGTCCAAAGCAACGACAATTAGTCTATGAGGATGATGACCCTAAAATCACATAGTAAAGGTAGTTACGTGCTTCCTCATCATAAGCCACGATCACAAGGGACCGACGTAGAAGGATTTTATCCTTTAAATTTAATTTAAGAACTTCAGTACCCTCGCATGGAACGGTCACTGACCGTGCCATGAAACGTATTGTCTAGCTCTCCTCGGGCTCACAATCGTGATACATACTACCAATCCACCAATCAAGCCACAGGGCGTTGTCGCACCAATTACACCCCGGCTATTCTCTAAAACTTAGATTGCAATGTCAAGAAAATACCTCCCAAAAAAACAGCGTACTGCCACTCGGGCGGAGATTAAAAACATAGAAAAGAAAAGAAACTATGTCACGACGATGTTGCAGAGTGGCCTCGCGTCCAGTTCAAGCTTTCCTTTGCACCTTTCCTTTCTGTCCTCTCTCGCCTTTCTTCTGCTCTCTTACAGGCCATTAACATCCCTCCACTAATGCGGATCAAAATGGGCAACCAGCGCAGGCTTCCATAGGACATCAGCTTCTCAAATGGATCAAAGACCCAAACATTTCCGACAGATGATTGACTGGCAATGTTATCAGGGCAAAAGGGACCCGATTATTGGAGTAATCCAATGCTTTGCTCCTAGCGCCTTCCCGAGTTGATCTGAAGTTTTCTGCTTATGAACTGTGAATGTTTAAGAAGAGGTGTCATTTGAAGTCCTGCGAGCTGCGTGGTGAAGCAGCGGCTGCCGATGAACAGGAAATAGTAACGGAAATGCCAGGGCTTCGTGCAGCATGCATCCGTTTCGCAAGAGAAGTTGTTTGTAATGCTGTGAGATTGGCGCGAACTTTACAATCGGTCAAACAGCGTGCCTGGTCGCAAGAAAGACAACAAGCGACTGATGCTTCTGGTGTATTCGAATGCAACTGAAACAGAAAGATTTTCCCTTCTCTTCGTAGTAAATGCTCACAAGCCAAGATATCTCAAAAAGAAGACTGGGACGGAACTTGGTTTTGATTACGCCTACAATAGAATTTCTTGGATTACAATGGAAATATTCTTCGAATGATTGAAACAGTTGGACGCATTCATTTCCTGGAAACCGGAAGAAAAATGTTGCTCTTGCTTGACAACTTTTCTGATCATTGATCTGCAGATTGACTGCCTTAGTTGTCTAAAATTAAAGTTGAGTTTTTACCCGCCACCACTACTTTGCATTAAAAAACCATGGATTCTGGTATTATTGTCAGTTTAGAAGGTCTACATCGCACAATACAGTACAGGAGAGTTCTGGATGAAATGTATGGTGAAGATTGACCAGCTAACAGCCATGCGTTACGTGCAGTCAGTTTGGACTGAATTACTGTTGTCAATCATTGAAAACTGCTGAAAGTTTTGTGGGTTGTTTGAGTCTGTGGGGACTAGATTTGTGAGGAGGATGCTTTGGTGGCGTCAGATACAGTTGCTGTAGGGACGGTTTAAACCAATTCGGTGGGATGTCAGAGAAGAATATTTATGGTTAATCTCTTGAATTCTGACGACACCGACTTTTTGGACCCTTCTGATGAGTCCGTATTGGCTCCGAGTATTTTAAAGGAGATAAAGGCAGAATCTACAGACAACACTGATTCCCCTCATACCGATGATGACTTTGGGCCTTCAATTCCGCCTCAAAAGCAGGAGCGTACATACGTGTCTGGAAGTGGCAGAATGTCAGCGGACATAAGGCTTGCAGCTTTTCAATCATTTACTTACTATTCTGCGAACTTTGAGAGATCAGAGAGTTTATGGCATCCGCCTGACTACTCTTGATTCGTTGCTCAAGTCATAAGGGCCAGTTCTCGAGTAAATGAATCCTCCTCTGTAATTAATCTGCTTTTCGACCGCAAAATTGCTTAGAACAAGGTACTACTGTAATTAGGGGTTTCAGGCGGTTTAGGGGTTTTAGGGGTTTAGGTAGGTCTGCGAAAAAAGTTACGGGCGCAAGATGCCTGCTACCGGTAGGTGAAGCAGAAGAAAGAACCAGTAGGTTAATTTGATAGCGGAAGGGAAAAGGGGCAAGGTAGCAGCCGGAAGACGTCGCTGGAATCACAGTCGAAGGTGATAGCATACCCCAGGCGCTCCTTGGTAGACAAAGAAGTGAAGGATTCCAACTCGAGTTTCGTTCCCACCGGTAGTTTCTCTTCTCCTCGTATGTTTGTCGTTGGAAGTAAAATACCTGGTGCCTCGTCGTCCCAAGCAGGTCCCTCTGACCTGACTGCCACTTTCGGCGTTTCATCAACAACCGCATCAAATAAGCGACAGATGTAAATCGTTTGAGTTCATAAGACGATTAATGCCCCTTTCGACAATTAAATGAAGAAAATAAACCGGCTAAAGGAGCGGTACTCATATTATTGAGAGGTTTGTAGGCAGGAACCGCTGAATAAACACCAAAGTATATCAAAGACCAAGAAGGACTGCATACCAAAGCGGTAAGGAGAAGGAATGAGGCCCTTGGCCGCCCGATGGGCAACGAGTGCGACATCATTTTCGCCCAAAAATCGATTTGTATCAACACCCCTCCGACAAGAAGACCACAGGCTATTTTCATTCCTAAATGAGCAGTGACGGGCTAATGATCGGGTCGGAACTAAGTAGTTTGGGGAAAACATAGAAAAGGATTAATAAATCCTAAATCAAAATCGGAAGAAAAAAGAAAAGTAAAGAGAACAAAGAAGCAAATAAGTTAGAAGCCCGCATATAGAGGTTCGGAAAAAAAACCATTCCAGTGCGTTCCGGAGAAGACGCTTGTAGATAGGGTGCAGGAAACCCCAGCAGAAAAAGAAACACAGCATTTGTAGCAATTGTTGTTCTTTTATAAGGATTGCAACCCTTGGTACTTAGAGCTATCCAAAGCATGGGCTCGTGGCATTATAACCTCTTTCGGAATTAATTGATGTATCATGACATGCAGATTTACAATTCTAAATGCGTTCTAGCCAATCCATAAATCTCAATAAAGAAATTCCCTTTTGCAACCTTTTGAAAAAGGAATTAGAGTCTCAAGGAGAAGAAAAAACTAATAAATTTGGTTTTTCGTATGTAAAACTAAAAACTTGAGAATTTAGCTCTTATCTTGGCTTTATATGGTTTTCTAAGGCAGATACAGTGCACAAAATTCACGAAGCTCTACCGCCATCTCCATCTGCCCTGCCTCAACGAAGGCACGCAGAACCCGGAAAACCAATCCCCCAAACTACTCTTCGATACTGAATCGAACCGCAAATTTGGTTCATTAAAAATCCATATGGGAAGAGAGCCATGAACAAAATCTACAAAGGGTACACCAAAGCCGCTAAACTAATTGGACCCCATGAATTTTATTCCATCGGAACATACGCAACTCAGTACTTGGTCTCTCTTCCTTTCGCGTCAATGATATCTAAAAACCTCCCCGGAATACTATGGCACAACTTAAACAGATATTCCGTCGAAATTAACGTCCACGCATCGGCCACCGCACTCTTAAGCTCTTGCAAATTTTCGTACTGCTTCCCCCTTCTATGAACCGCCAAGGCAAAAATTCCCCATGCATTCTCAATTATTTTCGCGTCATGGGGCCTTGCAGGACAATACAGCATGCGAATAGACTTCTCCTGGAGCCACCAACGGTTCTCCCCAGAGGTATGGATAGGAGCATTATTTTGTTGAAATGACCATTTCTGCTGCTCTCCAAATATTTCTGCGGCAAATTGGAGGAGTCCATTAGTCATGAAATTACAATAATTTCTCGAATTCTGATTCCCTTCGGACACAATCAATTCAGAAACACCGTAGTACGAAATGGCCCCCAAACCATGAGCGAACCTCCCTCCTGTTGACGCGTAGAAAATTTTTTTGGTTCCGTCCTCAAATCATACTACTAACAGCTAAAACCATCCGAACCGTCGAGGTTAAACTTCTTCTTATCGGAGAATATCACCTTTATCCAAAACGGGTGACCTCTGCAGATATTTCGGCTCGCCTACTGAAGCCTTCCTTCCTTATGGCGCATGAGCATTTGCGGGACCTTATTCATATTACTGTACTTGATGTGATCAAAACTAGAGAGTACCTGTTGCACTCGGCGTGTCGAAACTGTCAAATTGAGGGCCACACGCAACTCTCGTTTACTCATTTCCCTCTTCGAGGCCTCCCGAATCAACCTCCTATTTGCGGCCTCTGTCAATTCGCGAGGCTTGTGGGTCCTCTTTCTGCATTTCCTATTATGACCCTTCTTAGAAACACCCCAACCGTTTACCAGTCGCGGTTGATGATCAGAGAAATCGCTCTGCCCGAAAATATCTCATGATGGGACGAAAGTATTTGTCCCGTTTCGATGTCCGTGATGGATGTTCCCTGCCTAATTTTGCACGGTCTACTGCTTGTGCAGTGGGGATGAATCCTGTGGGAAGGCTTACGGCATGGCGTAAAGTGAAACCTGCCTAACTGTGGCGGGCTGCATTTCAAATTATGGAGCGCTTTTATAGTTTGAATGTTATGGGGTTTAATAAAATTCCCTCCCTTATAGGGTCCCGTTTAAGTTTTTTATGTGTAGCTACTTGTGGGTTCGTTTTCGTGGGAAGCGAGTTTCACGGTTGAATCCAGAACTAACACCTGTTTAAGAATGAGTAGGTTTTGAGAGGAGAACGTTTTCCATATAGCAGGAGCATCAATGATTGATGGTGGTGCTAAGTGAATTTCGCGCACTGTAATTGTAATGAAGGGATATATTAATTGCTCGTTTTTTGATGTACAAGGCGGCAATATCCTTTGTAGGAAGTAGATGGCGTAATCTAGCTCCTACAGATCTGCTTATCTACTTCCAATCCCATGCGGATAGGCTTTGAGCTCGGGCTATGTGCATATTAAGATGTGTAACTGACAGTACTGTACAAAAGGAGAAGTGCAATAGAGACTAGGTAGACTAACATGATAGAAAGGCCAAAAACAGCATCCCTGCAGGACTTTAAGTACGTACAGTAATGCATAACCAAAGTGCATGTAACAATTGTACTGTCCAAAAAGTCTCTACGAAATCCAATCCGAGACTGAGCCGATTCACCTCAGTCTGTTCGTCGGACTACCGGTATATCAACAGCAGCTACAACTGCCCACAGCGGGATCACTCTAATTTCGTAATAAAATTGTGATGAAGAAAATTAGCAAATACGTACTGCATTATTGTGCCTTTCTACTCGGACTTGTTCAGTTGCAACTGCTCTGGATGCGGCGCACACCTTGAGACTGCAGTTGAGGAGAGGACGTGCAGGACTGCAGGCTCAAGTGCACATTTTCCTTACTAATTGCAATCGGGTACTGCATGTGTGTACGTATTACTGTAATGGTGGATTTGTTTATCCAATGAAAGGCAGTATTTGAATATTTCATATTTCAATGGTATGATTATTTACAGTAAAGCAGTCCCTCGAATACATTTCTTTCGTAACAAATTCTGTCAGCAGCAATAAACAAACCTGCCGTACGGTGCTGTACTGTACAGTACAGTACTATTACTTACACACTGTATGTACTGTACAGTACTTGCAAAGGACTTTCTATTGTCCACCGCATCATCCCGTATCCTGTACAATACTGTACTGTATGGTATCATACGGGGCGGTATTGTCCCAGGCGCTGTAGCCGATAATGAGGGGCAAGCTACGAGACCTGGTGCAAAGGGATGGCGATATAACTTTACCAGTACTTTTTACCGGGAGCTGGCTAGCGAGGTAGGCCTGTCATACTCGATGAAAAGTCGGTATTAGTGTACCAACCTGCCAACCTGCATCATACTGTACTGTACATACATACACACGCCGATGATTTGACTACAGCCCAATCCACATCCTGTCCCGTACCCTTACCTTCCTTGTCCAAACCCTATCGCCTTCCGCTTCCCGTTTAACCCTCCCTTGGCCCCGTCCCTCTCATGGATCTTCATTCCTTCGACTCCCCACCTGACCCCGTCCATGCTCCAGACTCCACCCGTCCGCCTGCTCTCCCCCCGCCCCAGACCCACACACCACTCCTTTCCACCCTCCCCTGCACACCCCTTCCATCCCAACACCCGCCACCCCTCCACTTACACATGGTCCCACCTATCCTCACCCCCTTTGGTCCGGAATCTTTGCCCTCACCGGCGCCTACAAAACTCTAACCACTCACATGCACGCCATTCCCCGCTCAATCCCAGGCCTCCCCCAGTTGCTCGACCTCTCCTTTCTTCCTCCACGAATCGAATGTAATGTCACCATGTTTCGCCACAGCAATCCCATACGTCACGCCTTAACCCTCCAGATTCACGCTGGTATGTACAGTTTGTACTGCGCCCAGACGTCGACCCTGAGGTCGCCAGTCTAGTACGCTCCGTAGCTCACATTCTCATCGATTCCGGACCGGTGATTGATGTGGGGCGCGGCTTTTATATCCTGGGTGCTAGGGTGGGAGGCGTGGAGTGTTTCATAGGCGCTTTGGCAGGGGGGCCCGCCTGGGGGATCCACAGAGGACCTCGCCGCGTAGCAAATACTGCGTGGCGGTCTTTTTTCTGCCTAAGTACGCCGAGGAACACTTGTCGCATTCCTTGTATGTTCAGTCTGCAGGAGAGTGATGTAATAGGAGATGCAAAGGATTGGCCGTCATGGTTGCTATGTGATGTTACAGCAGTCAAGGAAAAGAAGGATGTGGGGCAAGGTAAAGTAATGAGAATTTCGCCGGTGGAAGAGAGCAGGAGGGATTTGACTAGGATAGCGGAGCTGTTTGTGAAAAATAGGTGGATGTTTGAGATTGAGTATGGGCAGCGCATATTTTTCGTGATGGGCAGGGGGAATCCGGGCGAGTTTGGCGCAGAGTTGATAGCAGTGTGTAAGCGGGTAGAGGTGCGACAGGAGAGTGTACAGCAGGAGGTGAATCCAAGCGAGGATCGTCGGGTGTGGAATGGTGTGCTACGTATCAAAGGGCAACGCGCGGATGCCGAGGTGAAATGTGCAGCGGTGCAATATGGCGTGCGGAATGATGCGGAGATGATGGATGGGTCGGGATGGCCGGAGGAGCTGGTTTTCGAGGTGGATGCGGAGAAAGGGAGTGATACAGTGGAGGAGGAGATGAATGGGGCGCAGTGGTATGTGCGGTTTGTGGAGCTGGATGAGAACGGAAGAGAGAAGGAGCAGGATTACCTGAAAAAGTTAGCTGGGTTTCTGGAAAAGAGGGACAGCGTGTTTGTTAGTGCTTGTATGAAGCCAGAGGGACGACGGGATTGTTGTACATGTGGGGCTCGCGTATTCCGCCTCACGGGCTGTCGTTATTGGGTGTGTTTGCGCCGAGTTAGAATGAGCTGGTGCTAATTTGCCGGGAAACAGCACCACTATAATGGAGAGACTGGTGTTCTAGGCGAAGAGCTTGAGAATAGGTGTATACCAGATAGTTGACTGTAGTCTGATTTGTACAGGTCAAGTTGAAATGGGACAAAGGTACATACGCAGCTGATTCGCCTTCGACATCGTTGACAACGGAATCACAGGTGTTCCGAGTGCGGGCAAGCGTTCCTCTTTTGCAATCTGTAGATCGTCGATTGCCGAAAAAGTCATTGACGAGGTATCATCCAAAGGGAGTACCTTGATAGGGCCTGCAGTGATGCTCCCCTTAGAGGATGCCTCTTGGTGATAAGAACAACTCGCCATTGCAGTGCTCTTCATGATGAACCGTTTTGAATGTGGCGGCGCTACAATGGCGCATGAGGGTCGATTAGAATTCAACTTGAAATTTCAACAAGTGCCTGACAGTGTAAACTCGATCAACATGAGACCCAGTGCGAGCGAGCATTTTCGGGGTATGCAACGTTGCGACGCACGAATGTTTCCGAGGGAGGCGGCCAGTTCCCAACTAGCTGGCCGCATTTGGATACAAACAGGCAGAGCAAAAGGGAACGCGGGCGACGAACGACCGGATACAAGCTTAAATGCGCATGTTCTCAGTGTTCATTTGGTAAAAGGTAGAGGATCATTGCGATGAGGACGCAGTCTGCCATGCAAAGTCCCGACGGGCTCCAACGGCGCCGCAAGTGAAATGATATCAACATGCGCTCGTGTACAGCAGCCTGCAGCGTTGCGACTTTGTAAACCAACACAGGCTCATTGTTGGATATCCGGTGAGATTTCTGTGTATAGGGCACTATGCGATACCAGGATTCGAGAAGGTGAAAAAGGATCTTGAGTGATCCATGGGGCCAACTCTTGGTCGGTTACATATCTTGCCTTTGAGTGTAACAGCGGTTTTGCATAGACATGTTGTGCATGACATCAGCAGATCTCTTTTTTGAGCACGATCATTGCGTGGCATTCATTATCTCCAGTGGCAGGTTTACTGTTAGTGTCAAGAGTCTTGGGAATGCGGCAGGGGCATTTCAGGATTTGTTCAGCCACTGATGCGAAAATGAGCAAGGCCCTGATGGCGGTTTTTAATTGCCCAGTATGTATCGTACTGAACAGTACAACAGTATGCTATAGTTACTGTACGGTACTGTAATCTATTTGTCCAGTAGAATAAAAATTTCCATTTTCACTGCAAATCGTTACGGTACAGTACAGAAGAAAAGCAAAAGACACTTGGTATTACAGTGCTTTGTTGACCCTTCTTTTGCCAAACCGCCTCTCAAGCAATAAAGGCGTTGATCATCTTTACTGGTGTCGGCTCGTCAATTCTTGACGCCTCCACAAATCACTACCGGCACCGTAATCTTGCAAGGGTACGTCTTTGATTAATCCTGCAATTCTGCGCCTTGCCCGAGTACTGCGCTCGTTCTATCCAGTCGACATTCTTACGGAATTTCGGTACATGTATTCAATTGACGAATAATTTGCAGCCTCATTTTACGGCTCGTTGCTGATAGAGGCCAGCGAATGCCAGGGAGTCAATAACTTTCCATGTTTCCAAAATTTACCCGGGCCCAGGTGTCGTCTTGCAACGCAAACCATCCGTTACGATTCTCACATGCTGCCCATATCCCCCTCACTGTCAGAAAACATCCGCTGCAACGCAAAAAGACCTTTCTCTAGACGGGAACTATGCGACAACCTCTACTCTATTCGCGAAAATGCAACTTCGTAGGTAAAAAGATTTCCAAGCCCGGTCGCAGTTTGTTCAACAAAATGGATAAACGCTGCTATGTACACCTCACTAACTCCACTGGAAGCATTTCAAGGAAGAAAAATGCATTACTAATCACTCTACACCTAAGAGTAATTCTTTGGCCTCAAAGTTAGCGACTAGAGTCATCTTCAAAAGCACCTTTAGATTCCCAGGATCATCAAAAACTCCCTACGGAGTAAATGCGCTTTCGCAAGAAGCATAATCCTTTTCCTCGGTCCTTCTCGGTGATGATCTGTTTTTCCACCCACTTTCTTCACAACCAGACGCCGCACTAGTCGATGACATCTCTGCCTCAACATCTTCCACTCCAAAGCAGCAAGCCCTGACGCCTTGCCTATTCTTCACTGCTCCAACAAACTCCCATTCCTCCCGACAACACCTTATTCTCATTTCAGCAGCTTCCTGATACAGGCAGGCAACAAAACGCACTCCATCTGTACCCACTGGAGCTTTCGCAACCCGTCTACCATTCACATAAAACTCGACCTCGCCTGCACCCACCATAACCCCCACGATATCGCCCTCCCTAAACTTGGGTCCTCCTCTCCTCCACTCTCCCATATCTGTGACAATCCAACCCCCTGCATGCAACCCTGCACTCTTGCCATCACTTCCTGGTAACCGATTCAAGGCATGTCCCTCCGGTCCCACTCCCACCGCCATCCCACCTTCGCTACCCCCTAATGTAACCACTTGAAACTCTGCATATCCACCCGGTCCAACTTGGGCAGACCCCATAGACACACGATACAAACCTCCTCCTTCCTTTCGCACAGCTTTCCGATCCGACGACAACTGCAATTGCGCATGGGTAGACAACTGCGAAAAACCACACTGCGGACGAGGCGGACGTGCTTTAAACACAGCGGCAGTATGCGGGCCATGATCCATATGTATCGGGGGTTGCAATCTCGGAGCATCGACCCCCACTTGGTCTAATTCATGTTGCAAAGCGCGACGACTCGGGCGAGAATGAGCGGCGGAAGGGTTAACATCGGAACGATGGGACGACAAATGAGCAGCCAGCTTTGCGGTGACAGCATCTGCGAGTTTCTTATACTTGTCGAGGACGTGTTGTGGGGGGAAGGAGCGGGACGGGAGGGGGCATTGGAGGGATTGTGAGCGATGCGACGGTCGTAGCCGGGGAGTTCCATGGGGGAGCGGGAGGTGAGCCAGTTGGTGGCGACTGTGGCGACGGGAAGGTTGAAAGCGGCTGCGAGGGAGGAGACGGAGGCGTCGGTAGTGGCTGTGATTTGATGTAGGTTTGGGGGAATGGGGCGGTGCATGATGCTGGGCTCGTAGGCGAGGGGAGCGGAGAGAGGGAAGAGAGGGGTGGAGTAGATTTGAAGGCCGATGCGGGGAGGGGTTTTGCGGGCGCCGGGTGGAATGTCGGCTGTCGGGCGTGGGGAGGGGGAAGGCGGGACATGGTTGGGAGTTGAGGAGGGGTGGGATGGAGAGGAACGGTGGGTTTGTTGAGTTGGGGTATGGTGGGTGACGGGTGGGGTAATAAGAGAATTGGCAGTAGCGGTGGGGGAGGAAAGTTGGGTTGAGGAAAAGGTCTGTGTAAATAGATTTGTGCCCCGGTTCTTTGCACTCTTCGGAGGGCACAGCGGGCAAAAAGAAGAGGTATTCAGTTAAATGTTACGAGTTTGAGAGGAGGGCACCAGTCTCGAGTGCAACAAAAATTGTAACAATCCAAGCAAATGCCTTTTTGCAAAAGCGAAATTCACGTTGAGGGTTGAGGGTCATGACATGTTTTTCCCGAAACGAAAGGACAGGGCAGCAGGCCACCCCAAGTGGATTTGTCGGACGTGTCACGATGGTGCAATCCATACCGTAACGATGCCCCAATCGGTGTCTCGTTCCGTACAAAGAAAGATCCCTATTGGACACCTTGCCATTGCAACGACACGCGCGCTCTTGATTGGCGATATATTCGTACACTTGGCATGAATTGCCACGCCAAAACAAACTATGACACAGTGTGCCTGTGGTGCAACGAGATTGGGGGAGAGCACATTTTGGGACAATAAAAAAATAAAGGTGACGCTTCAGCGACGTATCTAGGCCAGGCAACGGCAAAAATTAAACGGAATTTTATTTCTTTTTTCATGTTGTTCTAGACATTTCTGTTCCTTTTTCCAAATGCATAAACGGCAGGTGCGACAGTACGGTATTGTTCGGTATCATACTGTACAGTAGAGTACAGAATGCCAAAATGCCCCCAAAAAGGAGTTGCTATTTTTACTGCCCGTGGAAAAAATGACAGGGATTTGCAGGCCGTTCCGCAAAGCACGATAAAACAAATTCTGCACAAAAAAATGGTTTCCAAACAATTTGCTCTTGACACCATTCGATAGTTTGGCAACCAACTCAGATCAACCCAAAGCACTAGAAAAAGGCGACGATATGCTGGGAGAGCGATAGCAGCCACACGCTTTCTCGTCCCGCCTTCTTACGCTGCCCACCTCACACCTTCCACAACATTGTAGACCTCCACAAGTGATCCTATCTTCCTCCAAACGGAACCCCACGTCCCACAACCCCGCCCTTCACCACTTGCCAGATTGCCCTCTCCCTCACCAAATGCCAATCTCCTCTCTATCTTGTCCTCAACAATCTCCCCCACAATCTCCTCCTCATCTCACTCACCCTCCATCAACCATGGCTCAGTGCTATGTGAAACGCCTTGTACGACTCGGCTTGCAAGAGGTTGTCAGTATTTACTACCTGTATCCTCCTCTCGACCTCAAAACGTTCCTTATATTCTTCAACGTCGCAATACAGACTGTATCTGCGAGCCTCTCTCCCGAGATCAACATCCACCATTCCTTCCTCTACGGTGTAGTAAAGCATGCACCTCGACACACCTCCCGACACCTCACCTGTATGCTGTCCGCCTCGCCTGGATGAGGCGTCCACCAACTCGAGAGAGCCGGACAGTACAACAATCATATTCAGACCAATAGTTACTACCCCACGTCCACGGCCGGAACAACTACAGTAGAGTACTGTATCTCTCTGCAGTGTGCCCCGTTTCCATACGCTTCCGCTTCACGCGATACTACCGTAAGCCACCTCAAATTACGGCAAGCCACAGTACTGTACAGTACAGTACTGCACAGCATCAGCCCTTGGCCAGTAGTGTACTGTACAGTACAGTACAAGGCCAGTAGTGTACTGTACAGTACAGTACAAATACTTTGCATTATTGTACTGTACTGTGCAGTACAATACTGCCCTCCCAGCCCCACCAACCCCCATACAGTACTGTACACCCAAACGATCCAATATGACGCTTCACCCTCTACCGACACCCCCACCCTCCGCAACCTGAAACCGCAATAAACACCTTCCCACGTGTCCCCCACAACACACGTCATTCCACCCGCCTTTATCAACCACAAGCCCTCGACATTCGCTGCCGATATCAACGCCTTGTTGGGGTCATCCTGATTTTGCCCTTTCTCTTTTAACCGCGGGTGGCCGTGTTGTGCACTGTAGATTGCGTTTTGTTGCCAACGTGTCATGGCGGGTGGAAGATGGTGTCCTGGGGGTTGGTTTTGGTGGACGGGTGAAGTAGGTGGTGAGGTGGCTGTATCTTGTTTGCTCCTCGCGTCTGTTTCGATATTCGTTGTGTGTGGGTGGGCGAGACACGGGCCAGTGTTTCTCGGTATCGGTAGGTGCTGTTTTGCGTCATTTTTAAAACTTCTCGTCATGCCCTCTCAGTTGGTCATGGAGCTTTACTAAACGGTGTCTGCTTTACTACCGGAACCTTTCAAGGTTTTGCAATTTGCTGAAGGAAAACGGTTTGTAAAGAGGCACAATATAAGTTGGAACCCCTGCCTTTCAGCTCTACACTGCGGGCTGCTTGGAGAGTATTTTTTGCTAATTTGGTGATGATCCTCACTCCAGGTTGAAGTTTACGGTACCCTCAGTTTTAATTCCTCTCAGATCGAAACCGATGCAGACACCTCAAGGATGAGCCAATTCGATTGAATTGCAGCAAGACTTGTAATCATTTTGGTAACGTCTGGCCAATTGGACATGGGGTACGCTGGTTAAAGCACAAGTGAAAGAAGCAATATTTTTTCACATAGTATACTCATTTGTTTAGTGCGCTGCCCATATGTCGCGCAGGCTTTAATGGTCGTACCTCACTGCACAACGTCCCGGCCTCGGTCCCGAAGCAGCGCCCGCCGGTCTTATAGCACACCGCTCCGGTGGTTACGGACCAAGGTGCTTACGCTCCGTCTACAGAGTCCGGTGATCGGTGTAAACAACAAAGGCTAGGAGAACAGGTAGACCCGGAACTTCCTCAACGCCAACACAACAATGAGCGCTTTTCTTTCTCTGGTGGAGTACCGGCGCACTTGCTCGGTCATTGTACGGGACGCAAACTGAATCGTGTGCACCTTTACATCCTCCTTCTTCTGTGCCAGCACGACCCCCAGCGTTATCGCGAATGCGTCCGTCTTCACATCTAAATAAGGAGTCAGAGTAAGGAAAGGCAAGAAAAGGCGGCGCTGGTAGCTTATTCTGGAGATTATTGAAAGCCTCTTTCATCTCTTTTGTCCATTTAAAGGATTCCTTCACTGACGTGGCAGCAAGCAACAGTGCCCAAATTTCTGCGAAATTGCCGGCAAGGTCCAGGAAAACTGCTGATATCTGTAATGTTCCTCGGAGAGAGAGCATAAGGACATGTAAATGTCTTCATCTCCTTAAAATCCGCCGACATCCGCACCTACCAGTAAGAAGTATAGAGATCCGACGTCGTGAAGACCATGGCACCCGCCAGGCATCGAAGAGTTCCTCTATCTTGGACAACGGCCAACGGTTAGGATCTGCTAAGCTGGCGGTAGTCACCACAGAAGTGGGGCCTTCCGTCTTTATTAGCAGCTATATCGACCTGGAACGACCGAGTCTGACTCGCAGACAGGATAATCCCATCTTTCAGAAGCTTTTTCCTCTCCTTTTTCTCAACTATATTGTGCTTTCGGGCCATAAGTCGAATCCTTGAGTGAATTGGAGTGTCTTTTATCAACTCAAAAGAGCGTACCACCAAGAAATTAGCAGACTCGAGATCTTGTATGTCCCAAGCTATCGCATCCGTGTCTTTAATTGCCCTCAACAGGGCCCTTTGGCCCTTTCTGCAGATTATAAACCTTAAAGCTTCGAGACGAGTAGAGCAGCCCATTCCGCCTCCTCCTTTTCCCAGTTACACTCTCTACCCTCCATTTATTCTCTCAAATTTAGCTCGCAAGGTTCCTTGTTGAGGATTACCGTCAATATTTCATGCTCAGTATCCGACTCAACATCACTCCTATCTGAATCAGATAAAAATGAAGTGAGAAAGTGTTCGTCTTCCAATTCCCCGAGTAATGTGGAACCGTCACAATCAGGGCGCGTTTCATCGACCACAGGAGGCTCGCTGAGTAGTGGTAAGAGGATTTCTCTCTTCTCGACCACCAATGTTACCTGTTGACGTCCATATTAAAGGTTCATCTGCAATGAAACTGGGGTCGGACTTCCAATAATGACATCAAACGGGGCGTTTCGCACCACCAAGAAATTCAACGGTAAGACAAACGATCCATAAGATACTGGAACCTCTCTCTTGCAGCAAGAGACTTGAGCAACCGTCCTGTCCGCGACGGTCACTTGATGATCCGTAGCCGTTGGGTCTAGCGCCATTTCCCTTCAACAATCCAATGAAATGAGATTCGGAACGGCTCAGATGTCTATTAAGTCATGTTTCTCCGTCTCATTCGCCTTTAAAGCGACGAAAATCAATTAAAAAGGGCCACC
This sequence comes from Kappaphycus alvarezii, assembly GCA_002205965.3. Taxonomy (NCBI): domain Eukaryota; phylum Rhodophyta; class Florideophyceae; order Gigartinales; family Solieriaceae; genus Kappaphycus; species Kappaphycus alvarezii. Next base: position 401,817 of record NADL03000677.1, on the reverse strand, counting down.
CAAATGACTGTCCACGGAGGCTTGAGTCACATAAACACTCTTCGTTACTAATCTTTTAAGTACCTTTCCACCCTCGTTTACGTCCCGCGAACAAGATGCCCAAACTTTATAAGTGAGGGGCCGAAGAAAGCTCTCCGATGCCATATTTTACTTTTCTTCGTATTTCTGGAAGCTGTTTGATACTTTTCTGGAGCAGTAGACCTTGTTTACCTTCTTATCTGACCATGAAACAACCAAATATAGAAAAAATCGGGTTTTTGTTCATAAAGCGGCGATATTGATTATATTTTCCCTATTCTGTTTTGATGGGGCCTTCTCAGCATTATTTTTTGCTACGGTGACGTAATTTCGGTTCTTAGACCACGAAGGGCTGCCACAGGCTCTTCGGCTTCTTTTCTAATCAGCTTGAGTTCTTTTCCGGAGGCGACTTGAGCAGCTGCAACCGCGAGGCGACGAGCTCCTCGGCGCTGCCCTTGGATCAGTAACATTCCCCAGAATGGCTATATCTCCCGCAAAAGGTCCAAAGAATGTTCTTGTTGGAATTTTGTGGATACTGAGATGCGCGGTGAACTTTCCGCCCGCAATAGCTGCAACTGAAGTCTTCATCGGTAGCCGTTGCCGGTCCAGCATTATGTATCTGATTTTTCACGACCAAGTGAGTTCAAAGAACTCACCAACGAGCTGATCGACCTTGTATTCGAGCTACAGTGGGTTCCTCGCGCTAACATCAGACCTTTATAGAATCTTTTTAGGGGCCACCAGCGCTTGTGATTCTTGTGTATTTTTTCCAGAAATGCCTCTTTTCAGATAGAAAAAGTCTCTTATCGGCTTTTTTTAGTCCATGATAGTGTGGTGGGGTCCTATTTGTTACGAAATACGTCAACTCTGCATGTCTCGCGGCGGTATTTCGAGGCAACTCAGACACCACTGCATTATTAACGCCCCCCTCTGTCTAAGACTTTGATTGATGCTAAGTAGCGTATAAAGTCCCATTTAACGAATTTGTAGACGACAGTCTAATTAGCTTCTTTATCCGATTTAATGCCATCCAAAATCTATACAAGGAACTTACTTTTACAACATCATCCTTATGGGGCTTCTGTGTGTGTGCTCTGTTCTTAGCGGATATCTCTTAGTACCATTAGAATGCCTTCCCCTCCAGATGGCAAAGATTATGGAGCCCTTCTTGCTGTCGCTTTTGCGGTACACCCAATATTTTCGTACTCGAAAAGAAAGCTAGAAACGCCTGAGGACGGGTATCCGTCGAAAGAGATAGAGAGGGTGTTTCGTTGTTTATCGTGCTAGATCGTTTAATGCGGTCACAAAAAATGTTTGTCAAAGTCATTCATTATTTTCTTGGGTCAAGTGTAACCTGCAATACATATTTTTTTATCTCTCTACCTTTTCCTTTTCCTCCAAGCGTCGCCTTCTTTCCCCGGGTTTTTGTATTTTCTTGGGTCAAGTGTAACCTGCAATACATATTTTTTATCTCTCTACCTTTTCCTTTTCCTCCAAGCGTCGCCTTCTTTCCCCGGGTTTTTGTAAATCACCAGGCACCTGTGGCATACAGAAGTGAACCAACCCGGGCCCCACGTTATCGGGACAGGTTTCCCGACTACAGTCGTACTGACGCAATAAGAGCATGTCGTTTTTCATCGTTGTCGCAATTTTCTCGAACCTTTTCTAGAGAAAACGAATGATCAGATCATCATGATACTGCCGGACAGCATTCCATTTCTTAGAGCATCTCCATTGGTGGAGTCAATTTGTACGCCAGACATGAAGTTCCCACAGATCTCATTGGCCGGTTCGAAATAAGTCAATATTTGAACTTTTTGGAGACCCATATTGGCTCCGTTTGAACCTGACAAATCAGCAGAAAAAATGCAGCTCCCCACCGGCACAACCACAATCGGGTTCAACCTATCCTGACAGTGTCCCAACCGCGAACATTTCATAGCACTGTCCTGTACAGTGAGCTACAGTACAGTGCTGTCAAAAACTTCAGAAATAAACAGTCAGATGGAAAAGTAGTGCTCTACGCTTCAACCCCACTAACTCCGGCAATTAATAGCTCAGCCAAAGTGTGCTCTGGACTACGCACAAAACTTATTTGGCCAGAAAGGCTTATCGGTCGCTTCTACCAGGTGTTCTTCGCTGAAATGGAGAAAGATGCACAGTTTAATTCATCTGCATTAGTGGAAGCATGCAAATTCGTTTTCGACTATGAATACGATGACATTGCAATGACTACTGCTAGCGACATACTAACTCAAGGCATTAGCGGTGACTTGGATGGAAAGAAATAATGGGGGGGTGGAAAGTAGGTCGAAGTGCCAATAAAGAGCGCAACTATAGAGCAGCATACGAAAGAACTATGAACGACTACTTCCGTGCACCGCATGGGCTGCGATCCGATAAGTCTGGTTTTCTAGGGCCTCTGTGCTCAGAACAGGACTTTGAAAGGCGATAAATAATGCCAAGAGCTGTGTTCAACCGAATTTCTGACAAGGTCAAAAACTTGTCTCCTTTTTTGCGGGCTGGAGAAAAAAAGATACAACCGGAAAGACTGGAATCGCACCTTTGCTGAAGGTGACAGCAGCTATGTGCAAGATTTGTTAGGGTTTTCTAGCCGATTTTTTAGAGGAGTCATCGCAAATTGGTGAGTCGACAATTCTAAAGCCTCTCCAAGAAATTCCTAGAGCCGTAGTTGCAGGATTCAGAGAAAAGTACGTGCGGCATCCCACAGCCATCGATATTGTAAGCATCGAATGGAAGTTCACTAGTGTCGGGTTCCCTGGTTTTGTTGGATGTCTACACTGTAGTGGATAGGAATGAAGAGCCTGTCAAAAGGCAGAGAATGGTATTTAAGTTGGAAAAGACGGAGTCCCTATGCTGCGAATTGAGGTAGTCTGTGGTTTGGACTTACTCGTTCGGAGTTTGTTTTCGGGCCTGCCTGGTATGTTGAAGGACCTAAATATTATTGAATTGAGTCCCTTTTTCTCCAAGAGTTCCAACAACAGCTACCCGGAAGTGCTTCCGCACGACAGTATCTCTGAAGAGGTGTTCAAAGACAACTAATTTATCTCGGACGACATGTACGAAAACTTTAAGTTTTTGGTGCATTCCATGTCAGAGCTCGCAGGTGGAGAGGAGAATGCATTTTGCATGCGACAAGAGGGCGCTCGCAAGTGTGTCGAGCGTTTTTTTGCTGTAATGAAGTCTCGCTTTGTCATACTCAATCAGCCCTCAAGGCTCTAGTACATGGACGAGATGAACATGGTACTACTGTACATGCCTGTGTTATTATGCTTAACATGATAATTGAGGACCGAAAAGATAACTACTTTTATGATGGAGTCGGCGGACTGCGCGGATAACGGCAGAATGAAATACTTGAAACTTCCTGGCATATTCGTCGTCACGATACCACAGCAAGAGAGTCTGTCGTAAGATCAATGCGATCTGTTAGCGGCCAGCATAGACTTAAAGCGCTCTTGGTAGGCACATTATTTGCCTCCGTAAAGACGCAAGACCAGTGTGACGCGAAGAGGAGCTTGCACTCTGCGCAGCGAAGAGGCATGGTGCCGTCACGATGCAAACACCAATACTGTCCAACACAGCCTGAGTGCCGATGAGGGTGCAGTCGCCAGTGTTCCATCGACGAAAGTAAGGTTATATAAGTTTCACGGTCGCTTTGCAACCGGAAAAGACGTAGGTGGGCAGGGTATGGCCGGGGAAGAGCCGGAGGGGCGCCATCGATTTAATGGGGGATTATGAGGCGAGGCGGTGGAGGTCGACTCTGCAACTTCTCACGGTGTTTCTGATATTCTGGTGGCCGTGGTGCTGTTGTTTCTGGTTTTGATGTTGCTCGCTGTGGTGGTTCTAGTACTGATAATGGTGTTGGTTGTTGGTGACTGTGGGGCTGGTTGCGGTATTAGTGGCGGTGGTTCTGGTGGAAATTGAATTTTCTGGGGGGGTTAGTGGTGCTTTTTGTCGTTGCAGTGGTCTTCCTGGTGCTGATTGTGATCGTGGGTCTTTACTAAATAATATTGGAAAAGAGAGGACTGACTATATGACCATGACATAATTCTCACAGTAGTGACTGCACTGACATACTCTCTTTCTGGATGCGCTAATGGACTGGCGCTTCATCTGAGTTGGATGGTTCACAGGGATGTCGTGGAACGTTCTTTGCAGCGAGTCCTGCCGAAAAATTAGCAACTTCCTTTACATCCAGTTCACTGCACGCAGGGGCCAAGTTATTATTTGCAGGGCATAGATGAATGATTTCATCGCCTCTCATTCTCAAGCCCACAAAATCACTTGAGAAATTATTGCCTAACATTTGGTCGCCTTCTCTGAGATTTTTAGTTACATAACCGGTTTCAGCACGCTTCATCGGTGCAGCATAACCCACGGCCCCCGCTGAAACCACAATGTCCGTGTTGTTGGCTCCAGCCCCGCTACTTTTGCATGCAGTTTTGCTTGCTTTGGCGTTGATCTACTCATACATCTCCATCAGCGCCATTCTTTGTAGTTTTCTAGCAAACTACATATTGAGGCTTGAAGTAGTGCCGTTAGTAGGGAACGCATCCATCCAGCTTCTCACCTTACTAGACCGAGCACTCGATATGTGAGCAGTAGCGACTTATCGAGCGATTTTATATCGCTTTTGGCCAACCTGGACAAGCTTGTCCAGCTGCTGTCGAGATTGGGGCGCAATTGCACGAGCCTTTGCCCTTTCAAAGTCTTTGTTAGCACCAAATGGGCGACTGCGTTTTATCTCAGGCAGTTTAGGCTGCTCTGGGTCTTCAGCAGCCGCAAGTGGAGCTCGAGACGAGAAAGGAACTCCAGAATACCACTTTTTGTTCCCACCGCTGACTGCAGATGATTTTGCGCTCTTGTTGATAGAATCTTGAGAGGAGCTTCCCGATATGATTGCTTTAGAGGCCTCATCGCTAGCGGAGCTCATGGCAGTCATAATTTGCTGCCAAAGACTTGTGGAGCGCAGGTACCTGTAGAATTCTATGAATGGAATCAAATTACCGCAGTACATGGGGTCACCGTCCAGGTTCTATCAATATCTCTCCGTTGAACGCACTTTTTGAACAAAGCTGTTGCAGCGTTCAAAATTTGCTCGTCTGTGGGGCTTTCAGTGAGATTCATCGCTGGCACAGGTTACCGAGCTCCCTCGAAAGAGACATATTCCTTTTTTACCTTCTTGTATCTCTCAAGCAGTGCAGATCCATTGCGCTCGTATTATGGTGAACCGCCCATCCTTTCTTTTGGATGCGCATAAAAATCTCATGGATTCGACCTTTGAAGACCTCTTGTTTTTGATGTTCTCCTGTGCGGGCATTTTTCGATGCCCTAACAAATGATCTGCACGTTATTGAGATGTACAAGCCTTTACGCTCCCCATTGCACGAGATGCTGTGCTAGTAGCAGTGATGTAAAGGGCAGTCGTTCGCAGGGGAATCAATTCGTTTATATGTACCGACCACTTTTGTTTGTAGTGCCGACCGTCGCTAGAATTGAGGTGGGTGGTGAGCCTAGCGAGGCAATGGTTTTGGCGGGCGCCGGACGCAGTGGCGCATTGGCTCTGTAGTTTGTGCGGGAAAACTTTTCGCGCAAAGACGGACGCTGAATGGCTTCAAGGCTGCCTGGTGGGGGAGGAATACAATTGTTACTGGGGGTAGGTGGCGTGAAGGGGGTAGTAGTTAGGGCTGCAACCTTGGATCCGCAAGGTCGGCTGTAGGACATTACAGTTAGTGCAGTAGCATCACACCTGATTAATACCGGCTATCCCGTCGCACCAACGGAACTCCCGACGCGATCATCAATCATCACCAGTAAACCATTTGTCTCCTACATGTTAGCATCGCGAGCTTAGCAAGACAACTCCTTACTAAGTATCAAGGACTCCCAGCAAACTGGGAGTGAGGCAAGACTGGTCTGTGGAACTCTCCGCGGCAAGCCGCAGATCACCGCAATCGCGACGATCTCGACCCTTCAACATGTCCACGACACCATCCGAAGAAATGATAGCACCAGAACTCTTGAGTCTATTCCGCCAGCAAAGCAACGGATCTCGTTTGCCTCCTTCCGTTATCAAGAACATTGAAGAACAGCACGCCGCGTGTCGCCCGAGTGCCAAGACTGGCGGGCTCCCTCGAATTCCGACGCTCGCTCTTCCAATCCCGACAACGTCGAATATCGCCGTCTCACTCGACGTCATGGGGCACTACATTTTCTCAAAACTCATCAAGCTCCTCGTTATGCTGGACTACGGCGATTGCGTTCTCAAGTTGGCTTATCTCCGAGATGACTCCTCAGTGACTGCGTTCCGCGCATACTTCTACCGATGGATCGCCAATTTCGATGCTCCCCACTTCACTGTCGTTGACAGAGGATCAAACCTCGTCAGCTCCGAAATGGCCTACAATTTGCGAAGCCTAGACTCTCAGCTGTGACCTATCCCAACCGAATTCCCATGGTCCCTCGGTTCGAATGAGAGATCTCATCGATTCCTCCACAAGTTTATGGATAAAATCCATCTCACACCGCAGTTTTGACCGGGACATCACTACGAGCACTTAATGGCTGAAACAGAGGTGGCATGGAACTTCAAACAACATGCTAATCGCCTCCTTCCTCACTTCAGCCGCTTCGGCACCATGCCGAGAGTCCTCGGAGAGCTCCTGGACACACCAACTACCAACGAAAGAAATGCTCTGATGTAAATGGCCTGCAGCGAAACGAAGAAACTACGCGCTGAAGCCGTTATCCGAAACGCACTGAATCCCAGCCATCGGCAAATTCTCAAACTTCGTACGTTATCGGTTGGAAAGAAGGTTTGGTTTCACAGGAAACGTAAAGGCTAGCAACAAGGCGTGGTTGCAACAATAGCGAAACCGCAGATCACAGTATCCCTTAACGGGAAGCTGTTTACCACACACGAGACCCGCGTAAGCCCGTTCTTTGGTGTCATCTCATTACCACTCGAAACACAGAATCAAAGGGACCCTCAACACGCTGGAACCTTGGACAAGCCTAAAGAAGAAAATACTGAATCTCCCAACGAGGGAAATATTTCAAGCCATACCAACTCCCATATTGTCAGCGACCACTTGGAGACCTCCCCGTTCTTCACCGACTTTTTCCCGACTCCAGGCCCTCGCATCATTTCCGTAGTCGACAACTCAGTCACTATTCGCCCATCCACGTCACCATGCGGCGTTATCGACCCGACTGAACTGATATTCTTACCCAACAGTGTCATTGTCGAGGACCCTGATACGCCACCGGTCTTCTTGACATCGGCAAGAAGGTACGCTCACTGAAGAACCTCCCAAGTGACAAACATCTCGCCTTCTTCAAAGCCAAGGAGAAAGAAATAAAGTTCCTTATCTCCGGCCCAGTCTCACCCGTCCCTCAAGCAACACTGGACGACTCATCGGAGCTTCAATCAGTCAAATGGATACTTAACATCAAAAGGTCCCCGACTGCAACACTCCCTATCCGTTACCGTGCGCATCATGTCAATGCTGCTCACCTTTCGTCGCTACGCCATTACGTCACTGGTAACGCCGCAAGGATCGGTCTGAGCTCGCTTCACATTATTCTGGCAATCGTTCCGACTTGGGACACACACCTCAAGGCCAAAAACGACTCCATATCCATTGTCGTCCGCGATGTCACAATGTCATATCTTCAAAGCAACCTTACGAAACGCCTCATATATTACCGACCTCCTCCTGAATTCTTTCAGTTATTTCCGGACAAGATAGGCTTCGTTTGGAAAGCCAGCGTGCAGCCGTATGGGGGAGTTGAAGCAGGAAGATATTGGAACGGCACAATAGTCCCATGGATATGCACCAACATTATCGACTATCGTCAATGCATGTATGACTCATCCCTTCTCATTAGCCCCACCGAACATGCCGCGACTGCACTATGCACCGATGACGCTGCCACCGCTATTCCAACATCGAGACTCGAAGAAGAAAGGAAGCTTGCCCAGCATTTCCTTTGCCGCGACGCGCAACACCAACCAACGGAATTCAAGGGCATAGACATCAATCGGGACGGTTGAGACGTCGTCATATCACAATCCGCCTACGTCTTCAAACTCACCATCTCGGAAAACCTCAACAATTCGATAAAGATGGAACCGCATTGTCCAATGACAACAAGAGAGGTCTCCAAAATCCGATCAGAGGCTGTTGGCCTAGCTTTCATTGCCGTCGGCACAAGTTACTCTTCCGAATTTCAAGCGAGCGTTGCCCTCCAAAGAAACCGCGAACAAAAAGCTGCACAACTAGAACTGCTCACCAACACCAGAAGAACCTTATCTGCAGCACAGACGGAAGATCTCTCCCACATACAACAATTTCAACTTGACCACGCCACGGTTCATATTCGAGTGTAATATGACGCTTCTTTCCAAAACCTGACCACCAAGCATTCGCGAATTGGATTCATCATTGGTATTGCAGACAAGAACGAAAGATTCAACTTCGTGCACTGGCAAAGCTCCAAAGCCGCTCGTCGGCAACATTGTACCGAGGAATCCGAACTCATGGCCATTAACGTCGCCTTCAGATGCTTCGAAAACCTTTCCATGATCACCTTTGAAATCCTCAACCAAATCGTACCCGTGGTCGCTTACTTGGACTGCGAGACGCTATGTACCAATATTATGACCGAGACCGTACCCTGCATCTCGGAAATTAGTTATCGATGCAGGGAATTCATTGCTAGAGGAAAAATCGCATCGATCTGCCTCATACCAGGGACATCCAACCCTGCAGATGCTATGACGAAATCCAAACCGAACCTCGCCCTGCACAAGGCCATATCATCCATCTCATGCCACATTCAGAGTAAGCGCGTTCTCATGTTGCGAGATTCTCTTTACCGCCACCTCGATTGGATACCAACGACTAGGTTGCCCGTCCCAGGTGACAAGAGAACCGCCCCCAACTTGCAAGAAAATGGCAAGAGGGCACAGAAAAAAGCCGTCAAACAGGTCAGAATCTAATCTAAAGAACTCCCAGGTATTCAACACCAAGGCACGCGGAAGGAACTACCGTTAGATCGTATTGTCCTCACTCATAACTGTAGTGCAATGCGCGGTGCGCAGTTCTTCTCGTCTAGGAAGGGAACCCCGTCAGACAATGAGAGAACCAACACACACACACCAAGATCCACAGGGTGTTCGCTATCCCTCTTTCTCTTTAGGCACCCTGCGATGCAGTTGCGCAGCTCACCGTTGGCGATTAGAAGTGGAGCTGGAAGAGCGTGAGTGATTCCTTAGACGGCTGGACGGTATACTTGTCCTCCGGGTTGTAAGGCCGGACCGTGGTCCGCGGAATGATAGAACCTTGATAAGGATCGATTCTAAAGAGCCGTACACACCAAGGGTGTAATAATGGACAAAGAAGATTTAAAAGTGGGTCAGCAGTGCTGAATATCTCCTTTGGAGATAAAGATGTTGTCACTAAAGAGAAACTTGAAGTTCATATTTGTATATAGACGCCGGAGTCCGGGGCGCTACGTTGTATAAATATCACAAACAAAAACAAAAGGGGAAGTATAAAATTGGATAGAGAGGGGTAAATAAACGGAGAACCCGGGCGGATAAACGTGGCTATAGCCAAAGTTACCGTTGGCAAGGTTTCTACAAAGGTGGAAGTTGGGAGTCAAGTTCAGAGCCAACACCGGGGTGGTTGTTTACTCTGGGGCCCCAGTGGCCAGGTAGGTATAAATACTAGTTAGCTAGGTTAGGGTTATCTACGACGGCGGGATAAGTGAAGTTAGGGTCAGCCAAGTAAGGGAGATCCAAGTTAGAGATAAGTAAAGTCGAAACTTGGCCCAATAGGTGCCTTTTACCTGCGAAAATATCACGTCCAATTTGGGGGCCGAGTGGTCCCGATTGCAAGCCCTCAAGCCCCCTCTGATGGTTATACAGTACCAGGAATAAGAATGGGCGACAAGCGAAAACTGCCCTTACTGTACAGTACAGTGCTTGCTGGCTAGCAGTAGGTCTCTTCCGGAAATATCCATCATTTGAGGTATGATGCATGAAAATGGCAAATCCCCCAAAACAAATTATAAAACTGCGTCGCTGCAGAAAACAAATGAAAATTGATAAAATGTATACGCTGCAAATAGATGACTAGGATAAAGTAAAAGGAGACTGAGTAGCACAGCAAATATGCGACATTTATTGAAACTCAAGGTGTTACAATTACATCCAAATCTGAAGCACTCTGTGCACGGAACTGCAAGTCAACGCCGCGGCGGCATTTTTGCGGTACATCGACTGCACACGCTTGCGCTTCTGTACTCGCCCTTGCCCAATGTTGTACCACCTGTTCTTGATCTTGTTGTACATGCGCCCGCCGTCGCTGCGCAACAGAATACAGCGCACGTGAAAGTTGGTGAGAGCCAGACATAGACGAAGTATTACATCGCAGTTAGCCTCAGACCACTTGTACTTACAAACAATTACGTTCCAGAGTGTACACAGGCGACTGAAGTAGTTTTCGACCAGAACGCGATCACTGGAAACGTGCCGGTTTTCGGTCACCTGGGCGGGCATGAGCACCCCGTTTCTAGGCTTTTCGTAATGGTGTATTCCACGGCAAAACTCTTGGAGTCCCTGATATCCCTTTTCAACAAGTACAGTCCCTTGTCAACAAGTACAGACCGGTGCTTAGGTTACTTTTGCGCGAGCGCCCTGTCATCTTCCCAGTCCCTCTCATCCCCAACTTGCGTAGCATCTTCTTATGAAACCAGTTCATCTCCTGAAACATAGTTAAGTCGTTCTTACTCCCCGGTTCATGTGAACTGCAGCATTTTGCCAGCCCATTAGGCAATACGGGGACCTCTACCATGTAGCCATACTGTCCATGCTTCTTACTAAATTAAAGATTGCCTTCTGCTAAACTCCCAGATGGGCGATAAGCAGGCTGAAACGTCACATCTGTGGCATAGCGGGCCATGAGATAGTTCCGAAATCGAGTACCCTTTTCCTTCAACGTTGTCATCTTGTCCTTTTCGCATGATAGTCGACGTAGTTCTCGTAGAGAACATCTGCAATTTTGCGAATGTAGTTGATAATCAAGCGTTCAAACGTAGAGGTCTTGACCTCAAACATTTTAGCCAGTAAGTCCCATTGCCCGCCGTGCTTGAGCACGGCTAGCGTCATGAAAAGCACATCTTTGGGGTGTGTGGGCTTTTCATACCCCTTTCCGTGCAGAACTCCTTCACAAAAAAATCCTCATACCGGTCCCAGATGGCTTCAAATTGACTGGGATCGAAGTTGGTCATTTCGGAAATTCCCTTCGAAGAACCCTGCTCGTAGAATGCATCGAATATTGGCGAAATTGCTGTAGTGCAATGCACCGAACTGGAACTAGAAAGGTAACGCTTCCTATTGCGTAAAGCAATGAATACTCTGTGTTCGACTCCGCTTTCTCTTTACTCCCTCTGCAGGGTAGTATCTCCAGAGTTCTAGGAACTCAAATATTAGAGGCTTTGACAAGCAAGGGGAAAGAATGGGCAAAGGAGAGTTGATACGCCTTCTGCGTAAGATACCACAAAGGGCAAGAGCCACCGATACTCGTCCTCGGCGCAACAGGAAACAACGGATACACGTCCTCCCTATAGGGAAAAACACACCAAAAAGGTACAAACATGAACAATCAACAGGCTACTAAGCCAAGCTGGCGGTCGGGGGCCGAAGGGGATAGATGCTATTATAGCTGCAAGCACGGGAGCCTTAGCGAAAGGGGCGTGACGTTGTAGGAGCAACAACTAGAGCCAAACCGAACAACAGTGAAGAATTCGGTACCTTCGGTACCTATACTAGTGGTGGTGCGACCTCGCACCAGAATAAATACTAAGTTAAAGATACTAGCTAGTAGTTAGGACAAGTGTCACTCTGTTAGTTGGTTAGCCCAAAATAAATATCAGGTCCGGGTATTGGACCGCCACCATCCCGATAGGGTCTCGACCATGGGCCTAGAGGTCCACTGTAAATAAACTGTAAATACAGTAGTACAGTAACAATGTGGCACGCCCCACCTACTATAAAATACACATTGACTTTTCAAATCAATAAAAGTGGTCTCGCACTACAATTGTGTCGCATTATTCGTCCGTGTCCTCTTTCATAGGGCGAGAATTTTCGTCCTCCAATATGTTTTCCCTTTCAATAGCGGCATCGGTGAAATGATTCAGCGCTTGCGCAGCTCGGTTCTTCGAGAAGGCCACAGTCAGTTGTTTTTTCTTATGAGAGGTTTTTGAGGATATTGTCCGGAATTAAGGGGCAAAGGAAATACCAGTTGCAATCCCAAAGGCTGTGGCGCAATGCAGCGCGATTTGTTCTTCTTTATTTCCGAAATGACCACCTGATCTACGAAGCAAGGTGATCTCGTCGGTTGCTTTGTTTTTGGCGGGACCTTACAGTAACTATGAAATCCCCAATTTTTTTAAAATTTTCGTTGCAAATGCGATGTTGGGAGATGTATTATTATATACGCGCCCTTATTTCGTATTTTAATTTTTGTATGATCATGCGACCTGTATTTTCGAGATAGGTTTAGTGAATCGGATCAAAGAGTATCACTGAAATCATCTCTACCGATGGTAGTACAGTTTGCGTGCCAATTGCACTACAAGAAACAACCCCATTGGGCGGAGGATTGAGAATTGTCCAGCGTGCAGCACTCCTCCTGAACGGTTTGCGATACTCAGGCGCACCTAGTGTCGGACAGGTCTTTCCCCACTATGATGAGAAAGAGCGAGCAAAGTCCATTGATGTCGCTCTAATAGAGCAACGACGTGACATCGGCCAACATTAGAACCCCACTATCCAAGGTGGTGACACAACTCGAAGACCCGTTTGACTTCCGACTACATTTAGTCCTTTATGTACAGAATTTTCTGTCCTGAATTTGTCGGCCTGATTACATGGAAAGTTTGTCACAATAACCCGGCAATGGCCTTCGGGTTTTGTTTTATTATCTTGAGCACTCAACGGGGCAGGTCGTCCGGTTCAAATGGTCGTTGGTACTCTCATGCCCGTGTAAGTGTGATATGTCTTTTGGAAAGAAAAGAGAAGAGGGAATGTAGGACATTACAGTAAGTACAGTAGCATCACACCTGTTTAATACCGGCTACCCCGTCGCACAGACGGAACTCCCGACCCGATCATCAATCATCACCAGTGAACCATTTGCTTCCTTGACCACCTGCGGCAACGAATCTCGTCGAACATATGGTCTACCTCTGCAACATCGATCCTAACGCGTACTCTCAAGCTGGGCAGCGACGAACTTCAACCATCTTAGCTTACACTGTCAGCTAGGCTTGTACGCCTCTTAAAATACATGAAGTAAAGATGATTATATATTTGCTTCTTACATCGGCAACAAAATTCCTTATCTGGTCTAAAAAACGCTCAAATCTGCATACAGTAGCGAAAGAAAGAAGTTTAAGGCGTTCAGTACAGTATCTACTGCAGTGTACACGATAGATACTCAATAAGTAAAGTTTCTCCTGGTGTACAGTGAAAGCAGCGGTTGAACCAAATGCGTTCCAAACGCCGCTGACTCGGGTCAGCAAACGGGAAATTGGCCCCGGTCCAACGGCAGTTGGAATTTTCGAGGCCAAATTTTGGCTTGGCCCCTTTGATTGGTGGGAATAAATTTTCGGAGCCAATGGGTACAAAATCCCGATGGCCCCACTGTTGGAGATGCTCTTACTGTACTGTACAGTATAGTGAAGAAGTTTAATGCATTCAGTGTCAATACTGTACAAGAAATTACTGTACTGTACTGTACTGTACAGTGTAAAGGTTTATACCACCGAAAAGCAACTCGATTACCCGTTTGGGTCGAAAATCTGCTTTTACCCGATAAGGAGTCTAACATGTTAACTTTACGCATTGACTTAGATACTGTGCACTGTTGGACTGTACAGTACTGTTCTGTAATGTAATCTGGTTCGATGTATGTTCTGTAACCGAAACAATTATAATTTCTACAGTATTACTGTCCTTGCGGATTGAGAATAGAAAAGCAATGTAGCCAGTGAGGAGAAAAAAAAACTTGCAGAAAGTACTTCTGTCGAGGGTCGAACTCGAGACCTCTAGCATGTGAGGCTAGCGCTCTAACCAACTGAGCTACAGAAGCCACCAGTGCTTATCACTCTCGGCACCACATCAAACTACTTAATCTAATTTAGACAACTGCTAGAAAACGTGGCCGACGTGGACCCTCCTCCTCTGCCTCTCCCTTACCAAGCCTCGAAGACATCCTCCGCACCCCATACCGGGAAAGGGACATCTTCCAGGATATCCCATTCCCATGTCTCAAGCCCTTCACTCTCCTTTTTATTCAAGCTGGTACAAGCCGCCGCCAACGCAAGGGGGACGAGGCCACCTACCATGCTTTCCTGCACCTCCACATGCTGCCAACCGCTGTCCTCCGCCGCAGCTTGCGCGGGGCTGGCAGCATAACAAAGGTCAACGGGCCGCTCTCGGCGCCCGAATCCGGCGCGCCCATACTGGAGCTGAGTGGAACGCGCTGTGGTTTGAAGCCCTGCGCGCCCATGAAGCACGATCTGAGTGGATCCAGCAGCACTGCCCCGCTTACGGCTCAGGCTCCAGCGACGCACGGCGCGCCCGTCGCGCTGAAGCCCTCTGTGCAGACGCCCGCTACGGCAAGGCCATGCGGTCCCTGCACAACGCTCCACTAGCCGATGTGAATGACCCGCACACCATCCAAGCTCTGCGTGATCTTCACCCGCGCCCCCGCGCCCGATCACGCCCATTCCCGAAGAAGGCCTTCCTCCTCCACCATCAATCACGGCAGAAGCCGTACAGCAGGCTGTACGAGGTATTTCTCGTGGTACGACCGCGGGACCGGACCGCACGCCGGCACGCTGGTTCCACTTGCTAGTCAAGACATCGGTCAGCCCGGCCGCCGGGGTGACAGGGAAAAGTGTGCTGACGAGGTTGGTGACGCGGATCGCGCGTGGGGAACTGCCGGACTCGGTCCTGCCCCTGCTCGCTGCCGCAACATTACTCCCGCTACGGCCGAAACCGGACAAAATCCGTCCCATCGCTGTGGGATCGGTCCTCCGCCGCATCGTCACCAAGACGCTGCTGCCGAGCGCCATCGATGACTCTCGAGACTTCCTCGCGCCATTCCAAACGGCCAACGGTATCAAGGCCGGGATGGACGCGGTCATCCATGACACCCGCACCCTGCTTCGCCGTTTCACTGGTGCGCCGCATGTTGCCACGGTCCTCATTGACGCGCACAACGCTTTCAACCGCGTTGATCGCCAGTCAATGCTGTCCCAACTTCCAGCACTCGCTCCTTCTCTGGCCCGCTTCGTGAATATGATATATGGTCGTACTCAGCCACCGTTGCTTATACCGAATCGCCAGAACACGGTCATCTCGAGTGCTCAGGGCACCCAGCAGGGCGACCCGGCCAGTATGTTGCTGTTTTCCCTCACGATTCAACCACTAATCCGGAAAATCGCCGAGGACAGCAACATCGTGCTGAATCAATGGTACGCAGACGACGGGACCCTCATCGGGACACTCCAGGGTCTGCGCCGTGCTCTCCGCCGCCTGCAGGCTGAGGGTCCGGCTGTCGGCCTCTACGTCAACGCGAGGAAGACGCGCATTCACTGGCCAAACACGCTCCTGCCGGACCGCACGGAATTCCTCCGCGAGTTTCCTCTGTCCGAATGCTCGCGCGACGGCTTCGAGCTCCTTGGAGCGCCGATGGGCAACCGGGCCTTCACCGATGCATACCTGCGGGGCAAGGTCGAGGGGTGCCACCGCACCCTCCGACTGCTGACTCACGTTCGTGACCCCCGCGCCCGTTTCCACATGCACCGGCTGTGCGCGTCGGCATGCCTCGTCACCCACGCGTTCCGGCTCGCCGACCCACAACACTCGGCCCCCGCTGCACAAGCCTTTGACGCCCTGCAGAGGTCGTCTTACTCGGAGCTACACGGGATCGCCCTCACAGACGCTGCATGGGACCAAGTCACGCTACCGATTCGACACGGAGGTCAGGGTTTCACCCTCATCTCCCCGTTCCTACACGGCTCGGTCGCAGCTAGTATCATCGACGCGGTTCCGGCACGTGAGAGGTCGGCATCGTACACCACGCAACGTTCTGCCGCCGTCTCTGGTCACCGATACCGGGGTGACAGGGCGTTCCTGGTCCGACAAGCCTTGCCGCGAATCCGTGACTTCCTGCAATGTATCCCTGGGCGCCCGTACTCCGTCGACATTGGCCCATTTGACCCATGCCTGCTTGCTGCCAAACCATCCAACCTCCAAACCTTCTTAAATGGTGTGCAGCAGGAGGCACAGGCAAGGGTCTACTGGCGTGATGACTCATGGGTGACACACCCCAACCCGGCTCAGCACAGCACTCAAGAAGTTCGACATCGGATTCGTGGCCTGGCGTTCGGAACAGCCCCGCCGCCGCTTTTCTCATCGCTCACCCCACAACGCTACGGTGGTGTCCTCGGCGCACTGGCAGACCATGATCCGCCGGCACCTCGGCCTCCCCGTATATGACGACTCCCGCCCGCTCACCCGCGCCCACTGCAACCAAACTATGGACGCACTTGGAGACCACGCGGCGGACCTTTGCCCTGCCGGTTTCGGCCGCCCGCACCGCCACAACTCGCTACGCAACGTTTTCGCCTACCACGTTGCTCGCGCTGCGGGCCTGGACTGCCAGTACGAAGTCCCGCTGCTTGTCCCGGGAACGAATATCCGCCCTGCGGACATTCTGATACAACCCCCCCCTGCCCACAGGCCAACAGGTCCGCCCCATAGCCTGCGACCTAACCGTTGTCTCGCCGTTCAAACAAGGCGTGCGCACAAGGGCCACACAAATGGCCGGCGGCGCCGCCGACATTGCCCACCGAGACAAAGTCAAAGACCTGGAGCGCAAACTGGTACGCCGCATCCCCCCTCCTTCGCACAACACCCTCCAGGAACCGAACTTCAAGTTTCAGCCCCTGGCTTTCGATTCCCTGGGTGCCCCATCCCCGCCTCCATTCTGTTCCTCGAAGACTTCATCCCGCGCATCGCAGAGAAGCTCAACACAACCACAGCAGTGATCCGCAGACGTATTTATCAGCGCATTAGTTGCACACTGTGGTCTTCTGTTGCAATGGCGATTCTATCGCGAGCCCCACTGCACGTGCCTGACGTGGAACATCCGGTTAGTTCTTAGCCGTATAGTCAGTCCTGCAGTGTACACGATAGATACTCAATGAAGTAAAGTTTCTTCTTTCGTGGACCACCCGGTTAGCACCTAGCTAGCAATATAGTCGGATCCTGCAGCGGACACCCGTTTTACTGATGCCATAAAGTTACCACACGTGGCTGACGTCCCCATTAGATACTGAACGCATTAAACTTCTTTCTTTCAACGTGTCTTTAACGTGGCCGACGTGGACCACCCTGATAGCTCTTAGTAATCAACATCAACAGTACTACATATTCTTTAATCATAATGTTATCTAAGATGTACGCTTACACTAACGGACGATTAAGAACGAACTGGATGGTCACCATCGGTCACGTCCAGTAGGGCACGGGAAATGATGGCCATATCCACCGAGGACAACAGAACACTGCTGCGGCGCGGGTAGATTCGTGTACGGATAGTGGCGTCAGAGGTGTGATATCTGGTCGCGGTCCGTGCAATGAACGTTTCCAGAAACAGAACAGTGGCCAGGGATGCCGCTCCAAGGGAGTCGAGAGCGAGTGGTTGGAAGCAGAAATTCGGCTGGCCTGACGGGTTGTCAGATGGTGCTACAAGGCGCATGGAGAGCTTACGCTCAAGGTCCTGGACATTGTTGCGGAAAGCTTAAGTGGCGGCGCCTGCGGCGACTTGCGTTGCTTTCGTGACAGAGGCCTGTATGAACCTCGAAACAATAGTAACATCACAGGCAATCGGCCGTTCCTTGTGGCCGATGGCAGGGACCGGGGGGTGCACAAGGAGGTCGGCAGGCGTTAGATCGGTTCCAGGAATTAACAGAGGGACCTCGAACTTGTAGTCCAAACCATCAGCGCGGAAGAAATGGCATGCGAGGGCGCTACGGATGTCGTAGCCGCATGGTCTCCATAGCCAGCAGACGCTTGATCTGCATGGAGACCATGCGGCTGACCTCTGGCCCTCGGGTTTAGCCGCCTACATTGGCATAACTCTCTCCGTAACGTCCTCGCGTACCATGGGCCCCAATTGGGTCATCCCAATTTATGGATGACTTTCTCAATGAGAAAATTAGAGGCTGCGAGCACACTTTGTCGCTGATCGACGGTATCGGAGACGCTCGTATTCGATTACACCTTCACCGGGTATGTGCCTCGGATTGCAAGCTTCAACACGTTGTGAAACTGACTGCACCGAGTGTGACCACTGCCATTGCACTGAGATTTGACGAAGAGCAAATGGATTTCTACATACTCTCCAACAAGGTGCCGATGACTGGTACTGTTCGACAGCAGGTATCCTTACCTCTCCGCTACGGCGGCCATGGCTTTACACCGGTGGCGACGCTCAATTTCGCAGCATATGCTGCGAGCATAATTGATGCCGAGCAGCTGCGAAGCCCTGAAGAGACTGGTGCGACTGAACACCGTGCGCAAAGATACGCTGAAGCGGACAGACACCTCCGGAGTTTGTCCGACAGCTCCCTGCGCCCCCCGCCAATGAACATGGCGGTCTTCCGGAAACACAGACAGCAGCCAGCCTTGCTTCCAAGCTCGATAGTACACACAACAATTTATATCAAGCCTGGTGCGAGTCGGCAGCAAAGTCCTGGAAGGACGACGAATGATCGAGGTTCTCTAACCCGGCACCGCATTTAGAAACAGATATTCGTCGAAAATCCGCCGTCAAGCATATCTGCATACGCAAGCAGGAGTCTTCCTCACCTCACACCCCTCCATGGTCAAGCGAACGTCCAACGAGATGTGGTCAGTGATGCTGCGCCGTCACCTGGGAGTTCGCGTGTTTGACGGCACCGCACCGCTGCGGTGCGCAGTGTGCAACAGGCCCATAGACTCCCTGGGAGACCATGCGGCAGATCTTTGTAACAAAGGTCTCGGGTGGACCAAACGACACACAGCAGTGGTGAAAGTACTCGGGCGAGAACTATTTAAGGCAGCAGGAGTTGCTGTCCAATACGAGGTTAAATACCTACTCCCTCGAGTCAATGCGCGGCCTGCAGATACTCTAGTACATCCGCGGACTGACATAACGAACAGCCCGCCCCCCCCCTCCCAGTGGCCTACGACATCACCGTATCCTTGCCATTCCTGGAGAGCTATATCCCAATGGGAGCACGGAAAGCGCGGGCCGTTGCCAATGCAGAAGAAAAGCGGAAGAAGAGGGACCTAGCCACGAAAGTGGCTGCCATTCCTGGCGAGGTCCTGCCGGGACAATCGAGGCTAGGATGGAATTTTGTGCCGCTAGCTTTTGACTCGCTTGGATCACCTTCTGAGACATCATCCAAGGTCATAGAGAAATACGCGGCAGCTGTCGCGTCTCGCAGCGGATGCTCTACTGGAGGAATGAAGACTCGTTTGTATCAGAAGCTTACCGTAGCTATGTCGTTTGGTTCACATGTGCGGCGTCTGTAATATGTCGTGCCACGCAACACGCAAAATTCAGTCACCCGATTCAAAGTTAGATTTGCAGTGACCCCGCAGAGTTGCACACACAACAGTGATAAAATAACTTCATGGCAAAAGTGTGGCCTATAGCTCTTGAGAACAACTGTGGCAACGCGGCTTACATTCGCGGCTTATTACAGTCGAGAAATACGATGAGGCAAGGCTGACAGCTTCATGAACGGGTAGGCACTTGACCCGATCCCGTTCACGTACGCTACGGCTGTAGTATCCTTCTCCCACGACTTGCCGATCTCTCAATTTAGAGGGCCATGAGATCCGCAAACTAACCATGCCCACCTCCGTTTCCCCTGAAGCCAACCTGAAAAGGCCCTCCTGGATCTCACCTATCCGTCATTTATCAAACTCAACAGGCAGTGTCTACACTGCAGCCAACGCCGCCTTGTAACTATCCACAATCTGCAAGAACCCTGGAGTCAAACTAGCACCTCCCACCAGAAACCCATCAATGTTCTTCTGCTTTGCCAACTCTTCACAATTACCAGGATTCACGCTTCCCCCGTACAGAATACGCGTCCCCTCCGCCACCGCATCCCCGACATTCTTCCTTAACCACTCCCTTACTGCCACGTGCACCTCCTCAGCCTGCTCTGGGTTGCCACTTTTCCAGTTCCAATCGCCCATACCGGCTCGTAAGCCAACACAACATTTTCCCAATCGGATACCGCTGCTGCTAATGCCGCCAACTGACGTTCACAGACGGCCACCGTATCGCCAGCCTCCCTTTCCTCCAACAACTCCCGATGCAATAAATGACGCCCAGGCCCACGTCCTTCAATGCATATGCTGCCTTTTGCGCAATAACCTCATCAGTTTCCTTAATTTCCGGCAGGTGACGCCGCTCCGAATGCCCCAGGATAGTCCATTCTCCACCAATGTCCTTGACCATGGCGGCGTCGAGCTCACCTGTAAAAGCACCACCGGCTGAGATCCAGGTATTTTGCGATGCGGTAGCAAAGTCGGGGCGTAATTGGGAACGAGTAGAGTGTAGGTATACTGCAGGCGGGGAAACTACCACCTCGACAGTGTTGGAATCCAGGGGAGGGCCTGCGTTGAATGATGCGACAAGCGAAGAGATTTCGGCTTTAGATAGATTGCATTTCCAATTTCCACCTACAAAAAACTTACGCGTCGACATGTAGAAGCGAGGGGGACATTGCACATGACGGGAGGGGGAAGAGGGTTAGCGGTGAGACGGGTGGTGGTAGTGTAGAGAAGGCCGGAGGATAGGGCGGATGAGGTGACAAAGGCAGGTGTCATGGTGGCGATGGCGGTGAAGCGAGTTGCTTGGGATGCACAAGGTGACGGCGGTAAGTACGGTGTTGTGTAGGGTTGCGATTACAGAGCTTAGTGCATGGATGACAAGAGAGGGTTCGGAGGATGCCGGCAATTATGGATCGGCTGGAGAGAGACGACGCGGATGGAGCAGTTCGACGACATCGACGATTCGGCATCACTCCATGATGCTTGAGGCGTAGGGAAATTCCGAGATCAGAAACTAATCGTTGGCCGAGGTACTCTGCGAATCATATTCTTCATCGGTATCATACATGGTCGTTGATGACCACCAATCTTCTAAGCCAGTTAGCGGATTGAGCGATACAGTGTGATGTGATGCATTTAATTCTGGATTGGATCAGAAAGCCCGTTCAAAATTCTATGCTTACTGTACAGATAGAAAAAGCATTACAGATATATCCAATAAGAGCAAAAGTACAGTACAGTACAGTACCGGCCAGTGGGTGCAACTAAACAGTACTGTACAGTACTGTAGATCTACCGTACGAGGCATCGCTGGACCGATTTACACGCGACCGGCACGATGCAATAAACATCCTATGATGGGACTGCCAGAATGCGCTCACACACATCATGTCATTACCCAAGTTATTGCCACTGCCCCAAGCTCGTCATTGTCGATGAATCTCAACAAGTCGTCTTCCTACCGCACCGATTCTATTGCCTAGGATTACTTTTTCACGACCTCATCCCCTCTCGCTCTCAACATTAACCCCCCCCGGCGACAACGCAACCCTGTCATTCCCCAATGTCCCCTGCTACAACTTTTCTCACCCCTACTCCTTTACACCACAAATGCTCCCCTGCCACCTCTGCAATATCGCCAACCTCCCCCCTAAAGGCGCCTCCAAAAGCCGCCCTTGTCACCGTTCTCGACTACGGTGCTGGGAACGTCCGAAGCTTGGAGAATGCTGTTCGTCTTTTGGGTCATGACATTCACTGGGCCAAAACTCCCGATGACATTCTTTCCGCCGACAAGCTCATTTTCCCCGGCGTCGGCTCCTTCGGTGCCGCTATGCATCAGCTTCATTCCCGTCAATTTATATCCCCTTTGAAGCAATATCTTGAACAAAATAGACCCTTCCTTGGCATCTGTCTTGGTCTCCATACCCTCTTCGAATCCTCTGAGGAATCCCCAGGCATTCCTGGTCTCGCCGTTTTCCAGGGCTCCGTCCACAAGTTTCAATCCAAAAACATCAGTGTCCCACACATTGGCTGGAATGTTGTAAAGCCTGTGAAAGACTCCTTACTCCTTCAGCCCGATGAGCCACTCGATGAGTTGGAGCGCTTCTATTTCGTCCACTCGTACCGATTGGGCATGGAGATTGCAGAACAGTATCCGGATACTGTCCTTGGCATCACCCACCATGGCGAGCCCTACATCTCTGTTCTTCAGCACGGTCGCATCTGCGCCACACAGTTTCACCCCGAAAAATCTGGCCCCGCCGGCCTTCGCCTTATACGCAACTTTCTAGGTGCTGATGATATTGCAGCCAAGCCTATTATTTCGAAACAGGCTGGAGAAATGCCGAAGATCGGTTTGTCCAAACGTGTCGTTGCTTGTCTGGATGTTCGCGAGAATGACGCCGGTGATTTGGTAGTTACGAAAGGCGATCAGTATGACGTGCGGGAGCAAAAAGGTGCAGTGAGGAATTTAGGCAAGCCAGTCCAACTTGCGAAGCGATATTTTCGTGACGGTGCGGACGAAGTATGCTTCCTCAATATAACGTCGTTTCGGGGGAACCAGTAGGGGAAAGTGCAATGATTGAGGTGTTGGAACGAACAAGCCGTGAGGTTTTTGTGCCGTTGTGCATTGGCGGTGGAATTCGAGATTACGTAGACAGGACAGGTAAGAATTATTCAGCGCTGGATGTTGCGGCGATGTATTTTCGCGCAGGGGCGGACAAGGTTTCCTTGGGAAGTGACGCAGTCTATGCGGCTGAGCGGTACATACAGAATGGGGGGAAGACTGATGGTAGCTCGTCGATTGAACGCATCTCGCATGTGTATGGCGCCCAAGCAGTTGTAGTGTCGGTGGACCCAAAGCGCGTGTATGTGAAGGATGCGAAGGAAACGAGTCACCATACTGTAACACACGAGGATGGTCGGGTGTGTTGGTATCAATGTACTGTGAAGGGCGGTCGTGAAGGGCGTGATATCGATGTCGTGCAGTTAGTAACTGCTGCGGAGGCGTTGGGAGCAGGGGAAATCTTGCTAAATTCAATGGACCGTGACGGACAGAACGACGGGTATGACACAAAGTTGGTGAAGATGGTGAGGGATGTTGTCTCGATACCAGTAATCGCCAGCTCAGGGCTGGGTGTGCAGCACATTTTACGGAGTGTTTTGATGAGACGGGGGTAGAGGCGGCACTAGCAGCGGGCATTTTCCACCGGAATGAGGTGGGGATAGGAGAGGTGAAAGAGCACATGAAGGACCATGGCACACCAGTGCGGATAGCTGGATCTGTCGACGATGTGATCAGAGTGGGCTCAGTGGCGTCATAGGATCTAGAATAGGAAGCTTAGGCGGTCAGAACGCAGTCAGTAACAGTCAAGAACTGACTTGGTCCAGCCCTCTTAAACTTAAATTTTGCGGCTTGATTAGTGGTGTCACCATCAGCTGACTTCATCTACATCAGTTTGCGACCAGAATCCAAGCCCAGCATATGCGTCATATCGTTCCACAACATTTTTGTGCAGTATTGTTACCTCCTATTCTACGTCTAGATCGCCGTAAATATGCAACACTTCTGACCTGATGATCTGTGGTCGGAAACCAGCAGATGAAGAACGTGTTCAGATACGTATCCGTCAAAGCGTCGATGACTCAGATTTGCAAGATGTCAAACGCATTGTATCAAGAAACAAACCGCGGCGATGTATGGAAGCTGTAGTCTAAGGCATCCTTATGTTCCTTGCCTGCACAGAACGATTTTCTGTGGATTCGGGGAAATTGAATTGAAATGTAGGTGCGTAAAGACAAGAATTTGGAGCTCAGAAAAGACATCAGCGTTACGTACTACAAGAGCTTTAAGTTTCAGGTCGAGCAGCGGCCGCACTTGGGCCCGGTTGAGAAGCGGCAGCGAGACCTGGGCGAATGTACAAAACGTTGTTGCATCGAATAAGAATCTCGCCCAGCTTGCCGGCCATGGCGCCGTCAATCCACTCCTCAGAATCCTCTAGTTGGACATTCATGTAGTTGTCAACTGAAGTTAAATGGCCTTAGATGCGTACGATGGAATCACATTTGCAGTGGTGATATGGTTACAAGGTCAGTCAAAGAAACGATAATGGAGAGAAAGAAAGTTCAATAGATGGAAGACTGCAGCAGGGTTATATGCACAGGGTACTTACCTCGATATTCCATGCCCCACTTTAGCTTGACAATCACTGGCTTGCCAGTCAGCGACGCCAGAAAAGGTTTAGGGGCCACGACATTGGTTTTGAAAGACATCAGGAAAGTTTCCGGTTGCTGGTTAGTGGGCGGGGGCGGGGGCGGCTGGATCAGTGTTTCTCAAATGCCAGGTTTGTCGCACGAGAACGAGAATAGAGCAATTCCTTACCAAAATCTAGGTACAGTACTGTACTGTACATACTGTACTGTACTGTACTGCAGGTGATAACTTTATGGCAATTAGCATCAGAAGCAACAGGCAAAGACATTGAACCCCCGTCCTGAAACAAAATTAAAAAATTAGGTTTGGAGAGCAGATGAAACTGAATTTATTTATTGTCTAATTGGTTTGCGCGCGAGGCTTCCCTCAGTGAGTTCCGCCTCGCCCAGGCCAGTGTCTATAGGACCGAAGAGGACATTGTTCTCATATGAGGACATCGGATATTAGGACTACTTTTGGCACTTCTTTTTCAATACAATTTTCTTTACCTCAGCGCATTTCTTGTCCCGCATTAGTTCATGAGTGTAGATGGCGGATCAAAACAAACTTTTCAAGATTGCTGACCTCGGTTAAGGCTAGAGCAATTTTCGCTCACCAACTTCCGCTCTTCGCAAGAAGTTGTGAAAAAGGACAAAGTGTGCCTCACATGAGGACAGAGCTATGACAGATACATAGACAATAGCAACGAGTTTGCATTACGGTGGCTTCGTCCTTCGTGTTGCAGGGCGCGACGTGTAATAGACGCCGCTCACGTGGACCCATTGACATGGCTAGGCTGCTGATAAAGCCAAGTCTTCACCCCTTCGAGCATCCATTGCGGTTTGTGACAGCGGCCGCGTATTCGTGGACTACCTTCGAAGTTGTCGCAGACGCGGGCCTAGCGAGTCGAACGCTAGTGGCACAAACTTGGAAGCTAATTTCGATAGTTCTGGGAGAGCTTCACCGGGAGTGGTTGCCACTTGTGGCAAGCTCTATATGCTTTGGTCGTTCCGCTGGATTGGCAGCAGCAAGCGCTTCGCGTGCTCCCAGGGACATAGAGCTCTCCTGGGATGGCGATGTTACTGTGACGTCGTATTCCACAGGGAGAGGCAGCGACGTGTTGGTGCCGTCAGACCTCGGGTGCAATAGGATGTCAGCAGGCCGCGCAATCAGTCCGGGAAGTATATATTTCACCTCGTATTGAACGCCGACGACTGCTGCCTTGAACAGTTATCGGGCAAATACGTTCTCTACAGCAAGTGTATCGGTTGATCCATCGTAACTTTGTTGCGCAAATCCGCTGCATGATCTCCTCGGTGGTCCATGGACCTGTTGCAATCCGCGCACTGCAGCGACACAGTGTCGTCAAACACGCAAACTCCCAGATGGCTATGTATCGTTATTCTCCACATCCTAAAATATATTCGGCTGAATCCAGACGCATGTGAAGCGAGAAAGGCAGCTGCGGACGTCTCCAAGTATGCGTGGCGGCGGATCCCTCGCCGAATATCAGCTGCCAAATGCAACGCGGTCTTGGGAACCTAGTCCAATCGTCTTCTTGCCAGAGGAGCTTTGGTACCAACTCACACCAGGCTCGATACAAAATGGTGTGTATTATTGGGCTTGGTAGCAAGGCTGGCCGCGGTGAGTGCTTCGCGAAGACCAACATAGCCGTGAGAGAGCTTGGGTGGATTCAGCAGACAAATCCGAGGAGGTGGCTATCGGCATCCGCATAACTTTGTGCACGGTGCCCGTCTACTCGAGGGTCGTCGGGGCATCTCACCTGTTCTGAGTCCATGATGATGGCTGCATACGATGCTAAATTCAGCGTCGCCACGGAAATGAATCCATAGCCACCGTAGCGCAGCGAAAGAGTCACTTACAGGCGGACTGCGTTTGTCATCGTCATGATGTCTGACCGCAAGTAGTATTCCATCTGCTCTTGATTAAATCCCATTACAATGGCGCTTGTCGCGCTCGGTGTTGTTGGCTTCATCACATGATGTAGCTTGCATGCAGGGGCGCACACCCGATGAAGGTGGAACCGGATACGGGCGTTCCCAATCCCGTCAAACAGGGACACCGTATTTTTGCACCTGTCAATTTTCTCATTAAGAAAGTTCCCCATGAATTGCGGAGAACCAATCGGCGACTGAGGAGGTTAATGCCTTTGTTGGAGAAGTTCTATCTCGGGAAGCGGTGCAATAGCCCCCGATACTAATGCAGTAAAGTATTGTATTATACTAGCGTAGTCTGAGTGCCTGGCTGACGAGGCCAGAATAAGCCTGTTTTCGCCCGGTTCAAGTACAAGCCATGATCGGATCTTTCCAAGCAAGGGATCTCGACTGCCTTGTCGAGCTCAGCATGTTGCCTATGAGGGTGCAGTCGTCCGCATACCATCTGTGTAAAGGGAGTCGTGTCCTCTCGGCAATATAACTTGTCAGTGGATGTATGACAACGGCAAAAAACAACATGCTTGATGCATCCCCGTGTTTCATCCCTTCTTGGCTGGGGATGTCTTGTGTAGAAGCCGCAAGCGTACGCCATGTTCAGATAGCGACATAAAGGCGGCACTTTGCCCGGCAGGAGGCCAATCGTTCTCTTTCTTGACAAGCGGTTGAACACCTTACGCGCATCCACTGAGACGAGTGCATGGCCCCTCCTCTTCGACTTTGGTGTCGACCAGTCTCCGGACTTCGTGCACATTGGAATCAAGTCCGCAGCGCACTCCGTAAGCAACCTGCAGCGGGGCGAGGTTTTCCCTCGTGTCTTCGAATGTCTGGGACAGGAGCAACTTTGTGACTAGTCGCCGCAAGGCTTTCTCTTCTGCAATGGGGCTGATCTTATTTGGCCGAGGTTGGATGGGCAGAAGCGTCGCAGGGGAGATAAGAGGGATTGCCTCATCTAGGAGGTTCCCAAGGGCTAATCCCGTCACAACAGCCATTAGCACCGAGATGCCCGTCACCCCAGCTTCAGGGCTCACCCCTGTGATGGCCAGCAGCTACAGAAGCCGGGGGTTATTCTCTCAGGGCCGGTGCTGAGTTTGGGTCGGACGGCGCGTAGAATGGTCTCCTCAGTGATGTCCAGCGGGTGCGGTAGGTGTCTCGCTTCTATAGCTCTGACTGGAGACTTCGGTGTTGGGTGCAGTACTCACTGGCTTTGAAGAACTTGCGGGTCACGGACTTCCGCGATGCGTGCCTCGTGTGGGGTGCGCATTGCGCGCCTATATTGCGCATCCGAAGCAAGCTTGGCTGCTCGATGGAACTCAGGGGACTCCTTGCGTTTTTCTGCCTGAGGCAACACAGGACTACTTGAACTGCTCTGACCTAGTCGGCTTGACTAGCTTCTGCCCATAGGGTGCCCCATTCGCCTGTAGTGGCGCGGCAGTTGTGCCTGCGTAGTCCTTAGGTGCCCTGGCTGAGATTGTCATGACGATTCCCCACGCAGTAAGCGTCACAAGACTGCTGTGGAAGGAGGTGGATTCTGAGGAACGCTTGGTGGACCGCCTCCGCGTTCCGTGCGTGTGCAGCGGTACGGAAGAGCCAGATGGTCAAGATGGCGAGACTGTGGATATAATTCCAGGGAATACGGTCGAAGATGTCTAAAGGCCTCAACGGGCTGTCTAGTGCATCATGGACCGATGGGTAGGGTGCAGTTAGCAGGGAATGGTCGTGGCCTTCGAGAATAGACATGTTGGGCGCGGGGGGCTTTTAAGCGGAGGCACCGCGGCCTACCCCCTCCGAGGTGAGCAGGCATGCTGGGGAGATCGGGAGGTCCGCCATTTCGGGTTGCGGCTCGATGCAGACAGGTTCGTTCCCTTGGCAGGAACGTCTGTGAGAGCGGCAGCTGGGTTTGGGACGACTTATGCCCCATCAAGAGACTAGGACAGTGAAGCGGCAGCGGTCGAAGATAGGGTGGAGAGGGTGGCGACGGCCGCGGTCTCGGGCGTGCGCCTGGCGCGCTTGTTGCGGGGGACCTGGGGGTTGATGGGGGGGCGGGGGCGAGAGCGGAGGGCTTTGCGGCGAGCGATGCTGTTGTTGTCACCAGAGGCGGCATCCGGGGTGTGGCGCTTGGCGGATCGGACCTCGGGGGGGATGTGAGTGACCAAAGCACAGGCGTTGTCCTTGGTAGAGTCGGGGTCAACCGGAGTGGGGGAGGCGGGGGCAGGGCGAAGCTGTGAGGCCTTAGGGGATGGAATAGGTGTAGCAGGATGCTGACGGGAAGCAAGAGGGGCCGTTAGGAGTGAGGAGGCATGATGGCGAAGGAGAGCGGCCATAGCTTTGCAAACGTGGTTGGAGACGGAGGAGCGGATGGAGTTATTGAGGACAGTTTAGCTCTCAATGTAGAAACGTTTACGCACACCAGCAGCGGCCCACTGGGGCATAGAGGCACTCAGCTCAGGGAGCGATATCGAGTTCACTTTCAAGGCAGCGAGGTGCGGACGGGTGGCGTCGAGGGCGGCAACGGGGTCGCCATGATCGGCGTCCTCTACGTAGATCATCGCCCAGCGACCGATGCTGGTGATGATGACGTGGGGCGGGAGGGGACAGCTGGTGAGAGAGGCACCCAAGGGCAGGAGAGACAGTACCGTCTCAAGGGAATCGAAGGCCTGCGAGGGGTCCGAGGATGGAGCGATGGCATTCTAGCAGAGGGAAAGCGGAGGGGAGTCTGGATGTCTCATGAGGAGGTTAAGCGGCCAAATGGGGTCGGTCCCGGCGAGAACAGTGGGGAGGAGAGCAGGAGAGCTGCACTTGTGGAGGGTGCAGGAGTGAGATGAGATGGGAGGGGGGAAAGACCGGCGCATCGATGGAGAGGAAGCAGCGGAATCAGATTACCGGGGGAGCCCCAGACGGCACCAAAGCAGAGGCCACGCCGCACGTCCACGGAGGGCGGTTGGGGGGAGAGGAATGCGCTAGAGAGAGCAGCTATCTCGGAAACTTGAACCGCCACGTCGATCCCTGAGTTTAGTCCTACCCCTCAAATTTGATGTTCTTTCATGACTCTGCAGGTTGCACAACCATATAGCAGGAATTAAACGATTAGGAATCAGTCGTGTGTGCGCGATCGGTGCGCGCGATCAGTGCACTTCGCCCCGCGCGATCTTGTGGATCATCTGCTTCTCCGTCGGCCACACAAACAGCGTATCAAATACGCTGTAAAACGCTCAAAAGATGCAACTCAACAACAGCGCCCCTAATCGATCCTCCACGATTCCGGTCGTTGGCCTGAATCCGGAACAATGCCAGCCCTGGGACCGTCGTCACCGCAATCACCGCTAGAAGTGTCAGACGACGAACTAAATTACCCCATCATTCCCCTTTTGCAAAGGGGAGAAGGTTTGGGTGTTTTACTCTTGGAAGATACATCCGATCTATCCCATGGTTTTCCAGACAGCCACAATCGACTCAAAAAGGGTATACCGACACAGTAATCGGGAAGGAGCTACGCTCCCTAAAAAGCTATCTCCAGGTCACCCATCAAGCAGGCCGCACTGGACATGACGGCTGCTGCAGCGTGCTTTTGCATCAAAAACCCTCGAACCTTTCCGTACGTCTCCAA
The DNA here is from genome assembly GCA_002205965.3 of Kappaphycus alvarezii. NCBI lineage: Eukaryota > Rhodophyta > Florideophyceae > Gigartinales > Solieriaceae > Kappaphycus > Kappaphycus alvarezii. The sequence continues at coordinate 371,824 of NADL03000677.1, read as the reverse complement.
TGCCCTCACGGCCACGTTCCTTGCCACGTCATTTAGCACTGCACATGCATCCAGGTGCCACCCTCCAAGAGTGGAGATTGGCACAGGCACGAGCCTACTTCTGGTGGAGGTCGCGATAAAAGATTGATATCTTCTATGCTTTGCAATTCGCGTCGCATTCAGAGAGGATATCTTGTTGAAGGCCCTCACTCTCCTGTTGGAGGGAGCGAGGGGATTAACGAAGGTAACATCAAAAAAGGCGGTCCCTCCTCTGCTTCCCATTGCCTGGATGTCGGGTCTCGTGCGGTGGAGACCATGGCGTGGCTCTACGACAGGATCACGAGCAGCTCTTGCCAGGTCTTTTGCGAGAAGTTTTACTTAGCGATCATGTGGGTTGATCCTGTGGGCTCCATGCAAGCAGTGCATGAGATGATCCCCATGTGCATCGAGTGTTTCCGGGCAACTCCTTCTCGAGCATGGCGTGCCAGGGTGAAAAAGTGGGACTTGAGACAGTAGTAGTGAAGCCACACCGAGAATTCTCGAGGTTCAATGCTTGTCTGTAGTCCGGGGCATGGGGGACAATACACTCATTCCTTAGTTCCAGGGAGGGCCATAGACGCGCGAAACGCCTGCCTCCTTGAATCCCAAGAGGAATTCGTTCTTGCACTGCTTCGTGGATTGCGTCCGTTAGCGTCTTTTGCGATGGTGTTTTTTGCGAGCAAATTACACTGAACGGGATAATCCTAGACGGCAGGCAACAGGTCGACCACCTGCGATGGGCCTTTGCAAAGTAAATCGGCTCCAGCAGCAACCGCAACCAACGCTTCCTCAGCGTAGCCCGCCTCTCGCATTCACCGCCACTTACCGCAGCCAGTTGGTCGGGTACTACGCTCACTATGCGGATAGCGTGAAAGTACTGGACGATGCGGGGCGGAGTGCCAAAGTGCACGACACCGCCACCTGAGCATGATGCTTTGTAAACGTGTGGCTGGTGGATGGTGCAGACGACGGCGCGGCCCCTACGCTAGAGAACGCTAAGGAAACGGGCTCCTTGAGTGCTATGTACGTGAGCATGTGCGACTTGCCTTTCTGGGCGGCAACTTGTTTGGCGAGCCTCCTGGATTCGTCCCTAGTCTTGCGCTTCCAGACGCAATAGGCCCTCACCTTTTGTGGCTGACCGTTCGTAATCCTCTGTTGATAGCAGAAGGGATAGAATCTCTCAACTCTAACATTCTCCTCAGCTCTTGTATTTCTTTGTCCTTTTCGGCGATGGCTATCGTTGCTCTGTACAGTAGAGACAGATAGACGCCAGCAGGAGCCTTGGGAGGCTTGAGGATTTCCTTGGCTGTGAGTCCAAAGTCATGGAGGTAAAATGCCCTGACATGGTCATCTCTTTTAAAGAAAGCGCTATAGGCATAGGTTCCATCGGAACATTTCTGTTTGAGGCGGGGAGACCTTCTAGAGGTACGTTCCTTCAGGTCGGGATCATTTTCTGTCTAGTAAACCTGGACATGATGGGTTTGACGGTCAGTGATGACATACTGTGGAGTGCCGATCGCGGCAAATACCCTGTGATTGATCTGTAGATCTATGGTAAGCTTCCTTGAAGTGACTTCAATAGCAAGGGGCGCCAAATCTAAATGCGCGCAAAATAGATCTTCTGAGATGTTAGGGAAAGGGTTGCGGCATCCTCGGCTGATTCATAGGTGCTGACGGCTACACCTACACGGACACAGTAATGGTACACCAAATTGCAAGAGCCAGGGCTTTCAACCCACTCACAAGCCTCAACGCAGCCCACGCAGAGAAGCAGCGGAAATACCAAGGGTTCCTTGCTGAACTGCCTGGGAGAAACAGGCTGGTTCCTGTTCCCATCTCAACGCTTGGAGGATGGCATCCGGCGGCGTTCTCCGTCGTCAAGGAACTCGCGAGAACTGTTGCCACTCGCGCAATGGAACGGTTTCCGAAGGTTAGATGCATTCTTTTACAGCGGCACTCCGCATTGACAGTAACCTCCAATGCCGCTTGTTTGCTGGCTGGCCTCCCCTCCACCTTCTGGTAGATTGGAGTGCCATCTACAGTTTTCGTTGCATTGTACGGTTTCGCAAATGGCTTGGCCAATATACGGTATCTACGCTCCGGTACAAATTTACTGGGTACCAACCCACATATCTACCACAGTAAACTAACCCCCATTTTCGTAATTGGAAGATGGCAACTGAGTAGCAACTTTGTTCGCGGGCGGTGTGTATGAGATGTTGGCCTTGGTATGGGAAGTAACCTAATACCGGCTGTGACGTTCTGTGTTGGGAGTATTGATGAGTTGGAAGTGAAATGCTAGAAAGTTGAATTAGCGGAGCCTGGCAAATGGTGATGATAGCAATAATACCTTCAGTGACCTGGTAGACCCTGCGATCTTCTTCTAGAAGGTCACGGAGTAGGATTTAAGTGAGACGACTCAAGAATTTTAAGGGCGTTGAATGAGGCATTGTCAACCTGACTTAGATTGATAGGCAACACGCCTTTAGATAACTCAAGAGATATACACGAAAAGACGGGTGAGGATGGGTCTGAACGTTGGGTGGGATGTCGATAGGTTTGGAGAAATAGGCGGTGGTGAAAAATTGAAGACTTGAGCCTTGCATCAGCAATAGCTCAGGGGAAAGGTTTGGGTGTTTTACTCTTGGAAGATATATCCGATCTATCCCATGGTTTTCCAGACAACCGCAATTGACTCAAAAAGGGTATACCGACACAGTAATGGGGAAGGAACTACGCTCCCTAAAGTGCTACCTTCAGGCCAGCCATCAAGCAGGCCGCATTGGACATGACGGCAGCTGCGGCGTGCCTTTGCATCAGGATAGCTCAGGGTGGTGAGGAGAAACAGGAAGAGTGTAATGACAGAAAAATTTGGTTTTGCAAGAAAGCTGGGTTCCGGTGAGACGACGAAGATGTGGACGTTGATGACACATGTGCGCGGCGGCGTCTATGATACGTCTCGCACTGCGACATGTAGATTCTAGCCACCCTTTTCACACTGTTTCAGTAGGGTGTTCAATGACTTCGCATGTTCCACTAACCTAGATTTTTGGTAATAAAATTGTTCACTTAACTCTGCCAAAAGCTTCCTATTCAAGTACAACCCTTGCCCACGATATGCAACTGATGTCACTTTCCAGCGAATTAAGAAGCCATCGGGATATATGCAAAAGGGCAAGAAGTATTTCTCTGTAAAAACATGAGCTCTACGATTAAAAAGTAGAAGCTGGTGTTTTAAGAAACAGACAAGCTGTTAACTGCAGCCCGCATTACATGGGAAGCGTTTCGGCGTTGGAAATATTCCAGAGAGGTGTAATGTATCACAAAAGGGCTCTGAAAAAGAAGTCGAACATAGCAGATGTGGGAGATATGTCTGTAAAGTACTCTGAGTACTGGGCCCTTTTACTGGACATTGGCTAACAGGAAGTTGGAGGGCATGTATTCGCAATAATTCCGAAAAAATAAATCCAAGAATGGCTTCTTTTGTTCATAAAGCGCTGAAAATGTGGAGAGGAATGGAGAAATTTCGTCAGATCGTATGCTGGTGGAAAACTGGTTTGGCAGGCTGTCCACTCTTTGAGGTATAATGAGGGAGAAACGGAGGTGGAAAGAGGCCCGCTATGATGCAGTCATTAAACCCTGCGCTGCGTTAACACATTTACACATTAGCTACCATCCTCGCGCGAGGAAGCTCAAATGTACAGCTCAATTAGAGACAGACTGTGTTCTATTGGATCGCAGTCGCATAATAAGCGACGTGCGACACAGACAGTCTATTGTGAGAAAAGAGGGCGATTGAGCAGATTTCATTTTACTACCTCAGATTATTACTATGGAAAGCTGTTTGAATCTCCATAATGCTCTGTCTTCTGGTAGAGCTGGAATTTCACTTGTTTTAGAGCACAAAAATCGAGCAAAGAGTAATTAAAGATCTACTACGGGAGCGGGGTTCAAGTGGGAACTGACGCGTGTGCATTACTTGGAGGTGTCGGAGGTAATTTCGTCGACTTGGTTGGACTGCGGATGGCTGTCACCCCCGTTGGCCTGGGAGAGAGGAGTTGGGGTGATGAAGTAAGTCTTTCTAGAAAGGAACGATGGTATGCAGAGCATGCTAAGGGAAACGTTTGGGTGTTTTACTGTTGGAAGATATTTCCGACCTATCCCATGGTTTTCCAGACAACCGCAATCGACTCAAAAAGGGTATACCTACAGCGTAATGGGGAAGGAACTACGCTTCCTAAAATGCTACCTTCATGCTAAGTGCAGAAGGTCTGCAGTCTGGGGGCAAGTATCGCAGGGTGTGTACGCGATCAAGGGCAGCGTCAATGATGCTGGCAGCGGAGATGACGTGGACCAGGGGGCCATTTTAGGAGGAACCAAGTACGCAGAGATGGATTGTTTCGCAAGGTTGGATCCAGGCCCGCTATGCAGGGAAAGATCATTGATTTTCTCGTACAGCTCTCCTTACAGAGAGTCAAAAACTGTCGCGGCATCCGCTACATGTTGTGTGCGTGGAAGCGGAATGCATGTAGCATCATAAAAGCGGAATAAGAAAGAATGTACTTATGGTAGCGATTTTTTGGGTCTCGGAAGAGGTAAAGCTTCTGTAGGTTACGCGAGAAACAAAGTCGAAGGAGACGCGGGGACATGCGATCGAGAATAGGCTCAGACGACGGGTTCATCGAGCAAGCATCACAAAGAACGGCACTCTCTGTGATTCCGGAGGTAGGTGGAAGGTCAGGGTTCTCGAGAGGACGTACCGGGGCAAACGACGGAGTTTGAAGAGCGGAGAGAGTGGCCTGGGTGTTGGAAGTATTAGATTCAGCATTGAGGGCGTCAGTGAGAGCGCACATAGCTTGGGAGTATTGAGAATCCGCAGACAGACGCATGGCACGCGTGGCACGTGTACCGAGTAAGTTAGAAGGGCGGGGAAGTGATGATCGGAGGGAGGTCCACTCTGAGCGAGATCGAGTCGCGGCGATGGCTTTACGCCTGTGAACCCGTCCACGAGCGGCGAATGACCTGGTGGAGGGCGTGGATTTTCCCGACGAGGATCACTATCCCGATTCTACACGGATTGGAGACCTCAAGACCACAATGGGGAGCACTAGAAGCTGAAGAAAAGTCTCGTGATCTGTTTCTTGGTCAAAAGTGGAGCCAGCGGCGGGAACCAGACGGATGAAGAGGAGGGCAGCACAAGGGAGACAGGAGGCAGGAAGGGAAAGGAAGAGATATGCTGGGCGAAGGGGCGTGGTAAGGATGTGTTGGATAGAGGGGAAAAAGAGAGGAGGGTGAAATATGACAGAAGATTGGTAGGTTAACATAAAGTGGGTTGGAAGTGGATCGGTTTGCAGTTGGCGGTTGACCCGCGGGGATGAAGGAGGGGAAGCGGGGAATCTATCTAGGGTCATCAACCAACAGAGATTCCTCATTCGCGGAAGGAGACAGGGGGTTGGGGACTTAAACGCATGTTGGAATGCGACAGTAAACGATTTTCGGATGGAAAGGGGAACGGAAGTTGGTGTGCATGGGCTGAGGAGGGTGCCTATTTATATCTCCAAGCGACGGAAAACCCCGGGGTTACCACAGGGGAGAGGGCGAGAGAGAAGACCGCCAACGACTCGGTATTCAGTTGGCGGTTGGCTGAGATGCAACGGAGGTGGGATAGGATGCATGTGAGGAGAGTGAAGAGGGACTTGGTGGCGGTGATGTAGGTCTAGGGGCCGACAACTGGGAAAAAGAAGAAGTGGGTGGGAAGGGAACATATGAAAAAAGAGGCGGCATCGGAGAAAGAATTACGGGCAGCAGCGTCAAAAATTGTGAAGGATATGACCGAGGAGGAGGTCTAGGCGAAGCCGAACAGGACCACGGGCTCCAGAAGAACAGCGAAGCGGCCAGTGATCGGACGAAGGAAGCGTGTGGAACCCAACGTGCGGGCCATACCTATTCCTTCGGTAAGGCAAGTGTTCCGGGGATCAGAGGGGTTATAAATGATGTAGAGGGCGGCTGGGAGGGGAGAAATGGGATAATTTCGGGGGAGGGGAGAGTGGTTATCAGGAGAAGGGAAATGGGAGGAGAGGGAAAGAGGATAGATCGATGGAAGGAAATAGGCAAGGTTCTGTCGCAGCCCATGAGAGGATAGGGGGCAGAAGGGATTGGGAATGAGGGAAGATAGGAAATGGAAATAAAAAAGACGAAGAAAAAAGTGTGTGAGAGAGGTACCAGAGGTTTGATTGGAATGGGAGAAACCATAAAATTTCTGAGTACTGTCTTTTAGTTTTATGTGAAATTAAAATCAGAGAGTTTGTTATTTGTTAAAGTGATTTCTTTCGGAGATTACTCTGTTTTTAAAGGCAAGCAATTACTACTGGCCCGGTGTTGTGACATTTTCTTATCAAATTTTCAATTAAAATAGTTGCATTACTGCGTAGTTCGCTCTTAGTTGGTTCTCGGATCTAATATTATCCTGGAACAAGCGTTCGAATTTTTTCTTTCTGAAGGTAGAGGTCATCAGGGTAGCTTTTGAAGATTTATCATGACATTTATCAGAATTAAAGAGAATCAATAATATAGACCTACACAGTGATGCCTTGTGATGTACGTCTGAACCAGAGAACCAGAGAAACAATTGAAAAAACTTAAATGAACGTTGTTGACGGTTTACTGGAAGGAGATTTTCAATACTATCTATCACGATTTTTACTCTAATTAACTGTCCTTTGTATCTTTTGACCACTTAATTTTTAGCTATTTATTATGGATTAGTGCAGCACTGTAGTATCAACTAGTTTCAACTTCTGTACTAAATGTTCTCGGCCACAGAGAGATCGTGTGCTGGGTATATAGCCTTGCGCACGAAACGCTGCGACTACGGTAATATAAAGTAAGCGTTCTTCCTAACCTCCCGTGCTCCCTAAATCAACATTTCTGCCTTCCTACACCGGTTAACTCGCTTATAAACCCCACCGACACTCTCCCTCACCATCATGGGACTTTTGCACAGTTCCGGAACTTCTGGCGCTAGCGCGGTTGTGATTGGCGGCAAGAGCGAATTTCGAAATTCTTCTTGTTCGAAAATGAAGTCATAAGGTCCAAATATGGCGAGAAGCCTAGTACAATTTCATATTAAAATGGATCTGCATTCTAATTTTGCAACGAAACATTTGCATCGGATGGTGAGCTCGTTGCCGAAGCAAAGAAGTGCCCCGAAATCAGGCAGAAGTTTCGAACATTTCTTGAAGGAAGAAGATCCTGAAGACGTCATTCGTCAAGCATTATAAGTTGGGCTTGAATTCGGAGATATTCCTGGGTTGTTGAAGGAAATGTGTCGCCTATATGAGAATGAAGCGTTTTATAACATTACAAGGTCTAGAATTACCCGCAAATCTGACTGATGCTAAAGGAGCAGCAATAGTTCTATGCATTCCGTGGACCGAAATATTATTCGGCTATCTTTAGGTTGTTGAATAAATTTCATTCGAATTGTATAGCATGTATCTGTCCTTTCATTAATGTGGTAAAAGCTACGCCTACAAGATTAATAACTAATTCAGACCCGAGATAGATTAATACTGAAGAAATAGAGGACGTTATGGCTGAGAATCTCACCAGACTGACGCTATTCCTGAGAAATACGTAGTAAACATCGGAGCTGGACAATTTTCAGCTTTGCAGAAGAATGAACGGTTTCTTCAATGCTTTTTTGCAACGAAGAAGGCCATAGCGCCATAAACTGCGAGAGTAAACCGCAAAGTAATACGCACTGCACAAATTGAGGCAAGATGGTTCATTTGGTAGCCAACTGCCGGTTTGCTGCGAGAGGTAATTTTTGTTGTACTTCCGATAATTGGAAGAAGAAGAAAAAGCTTATCAAGTCAATTCAATCTGTAAAAATAAGTCGGAAATTGGTTCTAGGAAGTCTTTAATGAAACAAAGAGAACCTCTGACGGCGAGGCCTTACCGAAAAAAGCCTCGTAAAGAAGATCAAGATGGTATTCCGATATTACGTAGTGAATAACCCGCAACAATTCCGAATTATTTTCCCTGGCCCCTCGGCAGGAGAATTACGTATTTGTAGCTGCAAGAGGAAAGAGATGGATAACAATCGATTGGTTTTAAAAAAGCTGCAAGAATACACCGGAAACTAAGATGTAGTCGCGTAGCCCACATATAACAACTGCAGGGTCACATTTTGGCCAACGCTTTCAAGGATATGCAGACCGAGCGATGAATGTAAGGCGGAGACTATTGAGTAAGATGGAAATAAACCGAATTGACATTGAAACAGGCAAAAGGACTGTGACTGCTGTGATTTGAAAATATAGTGCAATGCGCGGTGCGCAGTTCTTCTCGTCTAGGAACGGAACACCGTCAGACAATGAGAAACCCAACACACACATGAATACCTACAGGGTGTTCGCTGTCCCTCTTTCTCTTTAGGCACCCTGCGATGCAGTAGCACAGCTCGCTGACGGCGAGGAGAAATGGAGTTGGAAGAGCGGGGGTAATTACTTGGACGGCTGGACGGTATACTTGTCCTCCGGGTTTTAAGGCCGGGCCGTGGTCCGCGGAATGCTAGAACCTTGATAAGGATCGATTCTAAAGAGCCGTACACACCAAGGGTGTAATAATGGACAAAGAAGATTTAGTAGTGGGTCAGCAGTGCTGAATATCTCCTTTGGAGATCAGGATGTTATCACCAACGACAACCTTGAAGTTACTATTTGTATATAGACGCCGGGGTCCGGGGCGCCGAGCGTGGGTAAATATCACAAACAAACGACAAAAGGGGTACTGTAATATTGGATAGAGAGGGGGGAAATAGAAAGGGGGAACCCGAGCGGATAAACGTGGCTATAGCCAAAGTTTCCGTTGGCAAGGTTTCTGCAAAGGCGGAAGTTGGGAGTCAAGTTCGGAGCCAACACCGGGGTAGCTGTTTACTCTGGGCCCCTAGTGGCCAGGTAGGTATAAATACTAGTTAGGTAGGTTAGGGTTATCTACGACGGCGGGATGAGAGAAGTTAGGGATATCCAAGTTAGAGATCAGTAAATTCGACACTTGGCCCAATAGTTACCTTTCACCTGCGAAAGTATCAGGTCCAATTCTGGGGCCGAGTGGTCCAGATTGCGAGCACTCAAGCCCCATCGGGTGGGTATACAGTACCAAAAATAATCGTGGGCGACAAAAGAAAATTGCCCTTACTGTACTGTACAGTGCCTGCTGGTTAGCAGTGAATCAAATAAGAAAAGATCACCAAAATCAGCTCTGCCGATGGCAGTACAGTGTGAGTGCCCATTGCACTACAGAACATCGCAATGTTTACGGCACAGAGGTATTGGCACTTTCGGACTCTGGAGTCGTACCGTAACTAACCTCTGCGGATTTATCCGCCGCCTCTACCTGTCCCAGAACTACACTTCGAAAAATATTACTGTCTTAAATGGTGATAGCGCTTCGTGTCTTGGCTCTTTGTTTAAGCTACCTACAGCATTTGGAAAAAATTGGCCAAGTTGGACTATCTTATTGGGGAGAACTACCGCTTCGATCTCTCCATGGGTCTCCAGACCCTCTAGGCCATACGAATGAATCTTGATTTCGCAATTCAAAGTGTCCGCCTACACATCGTCTCAGAATAAACCGAGCCGAGGTTGTTCTTGGGCTCCGATACGTCAGAAGAAGAACAAGTCCTGGATATCCGAGAGAACGTATTCGAAATCATCGACATTTCGGAAAAGGAACTAGACGACAAGCACAAATATTTCGTGGAAGGAGAAGGCGAATAGAAAGAGAAGGAGGAGATACAAGAGGAACTTAGAGCCCGGCTTGCTCATATTCTTGAAAAAATACAAGGAAAGATAAATATTTCGCTCCGTGATAGTGAATTGGTGGCATAAACGATTGATGAACTTCGCCCCGCATCTGTCCCAACGAAAAAAATAGTTAGAGCTCTAATAACCTACGCATATCTACCACAGAGCTCGCTGAATGTCTCCACGGCACCAGGAGATTGCTCGTAAGGAGATCGAAAACAAGCTCGACGACTGGATCACAATAGCAGCATCTTCGGCTTTTTATTTACCGCCTCAGTCTTCACACAGAAGGGTGGTATTCCCACATTGTTGTATAAGGTAAATTGAACCGTGAAAAGAAGGACGACCGGTGGCTGTTACCAAAGATTTAAGAAATATTCGATGATTTGAAGGGAAGCCCGATGTTCACAACACTAAAAATCTTTGGAGAGTATTTGCAGATCTGCATGAGCGATGAAAAAGAGGAGCTGAAGGCTTTAGTCAGTCTTCTCGGAACATTTAAGTTCGACGTAAAGCCCCCTGGTCTATTGTATGCAACTTCCATATTCACGCACTCGGTGGACTAGATTATGTGGGACAGAACCTTTTCTAGAGTCTATTTGACCAGCCTCTTCGTGTTCTCCAACTCTATCGAGGAGCAAATCGACATCAGCATATCGTTTTCGAAGACATTGGAAAGGCCGTAATAAAGCAAAAGATTACAAAAAGCGAATTATCCGAAACGCTGACCAAGTTACTCGGGCTCCACCTCGATAAAAATGGCGTGCATATCGGTAACGAAAAGATTAAGGCCATCAACGAGGAAACATTACCCAAGAAAAGGACTGAGTTGGCCGGTTTTCTTGGCCTTACGAGGTATTGCCGCTTTTTAATCAACTATTTCGCCCAAAAATCAGCGGCTACACATGCTGCAACTCCAGGGAACAAGAAGTTAAAATGTTCGGAAGAAATGAACATGTCATTCGAAATTATCAAGTGAAGTACTTTTGCACCGCACTTTCTAGCTATTAAGGACTTAAATTCCCCCACAATTGTCGGAACGGACGCCTCAAACGTCGCCTTTGGAACCGTAAGCGCTCATAAAAAGTAAGAAGGTGAAATTAATCAAGTAAAATACGCAAGCCGGAAGATGACATCAGTAGAGCTAAATTATTCTGAATGTGATAGGGAAATTTGCTTCATCATCTTCGCCGTCAAGAAATTACGAGTCCACATTCTTCCAACTAACCATAGAAGAAAATGTGAACGATTATTGGTCCGCTAATATTTGGTTAATGGGAGGCCAGTAGCAGACCATTCAGCCTGATCATGATAGACCATTTACCGATTTTGTGGTTGCTTTATGGTGGGAAAATTCTTGGCTATTTCGTATTAGGTGACCATTTGTCGCTTCTTTTACAACCACTAGCAGTAAAAGAGCCCGCCACATCCGTCCAGTAACCAATTAATAGCCGATATTGGAACCGCAGTCCGAGTTTTTCAGAATGATCGGAAGCTGCTCGAGAAATTGGTTGTTGTGATGACAATTGTCGTTAAAATATAGCGTCAGATATCAGAGCACAAAATGAAAAATGTTTGCCATGGGCACAACTGATCACAGCTATTTATTGTACCAGTTGCTCTGGTGCAGTATCAAAGTTACCTCAAAATTTATTGGAAGCTTTTGTTACAATATTATCCCTAAAATCTTCCCGTCCTCACCCGAGAGACCAAGTTAGAATGAATTCGTGCCACTCCTCTTCAGACCCGTTCCAGTCCAACGAAGTAGTCCTTCCAGAATGCGTAAACTTAAACCAAAGAGCTTGTTGTTCTGATAATTTCCATTACAGTTACTAGCCAAAAAGCGGTCCAGATGAACCCCGTCGTCGACGAAATAGGTGCGGTATGCGTCGAGGCCGTTAGCAGGATATCGTTTAGTTTCAAGAACCGCGATGTTTCGAGCGATGCATGCTGCGTTTTCCACTGTTTTCGCAGCGAACATGTTCAATTCGTCCCTTCTACCCACGGAAAAAACTGCCTCTGTCTCCCTAGCCTAAATCCTACTGTGACCAATTTACATAAAATAATAATTTACAATTATTTACGTCCAGTTCAGAGATAAGGAAAGCTGTGTCCCAAAAACGTACTAAATCGTCCACAGTACACGCCAACATAACTCGAAACACTTTTACCGACTTCAAAATCTGCAGCAAAATATGCGCAAGAATGATCGCGTTTGGATAGATCATGCTTCCCATATTTTCGATGGGCCCACGCATCTGGACTACTCACGACCAACCGCTAATATACCGAGACACGAGGGTCTTCCATAAGGAATTTAGTGGCGACTCTTCTCGATATACCCATGTGCGCTTCAAAGGAGCGATCTAGGAGTGCGACGAAACGACAATCAAAAAGATCGTCCAAATCTAACGTTCGTCTTTCGAAGGGAGGCCCTCACAAGTATTAGCCCTTATATATACCCTTATTGCTTACGTGTGATCTATCAAAAAATATGCAAGGGTACCTGTTCTGATGCTGAATAGGAATGTTTACTCCTGCCATCGTCTCACACATTGAGATAGAATTTTAACGCCCACTCGATCACTACGCTCTCAGCATACTTTTCTCTCGCCATATTGGACTCTTTCACAATGCCAATGTATCCCTTTGTAGGAAACAGTGATAAAAAACTAACGGTACGCAATGCGATGTCTACAAAGGTATTTTCAATAGCAACGGCACGGCGTAATTCATGAGATGCAGCCTCTACAGCCTCCCGTAATAGTAAGTGCTTGAGTAATGATCAAAGAATGAAGTGGCCAAAGTAGATAGCTCTTCAATATCATCCTCCGTCAAGTAAGAAGACATCGAAAGTTCGCTAGAATGACATAATAGCAACCAACTATTCATGATATTCAAGGAAGAAAATGATCCAAAGCCACCAAACTAGTCGTCTACACAAATGTCCACAACTCATCCACCTTCCACAGTCCTCTCATTTGCAATCCGCGGGGACGCCGTATGGAATCCATGATCCTCGAACCATCCGCAAGGAAAATTCCATCGATATTGCGCCTCATTGAAGGAAGCGACAGGTACCCATGATCTCCCTGTGTGTCAACAGCGCCAACCCAAATATTCAGCATGTGCGGAGCAAGGTTTTCAAATAGAAGATGCATCAAATCAATAGGCATGCTCACGAATGGAATTATCACCGGGAAGCGTTTACATACTTCTGGCTCAGTGGTGATACCAGTGCCTTTCTTTAGCTCATGTAATGATAATTTGTCCCCTTGAACCTGCAGATCTTCGATCTCCCTGGACGTGTTGTTCACGATATCAAGACTTCGCAAAGGCAAGTGATGGGGGTACCATATTATTCTCTTGCTTACGCTTTTCCGACCAGAAAGGGGCCTTTTCTCTGAATTGATATAGTCAGGATAGTACAAAGTGCGCTGTTTGGTGGAGCGCTTCCCCACAATCTCACAAAAGCGGCATGGTCGAAGTCCATTCACGCCCTTCAGGCGTCACAGTTTCTTCATAGCCTGCATGTCTGCCAAAATATGCATATAATGGCTTCTAAACAGAGCTATTCTACCGTCCTATAATGTTCATTTAATGCAATCTGGAGCCTTTCCAAATCCTGGAATAGCGGTTCCAAAAACGAATCGACATTCAAGGGGTCACCCCTTATGCAAATCACCGGAAACACTTTGCGGTCATGGTATCGGCTATCAGGCGGAATGATGTTCCCAATGTAAGCCAGGACAGGCCAGAAAATTTGCGTTGAAGATTGAAATGCAGGTGCTCCGTCCGTGGAAAAAATAAAAACAGATGTTCTATGGGCAGGCCTGATGGGACGCTGTTATTGTCGGCAACAGGGAAGTTCCCCGGGGATTTTGAATACTCCCGGAAACATAATCCGGAAAATAATTCCTTTTAGCTTGGCTCCTTATCCATTAATTGTCAGCTGTACGCGTCCATCACGTAGGAAATTAGTACTAGACCATGTTTTTGACATCGAAATTTGACAAGTATCCTCTCCCAGAGCCCAATATACATTATCTCCTTCACCGTTGCGGGCCGTGATACAAATTTGCAGTGGGTTCATGATGATAATACCCCATATTTTTTCAAAATGTAGTGCTTCATGTAATCTCGAGCAGTAGGGGTGCATGGAAACGTTTATTCCGGAGAGTCTTTCCGCCCTGTTTCTGACATTTTTCCAAACAAACGCATTCGTACCATGCTCTCCCCGCAAAATGTAATTGATGTCATCTAAAGTTACTCTGTGTCCAAGATAGAAGCCTATATGCCAACCGTACTCAAAAAGAAATTCAAACAATTGACTGATGTTCCACCCGGACAGGAATTCCTGCTGGTCTTTTATATGAGCGGGGCCTGATTTTCTTCCAAACGACTGCTGCAAACCTGAAATATCGTAAAAATGAGATGAATAATCTTTCTCAAAGAGGCAATCAACTAAGAGTCCACAACATTGCGAGTTAAAGAAAGGACTGGAATGATTCTTATTCGAGGTATTTTTTCCCATTGCCTCGTATTCCTTTGCGCTCTGATCATTACTAATGTTTTCGGAGGTGCAATGTTCACCACGGTCTCGGAGGATAAAATCTTGCAGGGGAGAGCTGGAGCCATTACCTGAATACGCTACAGTTCCACATTCTGACTCTTTATAGCGGGAGGAACTTGATCGCATAAAATTAGATGCTACAGAGTGCGGTAGCGGAATTGGCAATCCCAAGTGCGGATTAGATAGCTCTCTTCTCCAGCGGGTCTCCGCCAGGTCTCGGTGGCGTCGTGCTGTAGATCCTGATACAAAAAGCCCGTTTGGGCAAGAAGAATAGTAAACGTCCGATCTAATATACTGCAGCCTTGACATGTTGATCGCTGAGGAACACCTATACACCGGGGAGCCCGCAGGCGTAACGATACTTTCTCGCCATGTACAACCATGACGGAATAGAATATGGCTTCGACCCTACTCTTGTTTAGCGACACATCTGCGAACAGAAATACCGTACACTTCAGGATTATTATTAATACAATCCGACTGCGCCCAGCATGCCATAAAACGACTTGCATGATTTGCATATTTACTACTCTCTTTCCCTAACAGTTTTCGATTACTAATCACCAAAATGAACAGCCATGGATCTTCTATCGTAACTAGGGACGAGTTCCATGAATTTATGAGAGGGCATGAAGATAATATGAAAGATATCAAGCAGATGCTTCGTAATGCGATGCTCAGTCGTAACCAGGCACAAAATTCCGGGGAAAATTACAGATGGATGCGCACCAAACATATATATACGCTCAATTTCACGGCGTGATACCGCATCCCAATGAAGGACGTACCAGCAATGAGATATCTTTATTCAACGTCGCTGAATCTTTGAAGAAAGGAATCCATGCCTATAAAACCACTTTGGAAGGAAGTGACCAGGCTATTAAACCAACAGATATTGACGGGTCATAGCTGAAATGGTCCAGGCAAACCTACAACACTGTCGCGAAGACAATTGAAAAATATACTGGATTGAATTCTGCTTTTGATAAAACATTAATTTAGAGGGCAAAGCACTTAAAATTGTTCAGTATCCGTCGATCGGGAAGCTACAATTGGAAAAAATCAGCCATAAGCAGCGAAATTCAAAAAAAATTCATATCGTGTTCCTAGGACGCGGAAATTTGCCTGCTGTAGAGCTTCTGCGTAACAAGTTCGCTAATGCAAAGGGCCAGAATTCCAAAATAAAATCGAAGAAATCCATCAACTCAGAACCATGCGATGACGCGGAGTCTAATATAGAAGATTTTGGAGTGGAACCCAAACGCTGTATGAGTGTGGCATCCAAAAATATGCAGCAAGTCAGTTTCACCCACTTGTAGTGGGGATATCAATTCATCGCAAGAAAAGAACAGAAAAGAACCTCAAAAGAAGTAATCTAACGCGTATAGAAAGCACACCCGTACTTCGCGGCAAGAAAAGGTGTCTTCCGGTAAGCAATGATGAAGATGTCTAACAAGATTATGATGATAATGCAAGAAACCAGGCGGTACCGAAAAAAATCAAACAAGAGACCCACTGTAGCATCTTAGCCTTCTTTGAGACTTAAAAGACGTGAAAAAAGATCACGCGCGTCACGGAAAGTCGATATTAGAAAGAAAAAGCCGCAAGAACCCAAATTGTAGTTATCTACCTCAAAAGAAACGTTCATCGAGAGTTTCTGCTGAAAATTTTCTGGGACGAAAACAAAAAATGACGGTTTTCAGCAGCTCGGATATGGCGCAGAGGAATGCGAGAGTCTAATTTGATAAGTGTGATGAGTTTGAGCAAGATGGAGAATATATTCACGATGTAGACTCCGTGTGTCCGGAGGAAGAAAAAAATGACAGCGAAGGTTACGAGTGAGAATAGAACCAGCAGTAGATCTTGACAGAGTAGTGTTGACTTTTAAGCCTTATGGCAAACCACAGAACCCTTACAGAAAATGGAAGAAATCATACCTTATCATTACAAGAAACTGCAATTCGGCCTTCAGTTGCTCTCACAACTTGACGTAGCTCACGAAGTTATTGCTTGCTATTAAGTCCTATTTTCGGTTTCCAGCTAGTGGAATTGAATTTCAGTAGTGATACTTGAGTATGAAAACATGCAAGGCGGATTTTCGGTCGAAAATGATTATGTCGATCATCAATCGCAGTCAACCAGAGCAAATGCGAATGCCATGTTCCAGAAATTTTCAAAAAATCTGAAACTTAGTTTATATTCCATTGTGGATTGTGGCTGTGTTCATCCTTCCATTTCATATGGAGCTTTCAATCTGCTACGTTAAACTCTGGCCATGCCGATGCATTTTGAAGGGCGGACTGTACAGAAACCAAATACAGACGGCAAAGAGAGTATTTGTCTGTAATTGGAAGAGACGTGATGGACGCCGCTGCAAATATATTATGCACGTTGCACTGCAGTATGAGTCACCATCATCGGCAACCGCTGAGAACTGTAACGAAAGACAATCAACGAAGGAGCCATTATCCTTGAACCCACCTCGGATCCAGAAATCCATCCAACCACAACCGGGACCCAACTCCGTCCACCAACTACCATTGCGCTACTGTACTCTCAACACTGCGCCGCCACCCCACCCCTTCACGCCACCATACCATTAACCACCTCAACACCATACAATTAACCACCTCACCACCACACCATCACGCCACCGTACCACCACATCGCCAAGTCGTCGTTATTTTCGAACCATCTACAAGTCCAGTAGTTGCCTACGCGATGTGAAACCAATGACGCAGCAGGGAGAACGGAAACTACAGTGAAAAATTGAAGATTGAAGAGAAAAGTTGTTAGTGCCGTTAAGAAATACCGGAAAAACTTCATTAGAGTTCGCACAAAAAGGCGTGGGAAAATTTGGAATGAACAGGAATATAAGGGACTATGAATAAAGGATGTGTAAGTTATTACGCGTACACGCGTCATGCCGCATACATGATGTTCATACAGTCCAATGCATTGTACGCACTAGGTGGAAATTGGTGGCCAAAAACGCCGGCATAATTACATAATGTCCAATAAATTATGGACAAAGGTTTTTGAGATACAGATATTCTAAAGAATGAAGTCTCAAGAACTGTCTCTGTGAAGGAAAAAGTGCTGTTTTTCCTCGAGACCACTTTTATCAATCATGAGACAGTTTAACTATTGAATTGGCTAGGAAAAGAGATGCGTATCGCGTAAATTTAAACGTGTAAGCCGTTATAGATGTGGCTGAAATTGCTCCACTACCAAAGAAGCGCTGTTTAAAAACATTGGAAGTGTTTCTGCTAGTGCCTATTACGCTATCAATTGGGTTCATACTTGTGCAAAACACTGGTTTTACTGCAATCAAACGAAAATAATTGCTCAGGGTTGGATTATACGTGCTTTGTACTACATGGGCAATGGAAATGTGCTCTCTAGTGTGGTACTTTCTCAAGTTGCAAAAAATGCCGGAGAGAAGTCCTCTATCTCAAGTCAGCAATGAAGGAGATGGTGATTTATCGAAGACTACTTCATTCAAATCTTCGCACGCGCCGTTATTGAGCAGATTTAGATCTTGGACGGAGTTTTCAGGCGTAGTACACGAGAAACTTGGCATCGTGACTTGCGTTTTAGGTATTTTGGCGGCTGGTTTGGGTGTGGCTGAGATGAAATTAAGGATTTTGAAGCATGGAGTGGCGCGGCGGCACTCGGCGGAGCGTTAGGATTGGTGGCAGTGGTGTTGTTAGGTGGCGCGGTATGGGCTATTGGTGAGGGGGTGGGTAGCTTGTTGGGTTGCACGAATGGGTCTCGAAAGGATGAGGAGGACTGTAAACAAGTGGTTTGTTGAAATCAATACCTCAGCCTTGCGCTGGCGGTTGCGTTGGTTTGTATCGCAAATGTATAGAGTTTGCAGTTGTCTTTTTTTGGGTTTTCGATTCTATGCACCTTGGATTGTGATCAAATTAGACTTCAATAAGTTCTTATGAATAATAGGTCACACTAGTTATGAGTGTGGATGCCCTAAGGAGTGACTACCGCATTTTCTTTATTTTCAGTTGCAGCGTCTAATCGAATGTAATAAAGGTGTCATAGAGCCGCAGAGCTCGATAGTGCCCGCATTAAGCGATGTGGGAATTAATGCGGACGAATTGGTGGACTTGATCCAAGCGCGATAGATAGAATGAAGCTGCCGGCACAGTCTGCGTCAACCCTAATGTTAGCCTTCCCCGAGCTTGAAAAAAGGGTACAACTTAATAGCTGCAGAGTTACCAATACGAAAGGATTTGTGCACCTTGCTATGTTGCTAGCTTTTCTGGGCAAAACTTCAAGAGCAGAAATTGCATAAATTGAAAATGGTGAATATGTTGATATGATCAAGATGCTGCCGAAAGACTTGACAATAACTGAGCTAATGACGAAAAACGCAGTCTTACCGTTCGCCACGGAACATACTCCTTGGGGCTCTTATTTGCACGGAATTGCTTCACGTGATCCTTACTAAGTCAAAAAGCTTTAAAGATGAGGCTGGCCAGTAACTTGTCACGGATACTTGACAATTGACCGCTTCGTACCTATCATTACCCGAAGTGGATTGTAGACGCAATGTAATCACAAGAGCAATCGAGAATACTCATTTATATGTCAAGAGCAAAAAAGACGACTTCTCTGGACCTAAGTTTCGCTAGCAAAAATGTACTGTCGGTAGCATGGTTCACAATCGGTGTCTTCCAAATTAGAAAGCCGGACGTAATCTAATCCCGCAAGGCAATTAGAGTTGACTTTGGCCTGCTTAACAATTTACCTGGGAGCAATAACCAAATCGTTTCCAAAGCAATGGTAATGCAGAGCTCAATGGCTCTGACACAAGAAATAATTAGCGCAGGTACTTCTGAAGTGATCAAGACAGCCGTGTAACTTTTCAGGTTTGAGGATGATGTAGTCACTTTTTTGAGAGCAACACGTTTACACAAGAACCTGTTCAAGAGAACTACGAGTACACTGATGGAGATTGCGGCGGCAGAACAGAGCACTCAAGTTTCTCTGCAGGAGATATTTAGAAGACAAGACGTTTCAAATCCTTCTATCTTACTACTTCATCCATCACAGACCTCAGGTAGCATTGTATGAAATCTTGAAAGGGTAACATCAATGGTTGAGAATTAATTCTGCGTATAGTCCATCGAAAAGTACAGGAAGGGACAAAAGCTTGCATATGCAGTTGCGCCACTCGTCTTGCAATGTGTAGCAATATTATGATCAGTGATAAATAGGATATTTATTGATTATAACATCGGGTAACCAAGAAATCTTAAAACAGGAAAATATGTATATCACAGCGAAACAAAAGTGTCGATTAGTTGTTCAATCAAGCCGAGCTCTTCTTGAGCAGCTTTCAACAGCACAGAAAAATAATTATAGGACACTGAAGCAAGCGTCCGCAGGTTCCTGAACCTCCTACTAATAACCGGTGATGTAATCCCTGCAGTAAATATGGCCATTTACAACGCATTTTCTCTCGACAAGCTTTTCTCATTCGTTAAAAGTGCCCATCAACTCACGTCTAGCTCTCGTGTCTCTCTGCTCTGCACAGAAACTCCCAGATTTGAACAATGGGAAATACCATCGATATAAAACTCACAATGTCTGCAGTTTCCGCCTTCCCCTACTTTGTCTCCAAGATGTCTTTACGACAAGGTACTTTGGCATTACTATGCGCCCAAATACCCGAAAACCTCTGAAAAGCGTTTTGTTTGTTGTTTCTGTGTTCGTAGCAACATTGCATACATAAGCCGGTTAACAGAGTTTAAGCTACAGGGTTTCGACTTCATCAGTGCCTTGTGAATCATTTTTTTGAATATGCCTACTCAGAAGACTCCCATTTATTATATCACTAAAAAAAATGCGAGATACGTCCGTAATCCAAGTCTAGCTACTTTGCCACCTTCAACGAGTTAACGTTCATATTCGTGCTCCCAACCCTTCCGAAAGCGTACACTTTTCTTGCCTTTTTGCCTGCATATGTTTTTCTTCTTCTAGGGAAAGGCGGCATCCGACACGCAATTTCTGAATGGAACGCCATGTTTTCCTCAAGTAACCATCTGATAGTTCCAACTGCGCCAAAGTTTGTCCCGAGCATGTATCCTTCTGTCATTGTCAAAATACAATGAATATTTGCTGTACTCAATGTATTCCCCTTTGCGAAAGTTTCTAAGGAGATATTTGACATAACAGTTTTCACAATTTCCAAGCTTGGGGTTTATCCATAAATGAGCCTCTCTAAAGTTGGCAAATCGTCAACAAATGCAAAATTTTTCGCATATGGAAGGCTCACCATCATATCCTTCGGGTCTGATTTCCTGAATATATACTTCGAGAGTCTTAGGAATGTTCTAATGGTAAATATACCGAATATAAATATTCCGAATAATTGATTGATCGAGCCCCATATCGAACGCGATAGTTGCAGCGACCAAACCACGTTTCTTGTTTTCCATAAAGTTTTCTTGCACTCGTCTGTGGTCCTTCTGCTTCATTCCGGCATGGTATGACTCAACTTGAAGGAACACTCTCGATCTTTAACCCTCTGTGACAGCTGTTTCCACTGCTTACACGAGTAACCTGCGTTGTAAGATTTGGTCTTATAAAAGGCAATCCAACCTCTGCATCAGTATATGGTATCTTCATTGCAGTATAACTTATTTCAGCAACATAAGGTGTGGTCGTGGCAGTAAGCGCAAGTCTTCTTGTTACATCAAGCCTATTACCCCATCTGGAAAGTAGTAAATAGTCAGGTCGGAAGAAGTGAACCGATTCTGAAATACAAAGAGCCTAAGCAAGTGGATGGTCTGGACTTGGGTTCAGACGCTTGACTACCTAACTCTGGCCTGGTCGAAGGTAAAACTTAAGGTTTTGATATCCGAAGCGTCCATTGAAAGTCTCCTGAGGCACTCGTCCGCAATACTCATAGTTATACTGAGAAACTTTCAGAAAAATTTTCAAGTGCGCGCACTTAAAGTACGCAGATTTATATTTGCTGATGAAACTGATATTGGATCGGTTGAGATAGCATGGCCGTCATGTTATTTCAGCGGTGACTTCATTCGCGGATATTTCTTGAAAAGTGATAAGCTTTTATTGTTTTCAATTTGAATATTAAAATTAAAAAAAACGGCTTGAAAG
Source organism: Kappaphycus alvarezii (assembly GCA_002205965.3). Taxonomy (NCBI): domain Eukaryota; phylum Rhodophyta; class Florideophyceae; order Gigartinales; family Solieriaceae; genus Kappaphycus; species Kappaphycus alvarezii. The sequence goes on along the minus strand of NADL03000677.1, from coordinate 350,278 downwards.
TTGGGCGACCAGACGGTGACAAGGCCAGTCATCAATGAGCCATTGTGTACCACTTGTCTTACCACGTCCACCAGCACCGCTCATGTCCAACCATAGGCCAATCAGGTTGGAAACAGCTGCCCCAAAATCCCGGCCAATACACAGCCCCACCCGTCCAGCACTTACCATGAGCAGTCATTGGGCAGCTATTGGACAACCAATGACCGATCAGAGTTTCTTCTAGGGTAAGCAGTTCAATTTTGTGTAATTTCAAGGGGAACTGCTTCCATGTATGTATGTCATGGCGTATTACGAATTAGATATCGACTACAGGACAGGTGCAAATAATAGAACATATAACTACCTGTCCCTGGCCGGCTCGCCTAGTTCCCAAGCCGAGTCTGATATCAAAGAGGGAGACGTGACTTGAACTCCGTTGACTGAGCTCGCAATCTCGAACTGTGTGCTTAATTTAGGAAAGCTCCTTCGACGGGATGCTGATGAAGCGAGGAAGTTAACGCAAAGACTGCTGGGTAAGAATGAAATCCTCCTATTCGCTTTCAAAGCTGAAAAAAGACCGCATGTGCCCGGATTGGTACAGATCAAGATTTATGGGAAAGTGATGAGGGCAAATTTTGCACTCAAGGGCCATAAAGAACTTAATTTAGGCTTAATTATCCCGTCGCATATATATTTCAACGAATTAATCGTCGAAAGAAATAGAATTCTCAGGTGCCATAGTCTAATTGTTGGGATTTTACTTAAAATTAATCAAACTGTTCTGGTTTTTCGTAAATAACTCGCAATTAGATATCATTACTGGTCTCTCGACCAACAATAATGTCGAATTGCGGCGATTCTGGAACCCAAAGTGTCCTCCCACTATTTGTTGCTGCCATTGGAGTCTGAAAATGAAGCTACCAGAAAGCGGCTAATGTGGGGCGAAAATATTGGGAATCATAATGTAAAACCCACTTCCTATTTGAAGGCTGGTCCCTGTTCCTCTAGTATATCAGAACAGGAAACATTTCTGCAGATACAAGAGGACTTATTCAAAGGTATCTACATTTAGATAAAGGAACTAGGCTAAAATTGAGAATCAATCGTGTAGTATATGGAAAAAGAGAACAAAAAGAGGGAATAGAAAGTGTTATTTAGATTCAGTATTGCTAACTTCCATGAAAAGACCCCAAAAACATAAATTAATCGTTCTTTGTTTCCTGGAGAGTCGCGTGGAAGTTGATGAACTCCGCCCCACATTTGTTCCGACGACACACGGGTTCGGGCTGAATGATACCAAGCAAATGTTCCACCAGGCTTTTCGAATGTATCTACATAACAACGTGATCTCTCGTAATGAGATAGAAAATATGCTCGACACCGGGATCATCACACAAGCATCTTCAGCTTGGTCTTTTACTGAGTTAGTCTTCACGAAGAAGAGTATTACATTGAACTGACAGATGAAGGCAGACCAGTGGCTGTGAAGTAGGATTAAAGAAATATTAGATGCCTTGAAGGGAGATTAGATCGTCACAAACCTCGACCTCTCCTCAAGGTATCGCAAGATCCATGTGGGCGATGAATTCAAAAAAATATTCAAGACGTTCAGCTTTTTCCGTACTTTCAATTTAAAGTGTATTAATTTTGGTCAAATAAATGCACCCTAAACTTTCCAGCAGAAGATAGAAGAAAATTTGCGAGATTTTCTTTTTGCTCACTTCTGCTCTGATGATCTACATGATGTTATTGCGTTCTCTAAATTTATAGGGACGCATGTAGAAATTTTGCCTGTTTTGGAAGCCCTCAGAAAAGCCGAACTGAAGCCAAAGATTGTAAAGTTTTATTTGCGCAAAGCTTTTTTTCAAATACGCGGACATTACGTAGACCAGAATGAAGAGAATTTACATGAACAAATGATCAACGGAATCAAAAAGCACCATTTTCTACAAATATGACTAAAATGGCTTGCTGTTTTGGTTTTTACTGTTCTAACTGACTACCAGCAAAGAATTTAGCCGCGATAAACTCAGCTGTACAATTCACAAATTTCTTAACAAATAGTTTTGAATGGAAGAAAGAAATAGAAATTGAATTCGGAAAGGTAAAGGAAATTCTTATCTCTACGCCCGCAATAGCTTTTCCAAAATTTTAATTCTCCTTTGTTGTTAAAATGGAGGCTTGAAGCGTGGTTTTGGAGCCTTTCCGCACTCAGAAAAAAGAAAACGAAAAATTAGTCTCGTGCTTATCCGTGTGGAATGTTGAACTCAGCGCAGCCAAGTTATTTCGCCTGTGAAAGAGATGCTTTCGCTGTTATCCTCGTCCTGAAGAAAGTCCTAGTTTATTTTATATCAATTAATTAGTTCAAGTTGGTAGAAGATCATCAACCTCTACGGTTCTCGCTCAAAAAAGATGATCAAGCAAAGAATGCGTGTTGGATTGGATTCCTGGCGGGGAGTGAATTCAAAATAGATGACCGGACGGGCGAAAGCAAAGGGTTTGCATATATTCGTCTCATGCTCTCAAGCTCAACATTTCTCAGTTTCACTCTACGGAAATAAGACAGCGCTAACTTGTAGGACGGCCGTATTAAGCGCACAATGCAGGTCCGTACCCTCCTAAAGTGGATCCGTATCAACGAAAAAAGTATCAGGATGATTTGAAACTACAAAAGCTACCGAATGGCATTTCGGAAGCTGGAAGAAAGTAGATGCTCCCAATTTGGAATGGATTATTACCTATGTAAAGCTTGAACGCGTCGTCTTTGTCAGTGAATTGTTCATCCTAGTCAATGAGCCTAAAAAAGTTTATGAGATCGCATAAATATCACCGGCGAATTTCTGACTACTGGTTGCGGGTGAGAAATTGACTTGTTTCTCGAGAAACTGAACAAATGTCTTGAAAACAATCCAGTACAAAATTTCAGTGGCTAAGATATTGAGACTTATAACATTGGCGAAATCAAAATTTCAATGCATGTGTACTGGCCTCGTTCTAAAACCTTCTCGCTCATGCGGGCACGCAGAAATATTAGGTAATTAATGGACATTGCAGCAGAGACGCACCAATACAGGGGACCGGCAAGAACTGAAAGCCATGTACTTAACAAAACTTTATTCCAGACATAGATCTTCGTATCTATTGCACAATAAAAAAATTTTCAGGGTCAAAATAGATTATTAGAATGTGGCAACTCACATGAACGAAAATTTTGGAAACTTTTCTTTGTCCACCGGGTTCAGGAAATGTTTCAGTCCTTCAGCATATGACTTTCTACACTCACGGAAGCTTCGCATCCCCATTCCAGAAACTAATTACAGGAATAATGCCCAATGATCATATTATACTTCAATTATGTAACCTGCTACCGAGAACGAAAGGCTTCTATGTGAAGGTTTCTATCAATACGATGATTCCGAAGAAACCTGTTAATTTCGAATTAAGATTCTACTCCACAGTTCTACAGGACAATGTAAGAACTATGCGCGAGGGCAAGGAATGACGCAGGCTGTTCAGAGAATACGAAACAGTTTCCCGGCCAAACCAATATAATATGTGTAATATAAAGAATGGGATCCTTGGTGATGCTCTGAAAAAGTTCAATTCCACAAGATTCAAAATTATTGGCAAATAATGCTCAACTGGTATGTTAGAGGTGGGCTTTTAACGTTTAAATCTCCTAGATAGAGAACAGTGATAATAAAATCATTTGAATAAAATACCCAGCGAATGAGTCACCTATTCATGGATCGCAGGAGACTCAAGGGGATTTTAATGTGACTGGAAACTTTGAGTAACTCCATTGCCTTCTAGATGAAATCAAAACAACCGAAACAACATTAACATATAATGCAGAGCGTAAGGTCGGGAGGTCAAATGCAGCACGCAAGTCCGGCAGTCCAGTGCAGCATCAATCGTTCGGCAGGAAGAAATAGCATAACTTATGGGTGGAAGTATCAATGCGGCGTTAAGAATTTTATTGCTCTCAACACCTTCAAACACAACTAATAAGCACAGTTAAGCAATGTGCACATATTGAAGGCAAGCAGAAGCGCATATCTGGCAAGCAAAAGTGTAATCATTTATAGAATCATACAGCGACATCAGGGAAAGAATATTTGCGCAAGGATGAATTGTGGAGGAATCCATAGAATTTAGAGGCATGACATGGAAAGGTTAGTTCAAATCATTTGCGAACAAACGCAAAATATGGAAAGCATGAGCAAGATAAAACTAACAAATCTGAAGCGAGAATGAATATAGAGGATAGAATATCGACCTATATTACGGGAGGGAGAAAGGAGTGAAGCTCCGACAACTATTAACTACTCACTTTTCTCGCCGAGTACTCGATGTCATTCTGACTTCAGCTTAGGTACTATCAAAAATGAACTTGAAACTGATCTAAGGTAGGCGATGTTTCCACAACAGCACGCGATTTATACACGTGTGTATATTGGTGAAGATATGATGGAGTAGCGAGCATGCCGATCGTCCTTGATTTGCCGGGGGTGTAAATATCGCCGAGGGTCCTTAGTCGGATAAAAGTTCGGCGTATATGTTATGTCAATAGAAACTGATTGACTGGTAACCAACGGGATTGAAAGTCAGAAAAAACTATCGTTTTACAGCCAATCAAGGATCAGGACAGGTACTGCGTGGCTCTGCGTATAGCTATGGTTAGGTGCCGGGGCGTGGCAAAGACAACAAAGTTAGCTAGTAAAGCACTGTAGAGACAAGTACATAATAATATTCTTGGCTTTTACTACTATATTTCTACATCTCGAAAATTTGCTATCTTTTTAAAAACCATGGTCGGCAAGCGTTCTGGCCTTGAGTCCCCGCGGCATGCAGCCCCTAGCAGAAAAAACCTCTAACGCAGTAGTGTTCCTTCGCTTTCTGGATTTGCGGTGTGTATATCGAAGTTCAAGTTGGTAATAACCAATAAAATGCAGGTTCCCTTCCCCCCTTGGGAATCACAGTCCCTAGTTCGTAGTTCTATGAGGGTATATCTGTAGTGACTGACCGTTTTTCTGCAACAAATCAGCTACTGATGCCCGATAGGCTTCTGATAGGAGTAGACACGAAGTCAAGTTTTCCAAAGCACTAAATCAACATTAATGTGCCCTTGCAAAATAATTTTAATAAGAATTGTTTTCCGTCAAATATTGAACAGACCATCGAATTGAAAAACTCTCATGTAGACTACGCCAATTTTTATTTTGAGGATAGTTCCCTTTCCAGCTGGGAAATATTGGCCCACCTGCTTGAGAAATTTTCTGTCCCCTTGCTTTTCTCGGGGAAAACTCTAAGTAACCCATCTTTCATTCGCAAACTTATTGTATTCATCGCCGAACGCAATGTTACAACGGTTATCTATGAGTCCGCTGTTCTTTCAAAGACATTTATGTCAACTGTTCTCCGTAACGGTGAGCTCAGCAGACCAGTAGCCCAGATTGATGCCTATTTCAATTCTCTTACGCCACCAATTGGATCAAATGGAAGACTACCTCCAAGCTCCATATGTTACTCTCCCATGTCCGATCAACCGTTCATAGCGTTGGAAAGCAAGATATCACTAAAGTTCCATGCGCTTCAGGGAAGGGAAGAAGAATTTCTTGGTTGCCTATCTGAATGTTGGGACGAGTTTATAGCTGAATAAAAGTATGAATGCAAGGATTAAATGCTCAATTAAGAAAAAAAGCTCAATTATCAACACTGTATCCTTACAGTAAATGCCAAAAGGTTCTATACAACAAGTATGGAAGTTGTGTATAAGCAATACTGCCATGCTCTAAAGGATTTATAGAAAGAGTATAGCTCAGTACTTACACAAAATGGAATTTATGACTATCTTCGAATAGTTCCTGCTAGCCAGTAAAGTTCTCCAACATGTACCGTGAATAATGAAGTCGAGAAAGTCAGCGACAAAAAATCTAAGCTAACTCCTCAATAATCACCTCGTTTTCGCTCAGAATGGCATAAAATTGAACATATTCAGTCCGCCGTCATTAGGTTCCCCTAGTCTCTTGAATATTTAAGCAGAGCAAATTCTGTCGATTTAATTTATCAGTTGTTTTGAAGCAAGCTCATTTCTACCACTCAATTTGAGCAAGAGGAAATAGTCAGAACAATGAGGGATCAGAGGAATCTACGTGTGATATCAATCTCAGACGCATACTCAACACTCTGTAGTCGCATTGCGGATACATTGTATACTGGACAACCTCAGTGTGGAAGTGACACGCGTTCCACCAAAGTTAGTAGTCTCGGTAGTAACTAACCTAATAACGTCACCTTTGCATACCTAAGGACAACCCACGTGATGATAGAGTTTGTTGGGTGTTTATAAAAAGGGCTAAACTCTATCATAATGTCGCCAGTAAATGACTGAAAAATTTTCCAAACAATTCAATAATATCAGAGAGGCCCATTTAGATATCCCGACAAATCCAAAAAACATATAATATTCTTTACATTTGTCAAGAACTGGATCATGATGAACATTAAGTTGAAGAGGACATGCTACCTGCTGAAGAAAATTTTGAGGAAGCTCGACAAGCATCCCATATCCAGCGTTAAACTCCAAATATTTCCACGGAAGCAAAGGAAGAAGGATAATAATAGCATTTATGCACATGGTATTTTAGCTAAAAAGAGCAGCGAATTTACGAACTCCGAGAATTTCCACTGAATATGCTTCTACGCTGGTGCTAAAAAAGTATTGATTTGAAAACCATGATTGGAAAATTAAAAGCAAAATCTTATTGCAATCTAGCTGGAATCATAATGAAATGAAAGCATGTAATAACTTCTGAAAAGTTCGGAGATGGAATATTCACAAGTAAAGCCCAGGTTCATGTTCCTATTCTAACACTTGATATTGCATGTATCCAGCTATGATTTGATTAATTTTACGCCTATATTACATTTCTGATTGGTATAGAATCCCTAGAAAGACTTGAACTTGTTTCAGAAGACGTTGAAACCAATTTTTGTCAAAAAAATGGATGTGGTTACGCTCATCACGCAAAGACACAATGACTACTACGTAGTAGGTAATTTTTCCCAACAAATTTCAAGAATTATCAATACGAGCGCCTCTACTTAAATTTTTTCCATCCATCTGCTTCAAAGTTATATGATCTGATGTACAGAGTTATACCAAAAGGGCAAACGTTTGAAAAACGAGAGTTGATTACGGAAATATCCAAAAAATTCCGCATCTGTCAGTACTTTTAACAGGAACCGAGTTTATTCCAGGTAATTACGCCCAATGAAATCATTATTGACTGATGTTTAGCCCTTGGTGTTATTTTGCTGATAGAACCCTGTACTTCATATCGATGTTAGACATAATCATCTCGGTAACGCTATTTTCATACAAAATCAAATTTAAGAATCCATTAGGAGCTCAGTTCTTGAGTGCTACTCTACTTTAAAATTGATTTCCACACAAACATAGAATAGGTCAGGGCAGTCAATTTGCTCCCAGAAGCATGTAAATACTTGGAAAATTTGGATAGGAGTAAGCACAGGCTTCCTAAAGTTGAAATCTACTATTGTATGGGTTCTAATGAACACTACTATATTCAAATACAATAATTTACCATTATATTCGCCATTCAGAGCTTGAAGTTGAAATAGGACTAGCTTTAACTTTCTCCGTTGAGACTAGGAGGATTGGTTCCATCGTTACTCGTGCTTGGAGTTTTTCGAAGGGTTTTAGCAATGAATAGAGAACTTCCGAATAGAGCATAGCGACTGAGAGAACTCCAAATGTTAAAGCTGAGATGTAGGCTATCATATCAGAAATCATATTTATAACTGCATTGAATGCACAGCTTTCAAACGGCGCTCCCGATGGAATTATAGTTGGAAGTAAGGTTATATAATGTTGTGAGATTTTCTGCATGGACTAAAAAGTTCAAAATCATGAAAATTGATGATAAAAAAGTCTTCATCGCCATAAATTGCGAAGAAGTGCAGCACTGAAGCTCTGTTTCGAATAAAAAGTTGAAACAATGGATGTAGCTTTGAATGCATCGACCAAAGGGGTAAAATACTAAAATATTTAAATCATTGATGTCCATCGCAATGAATTTTTATATCCGTATGACTCTAGATCTAACTATACCCAGTTTCTGAAAGCAAAAAATGAATAACTAGAGCTAATTATTGAGAGAAATAGTTGTAAAATAGTAGCTGGAAACTACATACCGAAGGATTCTAATATCCTCTCTGGAAGATTAGTTCTGTCGATCAAAAATAAAATACTGACAAAGAAATATACTAGGAAAGGTTTGTAGTAAAACTACATGGAGAAAAAGAAAAGAACTAAATCACCCCATACATGCTATTGCGATCATATGGCAGCGCTCTACTCGCTTGTTAGTTTTATTTGCTGCAATATATGATTTCTGGATTGGTTTTCAAGATGTCAACCAGACATACTTAATTTCAGCTCAACGCCTGAAATATGACAGAATAACCACAGACTTTGGATTACCTGAAAATATATTACTAGAGTTGCTGAAACCTCTCTACGGATTATCTGATTCAGGAGACTATTGAAATCACACCACTAATTCAAACCTGAGGAAATATGTATCTAGGCATGAAGACATCAGAAAGATACCACCCACTATTCGGGAAGTATGAAAAAGCAAAAATTAAGGGATCAAGGGGATCTATGCGGACGAGTCTCTAATTTGTGCTAAAATGACTTTATTTTTTCGCAAAAGGCTTACAGTAAGTTCAAATGGAGAGAGAGGGAGTTCTATGACACTATATTTCCAAGACTCAGAGTGAAGATAAATGATTATAGATTCGAGTTAAGTCAGGAACAGTATTTGAAAAAAGCAGAAATTCTATGAATGGACGCCTTTTTGACTCCAGATCACTAATGAATAGATTAGCGTGGGTAAAACATACGAAGACCGAGATATGTTACGCTATTGACATGGCTGCACAAGTGAATGAACCGGTTTTTCCCGTAGAATCAATGAATAAGTTGAAAAAGTCGTAAATAATACGCAGAAACCCCTAGTTTCTCGCACAACAGTAAAAGCTGAAAAAGATTCACTAAGTTTGGAATTATACTCCGCTACGTTATTTTCGAATAAAGATGGAAATAATTTTCACCTTGGATTTTCTATCTTTCACCAAAGAGACTGGTATTTGTGATGAGCGTAGTTATTATACTAAAGTAAATGATGAATAAAGAGCTCTTTTCTCATTGCTTAAAGTTTAGCTTTTGCAGATGATTTAGACATTGGTTACATGACCAAACATGATCTTGAATCTTTGCTTGGTATTGGAATTATGTTTACAGACTACAAAAGTATAATTGATATTATTAACAAATCTTCTTGAACTTTGAAGAACTACCGATTTAGCTGTATCCGTGACGCTTGTTCAAAGGAGGATATATTCGAAATCGGATTTGTAAAAGATACAGACAACCTTGCTGATGATTTCACGAAAATTACAAGATGTGATGCATTGATTCACACTCTCACAGAATGTATTCGTGAACTGCCTGTTCAGCGATGGGTAGTTCGAAAGTAAGAATAGAGACAATGATAGGTCAGGGCAGCCAAAAGGAGTGTATCAACGATTATTATCTAAATCAGCAGGATAGGTACTTACAAAAAAGGGACCTTAAAAGGTTTCTATATGTTCTACTTACAGCCTTGCCGCTAATATTTTAGTTTACCTACTATATATTCTTTCTGTCTTAGTCATCTATTTAGAATGTGTTAAAAATGATTGAGGTTTTTGAAAAAGGTAGGGGACCCTGTGTTATCCGCTGGGAACTGTAGGTGGTAGAGAAGTAGGTGTGGTAGAGTTAAAGTACGGTAATTTTAAAAGGCCTCTTCCCCTCAGTCATTACGTCGGTAATTTTCCAAACCCAAGTAAGTCCAAAAAAACCAAGGTGGATGTCCAGGTTACAAGTTCAAAAAAGAATCAGGAATCATGGTTTTGGCTGTACCTGTTCCTGGACCAGAAATCTTGGTTTTACAAAAATTTAATGCCATATTCACGGGGTAAGATAAGATTATAGTAAAGAGATTTTTAAGGAACGTAACTTTGTACGTATTTCTCGTAATTAGAGTGGAACAAGCTGGGTGTATAGCCATTCCAATGATCTCATAAATATTTTTGGCAGTCCAGGTTAAATTCAAGAATTCCAAAGAATTCACCTGGTAGGCGCAGAAATTCCATAGTTTACTTCTAGGTCTCCCAATATTACTGGCATAGATATACTAAAAGTAGTAACGAAATATTTTGTTGATCCATGTCGAAATACCTCAAGAGCATCTTTACAATATGATATTGTACTCGAGAATGAAAACCCAAGTCTACTATCTTAGAACTGAGTGTTTGGAATTTCATCCAGGAATAATGGAGGGTTTATGCTAAGGTCTCAGGAACCGTCTAAGAATTTGACGATTCTGCTCACACAGGTACTGCTCAAAAGCAGGAAATATAGCCCGAGATACTATTCGTTTCTGGAAAGTTTCGTGAACTGTACCAGAAATACAATTACCTCATAAAATAACACAGTACAAGTATTTCCAAATAGCTGGATAGCCACCATTTTTGAAAGAAGAACTCATGGTTAGTCCAAGAAAAGGGGGGAAATTGGGGGTTTTACTGATTAGGGATGCAGGGCAGCTATTTCCGAAGACTAAGGGGGACAGTTCCAAGCAAAGTGATGCAATCTTAGAAAGAAGTGTAATTCATGCACTACCAAATGAAGTTAGGAACATCTTCGACTACTTTTTGCCCATGTTGTTCATCGAAAACAAAAATATAAATGCAGAAGTTGTCTCAGTTAGTTACAGCATAAATATATTGATGCCTAATTATTCCTCGGTGGGACGCCCAGGGAACCACTTCTGAAAGTCTAATTGAAACGGAAAGAAAAACGAAAAGAAGAGCACAAGATACCACAGTCATTCCCTTTAAGGGAGAGTTACCCATCGAAATATCGGTAGATGATTCTTAGAGATAACATGCGTCCCCGAGTCTAAGTTGTATCATAAGGAAGTCTTCGGTCGCAGTACTGAATCTTAAGTTGATTTTCCCGCAAATAATAAAACATTGAAACACGATGTATAATCAGAGCACTACCATAATTTGATGAGATACTGCATGAATGACACGACTAAGGGTCTGAGACATCGAACGTAACAGAAACAAGAATATAGAAGATTAATTGGTTAGTAGCACGTTGCGTCCTCTTCTCACTTCTATCGTTGATTTTTAGGCCAGCTATGGAGCAAAAATACCAATACAGGACATTTTCGGTCAGTTAACGGGATCCGGCCCTCCATCTACATACGTTCTCAGTTACCCAACGATATTACCTCAGTTCCACAAACGAAAAATCCTTGCAGCCGTATGACGATTAAAAAGGGCCTCGCCTTATGGCACACCGCGGCGAAGTCGCACTTCGGCCGTCGGACCAAATACGTCGCAGGGTAACAGACATAGCACCCCTGGACATTGTCTAGTCAGTTACCACGTTCCCGTAATCTACTCACATTTTACTCTGTCTTCCGACAAACTATGCTTGCTGTTTTCGCAATGAATATATGTACGTATGATTGATGGGCATATTAAAATCAAAAGCAGCCTACCATAACGAAATATATCATCCGTCGCATGGTCAAGGACACCACCCGCACGTCAGATTTATCATTAAAGAAGGTATTTTGGTTAGTAGCCACGCTCCCATAGTCTACCCCATCCGTCCTAAATCTTACGTTGCGAATTCACCCTTACCTTGCCGAGCCTGCGAGTATATCGCATCATCAAGGAGGAACTCTGACGAACTCACAATCAATATAATTGGCATACGTTAGTAGCATGATGATGGTGGCAGTCTAATCGCGACAGCGTACCAAGAACAAGCCTCACCACTGATAGGTATACGTAATCGCACCCCCGGAGTGATTAATAAGAGCAGCGCAGTCAGTTTACGCAATGATTCAATAAATAAACTTAGCCTTAACGGCACATACAAATGTATGCAGTTAACTTCACCTACATTATAATCCAATAAAAACCAAAGCAGTCAATCGGCATCCAAAGCAGCAAAGCTCGAGATGGAACTGCGATTCAAAAGGGGTAGCACGATCTTGCAGTAAACGGATGAGACCTCAGAGGAATCTGAGGGCAGAAGCATGCTGCTTTGACGTTGCTTACAATTAGGAAGTGAGATGTGCTGGGAAATAAGAAAGCCTGAACTGTCAACGTTAAGTTCCCTCCAGGGCTTGGAATTCAGAAACCAAAGAACATGCCCAAAACAGCACAGCATTTCAGATTTTACGCTACTTTACACGTAAACTACATCTCATAAATTTAAGACATGCAAGCGAGAAGTAAACATGTGGAACCCTGTAGGCTTTGTACGTAGTGACCCTCACCACACTTCAAGAATTGAAGTTTTAAGTTGTAAGAGCCTTTTGTTTCGACTTTAATCCGCCTCCTGACAACAAAGGACGGGATTGAGCGTGTGCTAATCAACTGCGGATTTTTTAAAGAAAACTGAATCTGAAATGATTTTTTGCTTTGTATCAGAAGTCTTTATCTCAATTCGATCACAATAATTGCAGCAGTTATTTTAGTACGTGGTAGTCTACTGTTGAAAAAATTACATCATTTTGCAAGGGCCATTGAAAATTATTCGTATCGACACGATTATAATGGGGGACTTACTTGCACAGGTCATGCGACCGAAATTTTATTTTTAATTTTGGTGATTTAGGCCACGTAAGAAACAAATAAATCAAAAAATAAGCATTATTTGCGTTGGTGATACCACCAATTCTTTCTTAATTTTTCCTCATCCAACTTTATCCAACTACCGAGGATGAATGTAAATATTGCCACTATGTGCATAAATGAACTTCTACTTGTGTCAAAAATACCATCATCCACCTTAACTTATTATCTTTTGAGATATTGAAGAAGCCATTATGGGCAAGTTATCCTATTGACTTTTACGATGTCCCCGAAAGCCTTTTCCATTTACGTCCCGAAATACACTGGGAATGGTTTTTCATTTTTCAAAGTGCTCTCATACCGCTCATGTAAGGGGAGAATCTTGAGGGCTGATAGAAAAGCTGGTTGCTTATATGCCTCATTCCCTTGGCGGAGCTGGGAGGAATCTTCTAATAGACCGCCACAACTTAAGTGACGCTGGGGAAGCGACCGAGATTATGTTGTAGTTCAAGGCAGAAGATAATGGATTTATAGAAGCCTTGAATACTGCCAGGCTTTTCTCAGAAGAAAAAGCGGTCGAAAGTAAGGAAGGATATGTTTATCAAAGAACTGCAAATGCGATTCAGTATGTTGTCAAAAAGTGCGGAAATCAGATCGCTATGCAAATATTCAATCTACTGTCATCCCCAATGTTTCAGAGAGAGGAATTCAGGCGTCGCTTACCCAGTCTTAAATCATTTCGGCAGGGAGATGTGTGTTTTGAGATACATGATGAGTTTACTGCGAACGGGTTTAAGTTGTTCAATTTGTCACCAAAACGGCATGGACCAGCAGTTCATTGCTATAGCCGAGATATTGTTGAAACTTTGAGATCACAGATTCGGCGAGTATCCATTATGAATATTTTTAGATACCCGGAATTTAAAAGCCGTCACTTTCATCCAATTAATGCGGGACTCGAGCTATTCCTGCTGTCCAGGATTCTATCGTGGCGGATCCTCGTCGGAATATTCACTGATGTGATATGGAAAGGGATGATGAGCAGTCACTTGTCTTCATTACTCAGTTGTACTGTTATAAATCTGTAATATCCCTGAAGCACTCTCGTCTGAGCTTTTACCCGTTTCACATAATATCCCAAAATTTTGCCGAGGAGATACGAAGAAAGTTAATCAAAGATGGGAGCACTATTGTGTCATTTCTACAGAAAACAAATGAAAGTTTCAATAAGGAAAAACAGAGATGAAAGCACAAGAGGTAATTGAGTCGGTAATGGAAACGTTGAAAGGAGTTGCGAAACGCGGATTCTAAGCAGTTGACGCAAAGGGAGTTCTTTGGGGATGTCACAACGTTATTGGGACGTACTGTACAGATCTTCTGGAGGCAAAGCAGTTCCTCTCAGTACGAGCCGGTATATGTACTACTAAGCCTTATAACAGCCAGAGAAATGTTCCCATTTGGACTGACTCAGCGGTAAGAAGCATTGGTCACACGACCGATGTTCTTAACTCACAAGATTCTTTACATTCCCACTCCATATCATGCTCGGAGGAGAACCTCCGAGCATCCCGACGATTGAGGAAAGAGGCTTCGGAACTTTTGAATTGCCTTTCGATATGGGAACGCAAACCAATAATCCGTGATTTTTCATTTGTTGGTATTTGTCCAACTTTGGATATTTACAACATGTTCTCTTTTGAGCCGATGCACAATTTCCGTTTAGGTATATCTCGACTTCTGAACCAAACGGCCACGGAACCACTTCGTTCTGAAGACATGTTCTCGTTTTCTCTTTAATCTAGACCTTCGGTTGCAAGATTTTTTAAAAATCTAAGAAGTGAAATATTGAGAGAACTTAACGAATTCCTGAGATTCATCTCAAGCGACCCGGTCGGCTACAACGTTAATGCTGACTTTTCATTTGATGGAGGCAAGGATGGATTCATTTGAATTTTTTGTGAGGATGTAATCTAAAGAATGCTGCAGGAAAAATACTTCAAGATTACCGAAAAAAACACCATTTCTAGGAGCAATAATGGACTGGTACTGTGACGAAAGCAGTGTTACCAAATTGTTTGTCGAATATGTTGATCTCTTTCGATTATTAACGTAATATGCTAGTGATATAATTGGAGGGGATTAACAATGCCTCGGTTATACGACCGACACAATCAAAATTTTCAAGAAACTTGCTGTCGAGGTACTTGGTTCTTATCAGAAATCAAAAATGGGGACCTTGAAACGAACCATGCTTGATCACGTAATTGATGACCTGCGCAATATAGTAAATTTGCAGTACCTTAATGAAGGGCTCTTTGAGTACGCCCATGCAACATACAAGATGTATTTTAAGATGACATCGAAGCTTCGTCGCTCAGCAATGAGGGAACCAATACCAGCATTACATCAGAGGAAAATCCTGAAGACAGAGATTGTTGGCTCGTAGATCGATACCCTCTTTACTTCTCACTATTGTTTGATTACGAAAGCGTCGTTTTATACTATTTTGGTTGCCGTACAGTCTGTCTGGGTTACTTTGATTAGAGCGATTTTTCTTCTCGTTTTGATTGCTTTCTTGGTTCCTTTGACAGTCTTGGGGAAAAAGATGGAGCAAAATCAGGTTGGCCGTTGGGGTTTTGGGTGAGGTTGGCGTTGGAGGGTGTGTTGGGGTCGGTAGCGGTGAGGTCGCATATGTGGAGTTGGCTTCGGTGCCTGGCGATTTTGTTCTAGCCTAGGGCCTTTGTGAACATGTCAGCAATGTTGTGAGCTGATGCGACATAATGCATGGTGACTGTATTGCGTTGCACGTGGTCTACCAAGTGGTGATGGTTATGTCGATGAGTTTTCGTTTCTTCGTTGGTGCACTGTTCTTGGCTATTTGCATGGTGGCGGTGTTGTCTGTAAGTACTTTGGATGCTCTTGTTGTTGCGAATATGCAGTCTTGGAGTAGTCGTCGTAGCCATTGCGTTTGTTGGACGTCATCGGATGCTGCCATGTACTCTGATTCGCAGGTGGACTTCGCAACAATATTCTGTTTGCTGCTGCACCACCTTATCGGTGATCCCCGTGCGGTGTGGACAATGCCTGTTCGTGACTTGCGGTTGGTGCTGTTTGCAAAGTCGGCGTCCGTATATGTTGTGATGGGGTGGCCGATTGGCTTTAGTTGTGTGTTCTAGCGATACAGTATGCCGTGATTTTGTGTGGCGTTTAGGTACTGCAGGAGCCAGCAGAGAATTTTGTAGTGCTGTGTTGTGGGTTTGCGCATGTGTTCCGCGAGCTTGTTGACCCCGAATTGTATATCCGGCCTGGTGCTGTCTGTGAGGTACCTGAGATCTCCTAGTATGGATTGGTACTGCTTGGTTTGCGGCGGGGTTAGGGGAGTGGCTGTGTTTGCTTCGATCCAGTTGCAGTTCTCTGGTACGGGTGTTTCATTTGGTTTGCTGTTTGTCATGCGCGTTTTGTGGAGGAGCGCCTTGATTACATGCGGTTGGGAGACGTGGATGTGTCCGTGCTGCGTTCTTTTGATGTTCCACTTTAGGTATGTAGTGGGATAGCCTAGATTCGATATTTTCTATTTCTTGCCGAGGATAGTCAGCAGTTCTTGGATGTTTTCAGGTAGGTGGTATATGGGTAGGAAGTTGTCCATGCTTACTTCTATTAGGATGGGGGCTCCGTTGTGGTGTTTGAGAACAGACAGGGGTCTGCTTGGTTCTGGTTGTATCCGTGCGCCTTGAGGTGAGATACCAGGCTGGTGTGATATGTGTGCGCTGCAGGTGGTGTTTCGTAGAGGTTCCGTAATAGTATCCCAGTGTGGTGCGGGTGTCTTATTTCGCCATTGAATTGTGGTTGCTCTTGGATATAAACCGGCTTGGAGTAGGTGTATGGTTCGTGGAGGTATGCTGCTGGTATATCGAAGTGGCTAATTTTCCATCCATAGTGGGCGGCGATGGCAAGGAGGAGGCGTACTGTTGTTTTTTCGGCCTTGTACGTTGTTGTGTTGTTTGGGTAATAGTGGAGGTATGGTTTCATCTTGTCGCCGCGGACGGAGCAGCGAGCTTTTCGGGCTATGGTTAGGTTGGGAGAGTGCTTGTATCTGTACGTCATTTTTAGTGGGATGACTTTCGCTGAGCGAGGAACTTTGTTGTTACGGACACACTTGAATGTTTCTTCTCTGTTTAGTGTGTCCAGTTCCTTGTCGTGGGCTTCAGCCCGTAACTGTGCATCCTTGTATTTGCGAGCCTGCGCTGTTGTCTGAGGTGGTTCTGGTAGGCGTTGTGGGGTGGCCTGTAAAGCCATCGGTATGGTGGGCGTGGGGTCTTGTCTCAGGTCATAGGGTCGAAAGTCCCTGGCGCGTGCTCGTATGTATTCTTCCGATGCTGGGTTCCATTTACGGATCACGGAATCATCGATGGGGTGCATGTATCGCACCATTACTGCTCTGGGTTCCAGCTTAGACTTTGGCTTGTGGATCGAGATGTGTCCGTACTGTCCGAATGTGAAGAGGGCTGAGATGGTCGGTTTGCACCTGTACCATAGCTGGTAAGGGGATTTGCCGGTGGCTGAGTGTCGTATGAGGTTGTATTTGTACACAACGTCTTGCAGTGCGTCTTCCGAAAATATCAGGGGCATTTTGGCTGCCGTGATGGCGGCCCGTACCGCATTCATAAGCAAGCGATTGATGCCTTCTGCTCTTGAGTTTTCCTGGGGCTGGTAGGGTGTTTTTTTTGAGCTGTATGCCCTGGTGCTTGTATAGGTCTTGCAGTTGTTGTGAGATGAGTTCTTTTGAGTTGTCAACGCGTACTGTATGGGGGGGTTGCCCATGGAATGTTTTGATCAGTGCCATGTGTATGGGTGTGAAGTGTTTGATTTGGTCTTTAGATCGGAGCATGTATATGTTGAGGTATTTGCTTTCTGCATCCAAGAACGTGAGGAAATGGTGGCTGCCGTGTTTGGATGGTGGCTTTATGGGGCCGCATGTGTCCGAGCTGGCATATGCTCCGACTTTGTATTTTTTGGTGTTTGGTTGGTGCGGAGCTTTGGTGAGTTTCGCGTGTCGGCACGGTATGCAGGATAGGGGAGGTGGAGGTTGGCGGAGTTGCTTGGGTATGAGTGGCAGTGTGTTGTGTTTGGCCATTTCTTGTATGGTGCGGGTATTGGCGTGGTTGAGAATCATGTGCCATTTGTGCAGTTTTTCGGTGAGTCTTGCGATTGGTTTAGGTGGGAGCCGTGGGTGGGGTGTGATTCGTATCGGTTTGGATGGGTGGGCACGCACAGTGTGTCCGTGGGTGGGTTTGGGGGCTGGGTGTTTTTGTTTGGTGGGCGTTGGCCTTGGTGTGTGAGGTGGGGTGGGGGTGTCGGTTGGATAGTTGTGGTGCGCGGTTTCGTTTTACGTCTCATGATTTCGGTTGTGCCTGCTAGCCTAGCTTGTGGGGATGGAGGGTGTTGTGTACCTGTTGCTACTACGTAGGCCTGGAGCTGTTTGACCAATGGTGCTTTGGCTATTAGCTTGATGGTGTTGTGTTTTCGTGCAAGGAGGAGGGCGATTGTTTCTGTGAAGAAAATAGGACCGTGGTACTTTGCTATGTCGTGGACAGACAGTAGGTTGTGGCGAAGGGATGAGTTGGCCATTGCGGGGAGATGCAGGCGCTTATTCGTTGTCGGCTTGATTGTTATGATACCATCGTGGGTGCATATGGAGTTTGATTCCGTGGCGGTGGAGGTTGGGATTGGTAAGTTCAGTTTGAAAATTTCGGGTGTGGGGGTTACGATGTGGGTGGGTGTGGCTCCGGAGTCGAGTATGTACGTACAGTCTTGGTTGTATTCGGCGGGGACTTGGTTTACCGAGATCATGGCTTGGAGTTGGTGTATCAGGGTGGTGTAGTCGTTGTCAGCTTGTTTGGCTCCTGGTTGGGCCTTGAGTGTTTTCGGGTGGTTGGGATCTCTGCGTTGGTCGTCAGTGTGCCGTGGATTAGCGAATTCGAGGGCCATGTGATGTTGGCATGGCTTGAAGCTGTTGCGTTTCGTCTGGTTGGAGCTACGAAAGGCGTTGAGCTGCTTGAGGATTTCTGCAAGGACCGCATTGGTGGTGTCTGCTGTGTGCGGGGCTCCGTGTGTAGGGCCGGCTTGGCCTTGCGTGTTGAGCCGGATTAGGCCTGTGAGACTTTGGGCATATTCATTTGGGTCTTTCGGTTTGTTGTCATACATGAGAAGTGCGATCATGGATGTGGTTGAGTTGGTTCAGAGGCCTTCTATCATGAATTCCACCGTTGTGGGTGGATTGGATATGTCCGGATAGTGTGCGGTGAGCATTTTGGCGCGGATGCGTTCATGTGCGGTGAGGTAATCTGCGACTGTCATGTCCTCCGTGAACCGGGTTGCTTCTGCCCTTGTCTTTAGCGTGTGATGATCATGATATTGCTTTGCGTCAATGTATTTTGTGACTTCTGTTATGAGTCGGTGTGGTGTCGGGCGTTGGTTGCTGTGGACGACGATGTCTGTGATCTCATAGGGGATGGAGTCGATGAGGGCGCCCACCAGTACGGCTTGCTTTTGGGTGAGTGTTTTGAGTTCTGCTGGATCGTTAGGTGGCTCAGGATCTTGTGTGACTTGTTCCGTTGCGTCGATTGAGGCGGAAGCTCCATGGATTGAGAGGACCCATGGTGTGTAGTTTTCCTTGTTGAGTTGGGCTATCTTGGGAGTGGGTACTGTGTTCATTGTGGGTGTGGTGCTTGGCTCGTGTGGATGGTATGGAGGTTGAGTGTCGGATGCTTGGAGTCTCGTGAGTCTGAGAAGCTCTTGGGTGAGCAAGGTGAAGGGGCGTTCTGAGCCCTGCGTGATGCCCTGGTGGCTCTAGCGGACAGAGCGGGTGTGGGTCTTGGTTGTTGCTTGTGGGGAGACTGTGGATCCAGTTCGGATGTGCAAGCCGTTGGCGGTCTTGTGACCATGGATTTGGTGTTCGGCAGTGGGTTATGTGAAGCGTTTGCCCATAATATTTTGGTTCGTAGATCGATACCCTCTTTACTTCTCACTATTGTTTGATTAAGAGGGCGTCGTTTTATACTATTTTGGTTGCCGGATAGTCTGTCTTGGTTCCTTTGACAGAGATGAAGCAGTCACACATTAATAGGACTCGATATCTTGCCGCCCACGCAGAAACTGCAAGATTAGTGGAAAGTGGGTTCGAAATACGTCTACACGAGTTTTTCGTCGCAGGAATTATGGGATGACAACCAAAGTCGCGAGGAAGGTGGGTATAAGGACCATAGAAACATACGGGTGGGTACAAATGGTTTTAGTGCAATTAACGGCATGATGGCGAGGTGTAGCAAAGTTAATTTCGAATGAAATACGTTCGTTTTGCGGTGCTAGGCACTGTTTTTTGCAATGAGTATTCTGTCGCTACTACTAAAAATATCTCTTTACTTGACTATTCCTCCAGAAAATTTTTGTTATAATCAGCCGAGAATGGTTTTGTTTTCTCACGTATATCTTCTGAATGGAAAATATAGCAGTTATGTACAATGCCCAACCAATAACGTACAATATCATTGAAGTATGTGGGTGTAAGAGCAATGTAATAGTGGCCATTACGACGATAATTAAACGCGACTGTATTCTTTCGATTATTGTTTTGCAAGTCTCCTTGTAGAGTAGAGCGTCTCAGAATCTGAAATTAATCCATGAAAATGGTATACTCGGCGTTTTCTTGCATTCTTCCAAAGTTCTGCACGGCAAGGGAGCCGCAAAACCTCAGTCGTTTGGCCGTTGTTCTCCTCGTATTTTCCTTTGAGAACCAAAGCCTCGCTACCACCCTTCCTTATTCCATTCATCTTGCGCGGCAATTCATCGATTAATGCTGTCATCCAGTCATCAATACGAGCGATGTGCATCACTGTTAAATCATCATCGTCTCCAATGCGACCGACAACAAACGATTCTAGGACGAGAATCGCCGGATCATTTTCGAACAATAAATAATTTCCGATCAGTTCTCTTTCGTGTAAGACCTCAGCGCTTTCCGCACATATCTACGTAAAACTTGTGCGCCTCCACGACAACGTGTTAGCATTTCGACTCTCCGTTGACCTGCTTAGTTTGGATATTTCCTCTTTATATTGTTTCTAGCGCTCTGAACTCTGCGTAGAGTCTTCCCCTTTCATTTTTCTAGAAATTGAAATGAAAATAAGCTGATAACCAAGCTCCTGAAAATTAATGTTCTTGAGTACCTTTTTGCGAGCTCCAATATTATCCCTGCAGGACTTAGTGAGCATTTCCGCATAACTTTGCTATTACTTACCATTTCCGAAATCTCTGAACCAGTTTCGTGGTCAAACCTACTGTTATTTCTTAGTGCATGGACACAACGCTCGTTAAAAATTCCTTCCAACACATCTTTTCCTGCAACAAAGAAGTCACCCATCAAAAAGATCTCCATCGGACAACGGGCAACAGACTGCGCCTCAATTCGAACGCTGCCATCGGTGAGATCCGCAATAACTGAGAAAATGAATCCTTCGAGATCCATTAATTGAAGCTCCGGGTCGTTGATATTCGAATACACCTTTTCGTCTCGGTCAAAATAAACGGCGCGGCCTCTCTAATCCTTTTGCCTTTGTCCCATTTGCAACAGTTGGTTCGGGTACCAAGAGAACTTATCCTTGTACATTAAACGAAATTCTGACAGGACTGTTTTCGTAGAAACAAACCTCGCTACCATTGGCATCTCATCATATAGCCCTATCAAGGCTGAGATCCACACATCCTCTGCACCCCTTTCTTCAGTTTTGTGCACATTTTTAAGCGTTTTTGAACCATTCCTCGAGGATCTTCACGACTTCCTTGTGATGTGAACCTTGTCGAGGACTTCGAGTTAGAATGCATGACATGGATTATATATGAAAAGTTGGGGATCGGGCCCTCCCGATATCTACTGAAGAGTGAAGAAGGCCGATTGTCTTGTGAAGTTGTCTCAATTCCATATTAATGCGCACAAGTTCCCCTTTTGTGTCGTTCAGTAGAAGTCGAAGCGTTTCAACCTCATCCGCGGCCTGTCTTTCATTGCAATGTCGGGACTTCGACATCGATCGCTCTACCGTTAAATTCATCCTTCTGAATCTGGGTTGGCTTCTGTGAATCACTGTCATATGACTCATTCGTGGTTTTGTCCGACGCAGATTTTCCTTGCTTGCACACCCGACGAAAGCCTCCGTTCCGAAATTTGGTTGATTTGATGATATTTTCATCGTCTGCATTGTAGAATTTATGTCCTTGGTCATGCGAACGAGGAAAAATAGCATTTCCTTTCCTACGGAAATTAGCACTCCTAGTGTTTTTCACTTCGTATGCATGCTCTGCAACATTTATTCCTTGATTGCGCAAACGATCAAATCCTACCCCGCTAGGCATCGTCAACACGAAATCATTCTTTACAGCTGGTTTCACCCTGGCCGCTTCTTAGCTTAGTCGTTGGTCGCACGACCGCGGTGACTTTCGAATCTCAGGAGACGAGTTGACTCCTTCCTCACACTTGATAAGCACCTCTCCGTTACATATCGGGTCATTTTGTTCTCCATCACTATCTTTACCGCCATCGAAGATGGACTTATACCTCCTGGAAATCACCTTAACGTTGCTGAGAGGAAGTTTATTTTTTTGCATTGGTTTCGGAATCGGCTGGTTCATCACTTTCACAGTCAGTCAGGACTTCTTCATCGCCAGCTCGGAAGGGTACCGTCTCTGTCTCCTCCCCATGAGCAACATTCGCCGAGTCTATGACAGTTTGGGACTGTGTCTGTTCCAATTCACAAGCCATTTTCGGAATAGCAGGCTTCTTCGGGAAAGAAATATTTGCGGATCTCACAGAGAAGATCTTTTTTCTTTTCGTTGCTTGCAAGTTGGCAAAAACGTGGTAGAGAAGATGCTTACTTCGAGGAATGTTTACTCGCACTACGATCAGACATGCGAGCCCCTGAGTGAACCTCAGCGAACGGACCCTTTCTTCCCTTGTTTGAACGTTCTATGGCCATTTATTCCGTGTTCAAGCGGGCACTCTTTACAGATACCGGTCTTTGGGATGTGGATTGAGCACAAGTGTGTTCCGCAACTCAAATCCAATGGGATCAATGAGTTTATTGCTTGAACAAGGTTTTTTATGGTAGTGATAACACCAAGAAAAAGTTCCCAGGCAGTGTCTAGCCGCACGGTATAGCTGCACGGCTACCTGAAGAGGCTGACCTTAATAAGGACAAGACATTTTCTACAGATAACTCCCAATATACTTTCATATTGCTGTGGAAGGTACCTACTCCCATTATTGCAAAATAGCACTTCACAACCTCTCTGCATCGTTCTACTTAAATCCGAGTCTTACATTAAAAATAGTTATTTGAGTTTCTATAAGGCTATTATGTTACTGCAGTATGCCAGACCACAGTTTGGCTCCCAATCAGATTACAATTGAGATAGAGTTAAATATGAAGAAAAAATTTGCCGGTTCCGCATAGAGCAATGTCGCAAGACTTGTTTAGTGAAGAAAATAGGATAAATACTGTGAATAATAAATTGACAAACGCAATTACACACATTTACTTAATTTGAATCTGAAGTACGCATTACAGCAGCACACAGAAACTAACACGAACAGGGATAACTGACGCTCAACTGCTTGTCCTGGTAACCGGGAAGATCAGGATTCGACGTGTCGCGCGAAAGCGCGTCCCCATACGTGCTTGCACTTGTGGGTGGCTTTGGGAGGCACAAGTCGGAAAAAGTGACTTCTGGTGGACGGAATGAGTAGTTAAGGCATGGTAGAAAAGGAAAGGAGTGAAAGATGTGGAATGGTGAAAAGTTGAAAGGTGTGTCTCCCCAAGCACCTGGATCTCGGACACCGTTTTGTTTCCGTAGTTCCATTTCCCACGAATATGCATAAAAAGACAACGAAGGGGTAAAGTTTCATATTCGGTGCGTTCGCTCTCGTGGGATTTGTGAGGAGTGTAGTGCTGGTAATCCACCCATACCAATGTGCACATTTGAAACTCGGACCGAACCGAATATTTGCCCCTGATGCCGGAAACATATTATCCAAATATTACTCAAAGAACAATCAAAACAAAGAAAATACGACGGCTTGTGACTGGGCAATGAAGGATGAGTGGAGGGCGGGAGGCGGGAGAACAAGTGACAACTTGGGAGACTAGCGAAAGCAACGGAGGCGACCAAAGTCGGGGATTATATAGCCCTGTTCAACGGGCTTTCTTCATTTGCGAAAGTTTTTGCGAACCATGAACATTACCAGGTAGACACGTAGCGCAGCGTTGGTGTGCTTATGACAATCTGACCTATATTTGGAATCAGAATGTCACGTGTGACTTGCTTATAGTAGTGGAGGGCAGACACCATGAAGCTTCTCGATAAATTCACCCATACTTTTACATTCATAACACCGAATATTAAATTGGGAAAACCAAAAGACGAGGGATGATGCGAGGGTGAGGTCACAACATATGACCGAAGAAGAACAAAAATCATCAAACTGTAACACACGCCCATCTAGATACGATTCGTGGAATTTGCGACTGTTTGACCAGTCTCCCTAGATCGAGATGCGATATTCTTGCACCGCAATTGTAGCACATTCGGATTCTGCACCCATACGGATGTAATGCGAGGTCCACAATACTTGAGGAGGCGGAGATACCCTGACGCGATCTAAGCAATTCCTTAACCATACTGTAATGTTTCGAGCGCTGGTTGACAGTCTACCGCCAGGGAGAGCCCAATAGTACTTACTTTGGATACGATTGTTGCGCCGAAGTGAGTCATAACGAGCGACAAGATCCAAAATGCTTGTTTGAAAATTCCTGTTCCTTAGATAGGAGAGAGTTTGTGCCACTCGCTGTTGATTATTTCCCAAGGCAAGAGCGATGTTGATTGAGTCAGCTGTGACCCAAATGTTTGAGAGTAAAAGAGAGACTCCGGCTCCCCCTCTTTCAAAGAAAACATGAATAACCAGGACAGTGGCTTCGTCATGAAGAAACTCGATGTCGGTAGACTGCGAAGCGAGGGCAGTTTCTACTATTTTCCGTGCAAATGAACTGGGCAATGCACGCCTTTCTTTCACCAAGTCCGGATCGCTGAGTAGATTCTTCTCACGATCGCTTTGCTTATAAGCGGATCGCTGAGTAGTTTCTTCTCCCGATCGCTTTGCTTATAGGTGACCACAGATAGCCCTAGGAGAGGTTTAAGAGTGACAGACTTTCCAATTCGAGCAAGAGCGGTAGTGGCAGCCGAGAGATAGTTACGAACGGATGAGCCGCTAACCTTATCTCGTGTAAAAAGCCAACTCAGATAGCGGAGAAACGCCCCTTCTGATGCAGAAAAGGGGTCAATATCATCTTCAGTAAAAAACTGTAGCCATTTTTTCCAGAGTACCTCATTTGAGCGCCAATTATTGCGTACACGGGCCTTCGGCAAGATTTGCGCAATAGTTACACCACCCCCGAGTTTCTATAGCCAGCCGCGGCCAAAACAGATTGCTGGAGCGTGACAGCTAGCGAAAGTGTCGATGCTTCTTTCTCAAAATTTTCCAGACGGCGAGTTTCCACGGCGGAGCGGGCATTTTCTTGGGTTCCCGGATGGGTGGGAGATATGGATTTTCGGCGTCGAAAAGATGCCGGCTTGTCAAATGCAGCAAGCGAGTGAACCACTGCTGCGCAGGCCAATACGGCGTGACCAATATTCCGGTGGCTTTTTCCTAATAGATCCTGGTAACGACTAGAGGGATCAACTTGAGCGGCGGATTCCAGAGGTTGATGGGCTGACTCCAATCTTGTGTCAGAGCGTCTATTGCAAGGGATCCTGGACACGTATGCTCGCTGTTGACGCGCGGGCAAACCTTGTTCAAACTTTCTGGGAAGCGGTCCATTGGGGAAGATACCTTGCTTAAGAGGGGTCTCAGCGGCTCTAGATTGATCCTTCAATCGTCTATTGTGTGCACATGAGATAGCCTGTCGGCGAATCAGTTCAGGGCTGACTGGAGGTAATGAGATTCGATGCATATTACTAGACGTGTAAGAAATCGGTGTAACACTCGGAGTTCTCTCATGAGCGGTTTGAACTTCGTGTTCATAGCGTCCAAATTTGATACGACTGCTTGATTGTCCTCCCAGATCTTGAGGTGGGTTCCACAGCGTAACATACTTGCAAACGACCTGATGTTGTCCGTGACTGCGCGTAATTCCATGAAGGTGACTGGCTTCACGTGAAGTACTGGTTCCAAAGTCCTCGAGCTTCCCACATACTTTGTGCTCCCCGCCAAAGATCCGATCCTAAAGTCCTTCCCTGACCGATAGAGGTCGATGCGTCTGAGTGCATCGCCAGAGGAAGGGATGGGGGTGATATTGGCCTTTCTGGTGGGTTTACAGGCAGGTCCCGCCAAAAACTGAAGTCCCGAGTAGCTGCGTGTAGCAGCCGCACTATTTTCCCTGACTTGGTCTTGAGCTTCAGGGACTCTTACATCGAGCGGGATCAAAATCGAACGAGAGGCATTGCGAAAGAACACGACATTGCTACTCTAGTGAAGTGGCGTAATAGCTGAACGTCGACCAGGCGGCGGTTCTGGCCACTTTGGCGTAACAATTGCTCGGCAATTCCATGAAGCTTTTCCCATCGACTCTGAGATACCAAAAACCATGCGTAAAGTGTGCAAGATGGAACAAAAATGCTCGATGCGGCGAGTACCAGTCCGGTTTCCTTTGTTCTCCTTTGGCAATAGTCCGCAGGATTCCATTAAATGATCGATTGGTTGACGAGTAGGCAAGGGCGGCTTCTTACAGCGATTAGGAAGTCGTCCATGTAAGGGTGAACTCACAGACGGTAGTACTGGCGAATGTATCGGACGAACGGGCGCATAAACTTGACGAAATATGCGGGGAAAGTTTCCAGCCGAACTGTAGGGCAATAAATCGAAAATGCCTGTTGTCCACTTTGAACAAAAACCATTTCCGTATATCGAGATATAGTCGGAAGTGATGGTACCCCTTCTCGATGTCGAAGGAAAACATGAAATCTGCTCGTTTGAGTTCCAGAGCGAATCCTTCTAAAGTTTCCAACTTGACCAGCACGTCTCTGAACAACGTAGATTGGCGAGAGAGGTTGACCACCAATCGTTGCTTGCCTCCAGATACTGCTACGAAAGCATTTGATATGAGGTATCCTTGGCGGTGTAACTTGAGAGCTGTGGCGGGTGAGATTTCCTAATAGGTCTTCCGATGCAAGGTGTCCGCGATGGTCGAGTCGAATAATTCCCTGTCTTGTGGATCGACAGGGATTTGATGGAGTTTGAATTGAGTGAGGAAAAGAGAAGTCTTGATGGTGCTTCATATACTCCGAACCGAAATGCACGTACGAGGAATTCCGAAGCGTGGAGGTGTTCGCACCAATTCGAGGCGGCTTTCTGAGTTTTGCGCCATAGAATGTGCCACATAGCAGAAAGAAAAGGTCGCAACTGCGACGAGTTTACTTGCGAGCAGGCTTAGGGTTCTGGGAGTTACCCCTTCCTTGAGTTCGGTTTTGGCGCCGGTTACTAGAGGAGTCCTACTGCTTATTGAACTACTTGGCGGAGGCTGGGAACGAAGCTCGGCGAACTTGTGCTTGGTGGAGCGGGAGAGCTCGGAGGAGTAACTTCAATCGTCTTCGCGGAGGTAATTATGTAGTATAATAGCCTTGGAATTGCCAGATTCCAAGGCTATTAGGCTATCAACGCCGGTGAAGAACTCGACGGGTTTATGAACGCGAGAATAGAATGCTTGAAGAAAGTGATGAAGAACGGAAAATGCCTCGGTAGCGGCTTCGGCGTCCTTAGCCACGAGGGCTTCGGTGATCTTGTGGGCTATTTAAAGAGAGTTCTCGCAGTTTTTCCCAGTATTCCAGAGGAATTCTGCTTCCCAACTGTCACGTTGGTCAGCTGACTTGATCCGACCGAATAAACCTTCCGGTTCTGGGATGAACCGACTTGCGGAGAAAGGGGCAACGGTAGACGGTTTGTTGAACTTGTTAAGCTTTCTGGCAGCTGAGTAGGCTCTACGGGTACCAAAGGTTTCGGCCATGGCTTCTGCAGGGGGCGGGGTAGCGAGAACTGCAGGTTGCTAACTTGGAACGCCTCAGTAGCGGGACGGATGACTTCCGTATCCAGTGCAGGTTTGACGGTGGCAGGGTCCGTCGGATTCTCTGCGTCAATTGGTCGGTCCACCGCGGGAGTTGCGGGGTTAGCAAATATGGATTTCGGCTGGAAAAGGTTGATGATCTCTGAGAGTTGGCCGTCGATACCAACAACCTTGTTCTCAAGGGTTTCAAGACGAGGGTTGGCGGATGGTGCAGAAGAGAATGAGGACGTCTAATTAGATATGTTGATGTGTAAAGTGTTAAGGTCGACCTAGACGGTTGATTCGTCCGGAGCTGGTTCGAATGGTGAGAACAAGTGACAACTTGGGAGACTAGCGAAAGCAACGAAGGAGACCAAAGTCGGGAATTATATAGCCCTGTTCAACGGGCTGTCTTCGCACTTGCGCATGTTCTTGAAAACCATGAAAATTACCAGGTAGACAGGTAGCGCAGCGTTGGTGCGCTTATGACAATCCGACTTATATTTGGAATCAGAATATCACGCGTGACTTGCTTATAGTGGTGGAAGGCAGAAAAGATGAAGCTTCTCGATAAATTCATCCATAATTTTCCAGTCATAGCACCAAATAGAAATTTATATTTGCAACGAAAAACGAGAACTCTACACAGAGAAAATATCGGGGAATTGCATCATACATATATCCATTTTATAGTTTTTCATTCTAAAATTTCGAATTGAATCTCTTCTGTTGTCATGGCAACAAAATACACTAGAGAACAACTCCATTGTTGATGGTCACTTCAAATGCTTCCTGTCTTTTTTACTGGATCTTGGTTTCTTTCTAGTTGCTTAAGTGTTCAGACTTTGGCACTGTTGATCTTCCATAATCATTTGAATAAAAGTTTCATATGACTACATGCCGAAATGCTCGAACTCTCGTACTTCAGGTTCTGTGACAGCATTGCGATATCGTTCGAATGAAAATTTATTGGAATACAACATTTGAACTACTCGCGATAAACGAACTCCATTTCTCCTTCTTCATTTAAATATCTAGACATCACTCATTATTATTATCGCGACAATTTAGTTAGCAAGTATCTGTAAAGGGTTCAAACTAGTTGAAGCCCAGTTCTTCTTACATAAATCTGTGATTTCTATCGAATAAATGAGCTTTTACGGATGAGAGCGTTACAGTGAAGCAAAATCTAAGTTCAGCAATTGCTGTTCCTGAGAATTCGATTTCAATTACAAAGAAAGAAAATATTCTTAAGTATTTGTAATGCACGTGGGCCTTATCCAAAGCTAGGACACTTAGTCGAGGGTGCCCTTCAAATTGAAACCCTCTCGGGAATCCCTAAACTCGCTCCAAACCGCAATATCACACTTTCGACTAGCATAAAACGTTTTCTGACTAGTTCCAATTATATAAACCAACTGAAATATTCACAGCAAAGTTTTACTGGGAATCACCACAAAGTCTTTTAGATATCTCTCCCAGGATTTTGTGGCCAGGAATCTCTCTTCAATCCAAAATATGTTTTATATTATATACAACGCACCCCAGAACTTGGGTCCAGAATTTCTTTCAGGGTTATCAGGTGCCCTGGGGACTTCTTGGGCCCAGGATAGCACCTGTGCTCCTGGTTTATCAATCTTGGATTTGGAAAATTACTGACGTAAAATAAAGCATGGCAATACAATTTTCAATTAAACCTATTCAATTTGTCTATCCTATGCAAACACTTCAGTTTTTCAGACTCCTCACTATACTCTGACTCTTTATTTTCGCGACAGAAGTGGGAAAAATCACTTTCTTAAAATAAGACTCGTGAGTTGTAACTCATAACTCGAAATTCTAGCTATACAGTATACATCCTGTCGAGCGCGGTTTGTATCGCGCGACGGTGAGAGTCGCTGGCTGATTGACCCGGTGTTCTCGTACAGTATACAGTACTACTGTACAGTATACGAGCGGGAAGTGGGCTCATACAGTGTACAGTATACGAGCGGGAAGTGGGCTCGTACAGTGTACAGTAGTAGTGTACACTGTATTTGCACTGTACCCGAGTAGAAACCCCGGACCGGCCGCCCCGATAAGAGGACGAGAGGGCTGCCGGAGTCTGAGGGAAGGAGAAGGTAGGTTCCGCTTGGCCGACAAAGAAAAAGAAAAGCAGAGTAAACAGAAAAACAAGCATTTCATGGTACCGCATCCAAGGTCGACTATGAACATGAAAGATTCCCGGAGAACCCACATTTCCTTCAACGGTTCCCCTTCTTCCAATATCGCGCGATTCCTTTTCGCGTACGAGAATGTAGTTATGCGCGGGAAAAGAGAAGAGGAAAAGGCGCTCCAGATCATTTGCCACCTCGACGGCGCAGCGTTCGAGCGTTACTACGAGGCTTTCGCAAGAGATGGAGCGTTGGCGGAGAAGGCGAAGGACTATTCGACCGTTAAGGCTAAGCTCATCGAGGAGTTTGGGAAGACCCAGAAGCCGGAAGAAGAATTGCAGAAGGCTATCAACGCTAGGTCGGACCCGAAGGACTCAACGGGCTCCCTAGCGCAATTGGATGCTCTATACAAGAGAGTTGCCGAAACGACGACGCCAGTGAAGACGGATGCGGATTATTTTTGCAGCTATTGCAACCAGAAGGGCCACGGAGCGAGCCGTTGCCCGCATAATTCGCATAGAGATACACGCTGTACGACTTGTGGGAGAAGGGGACATTCGGAAGCAACATGCTGGTCCAAGAACCGTCGTGGTGATGATCAGCGAGGAGGAGTTTCCAGGGCCCGGTCTGAGTCTGGAGAAGAATTGAAAATGAAGAAGCCGAAGGACGATGACAAGGTCGCCTTTGTTCAGGAATCTCGCAAAAAGGACGTGGTGGCCGCCGCGAGGAGAAGTGCGGACGGGCAGGCACTCACGAAACAGCGGAGGGAAAGCTTGATGGCTCTTGATGTCATCTTGAACAAAGCCCCTGCTAATCGTCCGCCGATGATGGCTCCCGCCCCAAGGAAGAAGACCAAGAGAGGAAACCACAAATCGAAGAAGAAATCCGGTGGGCTTCAGGATCATGTAGGGAAGTATAAAGTGATCTCTAAACTGGCTTTCGCTGCCACAGGAATGAACTTCGGGCAACTGTTGCGCGGGGATGCCGTGGAGGTCAGAAATTTTTTAAGGAGATTTTTATCCAAGATGTTACCTGTTACACAGGCGTCGCTCTTCAGGAGGTTCACGACGACTCAAGGTAGTAGCCGTGAAGTTGTATGGAACGGAGACTCATGCCCTTTTGGACACGGATGCAGTTCCTAACCTGATCTCTTGGGACCTCTGCAAAGGCTTGCCCTCACTCCGACGGAAAACGATCGTCAGGTGACGGTAGCAGACGGAACTGTCGCCGAGGTTCTGGGTTGTCTCAAGGGAGTGCCGGTGTCGTATGGGTCAATGGTTGTGCATTTGGAGTTCCTGGTGGTCAACAATGCCCCGTTTGACGTTATTGTTGGAAGCCCGACTCTGGAAGCTCTCCAGACGCGCATTGATTACGCACTCCAACATGTCACTTTGGTTATTGGAGAAGAAGAGGTTGTGTTGCCATTCGTCAACGAGCCGTCCAGAATCAATGGGGCTCAGACGGACACTGAGGACTTCACGTCCCCAAAGTTTCGGACGATGAGTAATCTCTCCACCTGTCCTCGTCGTCTAGCGAAAGCGATAGTGGATCTGATACGAGCAAGACCTGGTCTTAGCCATCACTAACAAGGAACAGTACGAGCCTGATCTACCTCGCTCGACGAAGACTGAAGTTAAGATGGAGGTAAAAGTGGAGGTGGACTGCTCGGCTCTACTGGCCTCGAAGCTGGACCATCTCGAAGGGAAGAATCAGAAGGAGTTGGCGAAAGCTCTCAAGGAAACGGATGTCATAACTTGGGGCATTCACGATCTGGAGCCTGCTCATGTGCCGGTGGTGCATTCTTCGAGTTGAAGAACGAGACTCCGATACATTCGAAAACCCGCCGAATTCCGCCGAGGCATAACGAAGTCATAAGGAAATAAGTGAAGGAATTATTGGAAACTGGAATAATTACGCCATCAAGGTCCGCCTGGTCCTTTCTGGTAATGATAGCTACGAAGAAAGACGGAAGGTCCCGGTTTTGCGTCGACTACCGTCAGTTGAACAGGGTGATGAAGCCAGCTGGCAGTTACCGAAAATAGAAGAAATCTTCGACTAACTCT
The DNA here is from genome assembly GCA_002205965.3 of Kappaphycus alvarezii. NCBI lineage: Eukaryota > Rhodophyta > Florideophyceae > Gigartinales > Solieriaceae > Kappaphycus > Kappaphycus alvarezii. Next base: position 318,208 of record NADL03000677.1, on the reverse strand, counting down.
CTGGCGCAGAGTTCTTCACAACATTGGACCTTTACACAGGATACTGGCAGGTTAGGATGTCCGAAACTTGCAAGGAAAAGACAAAGTTCGTCTCTGGATATGGAACGTACAAGTTCGAGGTAATGCCGTTTGGACTCATGAACGCTCCAGCAACGTTTCAAAGAATGATGGACGAGGTGCTTCGCGGGTTGCCGTTCGCTATGGTTTATGTGGACGACGTTGTTATTTTGTCGAAGACGTTGGAGGAACACATAGCTCATTGCAAGGAAGTGTTCAGGAGGATCCAAGAATCGAAGCTGAAGTTGAAGGTTACCAAGTGCAGCTTTGCTCAATCAGAAGTGAAGTTGCTTGGTCACATCGTTAATTCAAGTGGTGTGAAGGTGGACCCCGACAAGATCAAAGATATTGTGGAAGCTCCAGTGCCGGGAAACGTGACCGAGCTCAGGAGTTTTCTAGGTCTCGCAGGGTACTACCGACGGTTCATAAGGGGGTTTGCCAACAGATCAGCAGTGTTACACGCGGCGACGTCTGTCAAGAAGGCTTTCAAATGGACCCCGGAGATGGAAGAGGCTTTCGAGTACTTGGAGGGGAAACTGACTACCCTTCAGTATTAGCGTTTCCGGATTTCAATTCTTCTTTCTTGGTGGAAACAGACGCCTCTTCGGCAGCCCTTGGGGTTGTTCTCTCTCAGAAGAAAGAGGACGGGAAAATACATCCCATTTAGTTTGCTTCTCTTCTCGAACGATGACGGGCCAGGCGCGCCGCTACTACACAAGCGAACGAGAAGCACTCGCCGTGGTTTTCGCTCTTAAGAAGTTCCGAGTTTACCTTCTGTCTGATAAGCCTTTCGTCGTTTATACAGACTATCAAGCACTTCAAACCGCGTTCAAGAAGAAAGATATTCACGAGCGGTTGGCGAGGTGGATAGATTTATGGCGGAATACGAATTTGATATCAAGTATCGTCCGGGACTAGCGAATGGGGCGGCCGATTATCTTTCGCGAAGACCTAACCAGAAAAAAGAAAGAAGAAACGATGAAAATATAACAGAAGGATTGGTAGCGACAGTGGATTGGGCAGATCCAAAGTTGGATGGTTTGGAACCGCACTTGCTAAATGTAGCACGGTTTCTTTCCGGAGAACGAGTTCAAGAAACCGACCCGAAGAAGAAGGTCGCAGTCAGACCGAGTGCGAAGAGTTTCATGCTCTGGAACGACACCCTCTTTCGTCGCGAGAAGGACGGGCTCCGTGTTGTGCCTCCGATCGGTTAATGGTCGGAGATACTGGCCACCTTTCACGATGATATTGGACACTGGGACGTCGGTTCGACAAGAAAGTTCGTGAGAGATCGATTCTGGTGGCCTGGAGTGTACCGTGATGTCACCGAATATGTACAAGGTTGTGATGGGTGTCAGCATGTGAGAAGGTTGCCGACGTATCACTCGAGTTTGAGAGCTCCCGTTACTGGACTCTTTGAGACCTTCTCGATGGACTTCGCTGGACCATTCAAGCCTTCGAAGACTGGAAAAAGATTTATTCTGATCGCTGTGGAACGTATGACGGGGGGGCCCATAGCGTGGGCCACGACGGATTCTACTGCCGATACCTTGATAAGGTTCATCGAGGAAGAGATAATATCACCGTTTGGACCGCCAAAGAGGATCGTCTCGGATAACGCGACCGCGTTTATGGCGGGATTAGTGCATCAGTACACGAAAGAGAAAGGAGTAGAGTGGAAGGCGGTGCTTGCTTACGCGCCGATGGCAAACGGCCGCGCGGAGCGGATGGTGGGAACTATCAAGCACGCGCTCAAAAGTTCAATCGTCCGCGGTGGGGCAGACTGGGCAGAAGCCCTACCCAAGGTCCTATACGGTTACCGCAGACGCGATCAAAGCGACGCCTATTCCCCTTTCCGACTGATGTATGGAATTAATCCGAGTATGCCGGCCAGTGATTCGGTAGCATTTATCAGTGACGCCGGCCCCAATCATCGGCTTATCGAGACCTTAGCCGGTTCTGGGACGCGGGCTGGCGTGGTGGAGAAGACTAGCGAACCCCACAAGACCAAGAGAAAAGTCAAGGAGTTCGAAGTTGGAGATGAAATGTTAGTAGCGCACGGTGCGGCCTTCAATAAGGGGCGCAACTGGCCGGCCTTCGACTCGTATTTCTACGGACCGTGCAGAGTGACTAAGGCGAACCACCCTCGTTACGAGTTAATGTCCTCCACCGGTCGTGTTACAAGGAAGGCAATTCACGCGCGCCGGATTGTCCCGTATCAGAAGAGATCAATCAATTTATTGAACTAAGGAAAAGCAAGAAAATCGAGGAACAAGAGAAGAAGAACCAAGAATCAAGTAGATTAACGGCGATAACAGAGAAGAACGCATGATAGAAGGCTGAGCACTAAGGAAGCACGCAGAGAAATCGTAAACATGGCGGATGGATTCTTGAATCTTGAGCAACTAGGGAGCTGCGCTGCTGCCTCCCTGGTTCTCCCTCATCCTCCGCTCGCGCTCCCGGACTGACAATGAGTTGCGACTAGGAAGCCGCTTCCTGTGCTTTCCTACAGGCGCGAGCACCGCCTTCCGGACCTCTAAGACGGAAATGAACGTAGAATTATCACCGAAGCATTCACGGAGAGATTAATAGGAGAGTTCCAGAGCAAAGCGCTCACACGGATCCATATCTGGACCGTCTCGGTGTTTATATGACGCAGTGATTGACACTATGGGAACCATGGATCGTCAAAACGTAGACCCCACTAGGAAGAGCCAAAATCTCCTTGATACCCGGATTGAGACTGAAGATTTGATGGAGGATGAACGAGCGTGGAGGCGCATGCTTTTGGGCGTCCCTCAAACTCCTGATGCGACTTCTACGCGTGATGTCTGCCTTCAGAGCTCGATCGTTACCCTCATAGCACCCCAACCACTCTGAGGCGACGGAAGGAGCACCCAGCTGCCAGAGGGCGTTGAAGAGTAAGAAACCGATGCATAGGTCAGTATCATCGCGGAACACCACATCAGTGCGTGGAAAGGCCAAGAGAGAATCGGGGGAAGCACATGGCTCCCTGGAACGAACCGATGACAACTGGAGACGACGATCAGGATGAGATTGGCACCTGTGGACGCTCGACACAGCGCTGAGTCGCCCTTCGCACCCCAAGGAGAACCGGGCCTGACGAGAGATGGAGTGACCGTCTGGCTTTTGGGGCCAGAAAACGCTAGAGTGTAGGGCAAGGCAGAGTGCTCCTCTCCATTTTCCGTGTCAACTGCTCGATAAGTCTGGGTGTCGTCGTCCTCGCGGACCGTGCTGATAATCCAATCCATTTCCCGTACCCCGTCGTACACGCGCCGATCGTGCTGAGATTCCGTGAGACCAAGTTGAAAAGCGTCCTCACGCATGACTTCGTCACCGACGCAGTGAGCTACGTATTCCGTGATGTGTGTTCCGAAGAGATCTAGGAACTCCTAACGCGAGACGCGGTACGGATGGATTCCACAGGAGTCGGTGTGGATGACGAAAGGGTTCCGCTCTTCCCTACTGATGATAAGCACTTTTTTGATGTCTGAACGTTCCGACAACAAACGCATCAGATTCGCCCTGGCCACCGAAGGGGGCCCCTTTGCGCCACGAGCGACTCGCGCCGCCTTAATGGCAATGTTCTTGCGAGGTACGCGAACACCAGTGCTCAAACGAGCAAGTTGCTTCGTTCGAGCCATCGAGAAAGGAGAGGAGAAAGAGGGAGTTGCGAATAGGTTTGAGCTGCCAAGGAGATGGAGATGGAAAAGGGTTCGTGGATCAGTTTGGGGATGTTGAAGAGTTACAGGGGTAAGAGGAGCTTGGAGAGGGTTTTGTTCCGTTAAAATGTCCAGGGACGAGAATAAGTTGGCGGAGTCTGGAGGATTTGGGTCCTCAGGGCGTATACCGGCTGTTTTTCAGCACTTCGGTCGTTCGGCCGACGGAAGTTGAAAGGTTGAGTGGTTGAGAAGGTGGATTGGGTTGGGCGGAAGAGAAGCTTGGTGTGGCAGTGACCTGGGTGAGTAGTGACGAGAGGGCCCCCTATATTGGGAGGGGGCAAGCTGGAGTCTGTTCTTATCTTGTGGTGCTGAGCTGGAGTCTGTTATTATCTTGTGGCGCCCGTGGCTCACAATAAGTGGGGGGGTGTGTCGCGCGAGTTTTGTGTCGCGCCAGGTTTGTGTCGCGCGACGGTGAGAGTCGCTAGCTGATTGGCCCGGTGTGCTCGTACAGTATACAGTACTACTGTACACTGTACGAGCGGGAAGTGGGCTCGTACTGTGTACAGTAGTAGTGTACACTGTACTTGCACTGTACCCGAGTAGAAACCCCGGACCGGCCGCCCCGATAAGAGGACGAGAGGGCTGCCGGAGTCTGAGGGAAGGAGAAGGTAGGTTCCGCTTGGCCGACAAAGAAAAAGAAAAGCAGAGTAAACAGAAAAACAAGCATTTCACATCCATTGACGTGAGCAGTTTTCGCCGACCCACCAATCTCACCAATATCATACCTCTCTCCGCCAATCGTTCGTGTGCCTCGAACGGCGTTATCGAACAAGCGCCTTCCTGCCCGGAGCATTGGTTTTCTCACTTTGCAGCAATCATAGTGAAGCTTTGCAATTTCGTGCTATCCTACACGCCGAACTTCACGTTTCGACCTCTGGCGTTTGATTCCCTAGGTGCCCCTTCCCCTGGAACTATTGCATTTATCGAGGAGTTAGTTCCGCGGATCGCGTCGAAGTGTCACTCGACAGTTGGCGTTATCCGCCGCCGTATCTACCAGCGACTGAGTTGCACCCTCTGGTCATCCATCGCTGAAGCTATCCTGTCGCGAGCCCCGATGCGCATGGACGACGAAGCACACCCGGTTAGATCTTAACCGTATAGTTAGGACGTGCGCAGTCCCCAGTAGATACTGAACGCATTAAACTTCTTTCTTCCTCGCGTGCTTTTGGTTCGCTTCTACTCCATTGTCATGTCGTGTTCGGTTTCTTATTGGCTGTTTTCCTTGTGTTCACAAATTTCCTAGCACCACATCAATGGGGGCCACTGTCGGTCCCCTCAATTTCTCACTCGATTACATTGTCACGTGCGTCTCGAACCTCGATGTCAAGGTCGACCTCTCGGACCCCGCATCTGCTTCCGCCTACCTCTCTAAGCTATCTTCGTCCGACGCCGCAGATACCCTCGCCTCTTCTTAGAAGAACACCGGCAGATTCGCTCTGTTCTCCGTATCTTGAGCACCCTTGCCGATGGTTTCCTGGACCCCGCGGGCGTGGTGTCAGTGGACTGATGTCAGGGCCAGGAATACGATCCCCCCAGACATCACTTCCACTGACCCCACGCCGCCCCCTGCTGATAGCTCCCCGCTTCTTAACCCTTGTGTTCCTAACGCAAGCTCACCCGTCGGTCCCAAATCCATACATTACCTTCCTCTCCTCTGTTGTCGTGGCCTTTAACACGCACGACAAGCTTTCTACCAACCTCATTACCGCCAAATTTGTCGGTTCGATTAATCGCGCCAACCGAAGCATTTTCGGGGTCTCTTCTGGGGCAACCAAAATGTCTTTTTGTTAGTCACATCTCCCCCCGGTAGACCCTCCCAAGATAGATGCCCTTCCGCCGCGCGACATGTAGTGGAGGCTTCCCTGGCTCCTCTCCGTAATCCGCGCCCCTCCGCTGATCTGCGCAGCTGAGGGCCACCTTCTGCCCGATGAAGCTGCCTAGGACTTCTCTCGGGCTCTTTCCACCACACTACTGAACAACTTCGCAGCTCCCGCTCTACAGTTTTCTGCACCCCGGAACCTCTGCACCTCTTTCCAAGATCTGGAGATACAGGGCTTCGGGACGAGATCCTGCACGTCGAACCGCCTTCCTGTCGCTGGGTCCCTGGCGCATCGATCTTAGCTTCTCTGTAGCACAAAATCTGTCCCTTGCCCAATCCATCCCTCAGTTATTGCCGTCGCCGCCCCACACACAACCCAACCCTTCGCATTCTCCCAGTTGTCCCGAATAGCATCGTTTTACGATGGTTCACACGGATCTTCCCCTCGCTCCCACCGGACCGCATCCCTCAGTGACTCTTCTCCTCAAACCCCCTGGAGTCCGTTTGCCCCAAACCCCTTCGCACCTCCGGAATACGTGCCGCCTCTTGGTAATATGTGTGCCTAACCGTGATGTTACACTCCGCTCCAATGCCATCCCTCACATTCTATTCTTCACAGGCCGCCAAACTGCCGTCGACTATCTTCCTATCTCTCCGAGCTTTGGATGATGCTCAATTGGCTTTCCACCATCACCGCTTCTGTGTGAAGGCCTCCAAGGTCATACACTTGCTACGTACGCTTCCCCCCACTCAACCTGCAGTACTCGCCGCCAGCTTCCATCAGAAGCAGAGGGAAGCGTTCCATCAATTGCAATACGCCTGCTCAGAATAATCTCCGCACACTTCCATGCCTCGATACCCGCGGAGACGTACCACAACGATATTTTTGCTACAGTACAACTTTTTGGAACTCCTTACAGTATACTGGAGCAGTCCCAGAGTGTCATCTAAGTTGACATCTGCATCAGACATTACATGGCAAACAAACTCAACCCCCGCAATCATTCTACATGTGATCCCTCCCTCCACTTGCCCTCTCAAGCTCATCTAATGTCTTCAACACGTCTCTCACTTCAAGATTGCAACATCACCCTATCCATCCCGACTCCGACGACGCCGACCACCGCGCGCACGGAATGTTACGTCGGAGAGACACTCTACCTTCACCTAACCCTAACAGTTCCTCCATCACACTCGCCCGACTCACTACACACTGCCTTACAATCCTTTGCCCAATTACAAGTAACGCTCGGCCCCGACCTCTCCACAGCACGTCAATGCTCTCTACCGGTGCTCAAAGAATCGCCATGGACGACGACTACGACACCGCGAGGCGACTCGGCCTCCCACTCGACGATCATCTGCAAGGGGGTGTGGGCGCTTGTTCGCACTCCTCCTACACTCGCGCAGCCGCGCTTTCACGTGGCAGGACGGCAACAACTGTTCGTGTCGCTACGTGAAATCCCTGTGACTCATGGGCTGCGAAACTCCCCGGTGTGGGCTACGATCGATAAGGCGTCGCGGTTGTTTGGAAAGGCAGCGGCGTTGTGTGTGTCCAAGTCGATAATGGTGAACATGCCGCTGGAAGTTTCATGTGATGAGATGCGTGTGGCACGTTGTGCGGATAAGTCGTTTATTTGTGTGACGGCGCGGAATGCAACGAGTGATGCAGAGTTGTGGATTGTACCGCCCTATATTAACCTAAATGCGTCGCGGGTGGTGGTTGATGGGCGTGCGGTGGAGGAGAGCGGGAGGGATCGGAAGACGGTGGAGGAGGAGTTGGCAGTGGATGGCGGGGAGACGGGTCGGAGTTTTCCGATGGAGGATCGTTATGAGTTTGTGCCGATGTTTGCATCAACGGTGGGGGTGGACGATGATATTTCGTTGTCAGATTTGACGTTGGAGGGGAGTATGGGGCTGCGGCGGGGAGTAGAGGGACGGGGTCGAATGAGGACTACGGGCTGTTTATCCCGTCGTTCAGCCGATGGGCGAGACACGCGGTGCCGTTGGGGCCGCGGGAGGTGTTTGCATTTGTGTACAAGGTGGTGCAAAAGGGGACCTGTCAGCGAAAGGTGGTGGAGAGTGAACAATCGTCAGGGGAGTTGGGCGATGAAAAGGAAGGCGAGGGCAGTAGGCGAAAGCTTAAAATAGGAACGTGCCTTGAAACCAGCGTTGCTGTGGCGTGGAATTGCACGGGGGCCAGTACGGGGGATGAGATGGCGGCTGCGTGGAATAGCCAAGAATTGAAACGGGAGATGTCTGCGGGGGGGTGTTAGCGACCGGGAAACGAGGGAACGTGGCGGTGAAAATGACTACGGTTCAGTGGCAACCGGCGGGGTTGGTAGAGGGTGTGGTAGTGCGGTTTTCAGGACTGTCTGTAGTGGAGGTGGGAGTGAAGAATTGGGTGTCGATTAGCGTGGTGAATCAAACGGAGCGGGACATTGTGGCGGGGTCGGTGGTTGTGCAGGAGGGTGGAGCGGGGGATTATGGATTGATGGCGTTGAGAACAGTGGTGGGGATCGGACGGGTTGCGGCGGGGGGCGAGGCGACGCTGCAGTTGCCGTGTGTAGCGTTGAGGACTGGTAGGGTGGGTTTAGGAGAGGTAGAGGTGGTGGATCGGGCTGATGTGGGGCATGGGCACTGTGTGTGGCGGTGTAAGGATGGGTTGGAGGCGTTTGCAGTGGATGGTCGGGAAGTGGTTGAAGGGGACGGTCTGCTAATGGGGGGCTGATTTGGTTTGGTAAGAATACAGCACTGTACATTGGCATGGAATTGAGTGGAAGAGGTTGGCGCTGGTAGGGTTTCAGCATCAAGTGTTTGGCCCATGACCTGGGGGATGCCCAACAGGCGGCCAGACCGACTCCCCACCAGATTCCTTAATTCTCAAATTCTAAGCATACATACCGTACTCATTATCACTGTCGACTTCCCCCGCCCTTCATTCACTATACTCAATGAAGTAAAGCTCTACCCCTACCCTTTCCCCTCGCTCGATATGCCTCCCTCCCCTCACTCATCCCTCTACCTCACCTTCACCCCCCCTTCACACCGCTCCACCCCCCCATATTCCCACTCTCCATCCGCAATCCCACCCCACACGCCGTCGCCGTCGCCCAAACCTACACGCATGCGCCTCATCCCCACTTCCGGCAGACGCCCCGCCTCCGCAACTCGGCCTTCTCACAGACTCGGTCCTCGAAACCAAATGGAAGAACGAGGCATTGCACCCTCCCCCCTCGCCCCCCTCCTGTCTCCTCAGCACATCCAAGCCCGCTTCCTACCCACCCCATCCCCCGGACGACATTTCCGCCAGCGATCCATATCAAGCATTTGCCGCTTTTACCCGAATTGCCGCCCCCACAGCCGCCCTTGGTCGCCCCGACTCACCGCTCCATACCCCTCGTGGTGAGTTTTTGCATCATTCGGATGATGAGCAGGTACACGCTTCTCCTCCCTCGGAACATGACTCGCATGACCTGCGACGCCGTCACTTGCCGTATTCTGCAGCTTCTATTGCCCATCGCTTAATGCGCTATTCGTATGCCAAGAAAAATCTGGCTGATTTCGCCGCCTTTTTTCAAGGCGAGTTTGACAATTATCATCAGGTTGCGGCGGAGCGACGGGTAGGCATGGGGCCGTGTGATGGGGGAGGGCATGAGCATATTCATTGTAGTGTGCGCATGTTGGCCCCGGGGGTTATGTTTGCGAGGTATTATTTTAACGGGGATCCTAGAATGGTGTTTCGTTCGCGCGTGTATAAGATCATGGCGTCGGATTCGTCGGAGAGAGGTCTGGTGGAAATGAGGATTTTTAGGTTTTATGAGGAGACGGAACAGAGGTTGAAGGCGTGTCAGTATGATGTTGACGTAATTCAATGGGAGGAGGCAGATGTGTATGATTGGTTGGAGGGGTGTGAGGTGTATTGGGAGCGGTATACACCTCCCGCTGAAGGCGATGAGGCAAGTGAAAGGCTGGGCATTGAACCGGGCACTAGGTTTGTGGGGTACATGAAGGGCGGTGGTTGTGAGCTGTACAGCCGGGAGTTAGGCGGGAGGATTCGAGTTATGGATGATTTGTTGTTGACGGCCGAGGATCTGTGGGTGGCCGATCGTGGGTTTGATGAGCGTAACCAATTCGTGTATGGGAATCGAAGGGGCGTGCCCTACAAGATGAAACGCGTACATCGGGGTGGCGACCTGGGTTGGACGCTGTCGGAGGATGAGCCTCCGCCCGAGGGTTACATCCCGTGACAGATGGTTCGCTGCGGTTTGCTGTTAGGTTAAGGTTTAATTTTGTGGTAAAGTCAAAACACGCCGAGGATTGGAAGGAAAGCGCTCGCTATGCCAGATTTGAGTTTCAGTTTAGGAAAAGGGGACGCAGTGGGCGACTTTCCATGACCGTCGTGATCCCCTACAGCGCTTTGGCAGCTACATGCACTTGTCCGTGTCGGAAGTGTGGGGTCGGCGACAGTTGGAGAGGGCGAAAATGAGGGGAGGCGCAGTTACCCATTGAAAGAAGCCCGTCCGAGGCGGTCAATACTCTAGGTTTCCACCAGAAAGGCAACGCAGAGCCGAGCACACTTGCAATCATGCCCTTCAACTACCACATTACCGTTTGTTGAAGCGAAAGTGGTGTCGCCTCTCCTGTTCCCCCCTTTGCTTGCTCGACCTTTTGCTCAAAAACTCATTGCTGTCAAAGACTCTGCCAACCGAAACAACGCGACGTAGCCGGCACCAAACGAGCTCCCTTCTGCATAAATCGGGTCATGCACTGCAACAATAACAGTCTTTGCAGTACGTGCGACGATGACGCCTTGTGCCGGAGCGTCGGGCTCCTTGCAGCGGCCGAGAAGGAACGGGGTGTCATCGTCACCCCAATCAATACGGGTCAGGGTGTATGGCAGCGACTGCAGGGTGAAACCTCGCTTGCGGGCGCGTTTTAAGGCATCAGCATCTTGCGAAAGGATGCGTGAAAGGGTTTGTAGTTCGGAGGCGACGGGCGTGAAGGTCGGGGAGCTGGATGCCCAAGGTTGCCCGGAGTGGCTTGCGATTAGTGCGTGGTGGATGCCGGCCGAGGTGAGGGAGTCGATGTACGGATCCAACTCATGCTTGGGAGAGAACGGGTGTTTCAGCGGGTTGGGTATGGTATAGGGTGATCGGCCTGAGGATGTTGAAAGTCGACCGTGGAACAGAATGTCTATTGGTTTGGATGCCTTGATGGAATAGAGAGTCGAAATCGACCTTTATGCCTTGCGCGGTTTCGTTTTGGGGCCGCGAAAAAATAACTGTATTGAATGATTTTTCCTTCAATCTTTGAATCCTAATGGTATCAATCATATATGGCTCCAGCGCGTTTCACACACTACAGCACGTCGTCGAAAGCTGTCCATATCAGCTCTGTTCATCGCCCGTACCCGTCGCTAAGCACTTCCGATATACACCTTCCCCTCCCTGAAATTCTCCAAGATGACTGTCACTAATCTGGAACTCGCCGGCTTGGTTCTCTTTGCGGTGCTCCTGACTCTAATCACGGCCCTCGTTTTCCACCTCCGCAATGCCATCCTCACTCCTTCGCCTCCGTCTGAGCATCAGGCTCCGGTGCCCCCCACCACACGACGCGCTACTGGGACTCGCGCCGCACCACGTCGTCGACGCGGTGGTCTGGCACGTATGGCGGCGGCAGCGGCAGCCACAGAAGGGGCGGATGAGAATGAGGTGGAGGTGAGGACGGGAGGGGAAGGGGTCGAGTGAAGAAGAAAAAGGAGGCGAATCGTGAGGCGAGACGTGAGGCACGGGAGGCGCGGTTGGCGCAGTTGGAGGAAATGAGGGAGCGGCAGGAGAGAATGGAGGAAATGAGACGGGAGCAGGAGGAGGAAGAGGAGAGACGGGAGCGGGAGCGAGAGGAAGAGAGGAGGAAACAGAGGGAGGAGAAGGAGAAGAGGGACAGGGAAGAGTATGAGCAATGGAAGGGGCTGTTTGAAGTGGAAGAATCGGGGGAGGACGGCGGGGTGGAAGAGGAGGAAGAAGGGATGGTGGAGCGGTTTTGTGACTATGTAAAGGTCGGGAAGATGGTGGTGTTGGAAGAGATGGCCGCGGAGTTTGGTTTGAAAACAGAGGAGGTAGTGGATCGACTTACGAGACTAGAAGAGAGCGGCGGCGTGAGCGGCGTGTTTGATGATCGCGGAAAGTTCATCTACGTCAGCCGCGAGGAAATGGAGGCGGTCGCGGACTTCATCCGTTCCAAAGGGCGCGTATCCATACAGGCGTTAGCTATGGAGAGCACTCGCCTACTACACCTTGACAAAATAGGTGAAGTGCGCGGTCCGTAAGAATAAAATACCGCTCGACTAATACATGATCGTAGTTTGCCAGCATGCCCGTCCAAGGGCATTCGCACCGAGTGTGCTTTATTCACGACAGGAACGTTTAAGAACTATAACGGGTGGAGTCGGCAAAGGTGCGTCTCCCAGTTTCCCAGTGACACTGCGTTATGCTGTATCGACCTTTTCTCAGCTCCTCGCATCGTGATCGGTGTCAAGCCCCATTGACCGGCACGCTGACATGTTGAGTCCGATATGTTTTTGGTATTTTTTTGGTATTTTGTCTTTTTGCGTTTCCACATCCCTCCTTTTGCCACTTCCTGCGCCCGTTCTTCGTGACCACTCCCTGGGGCTCAACAACAGCCGCAAGTCGCTGCTTTGCTAAGGACAGTACCAGCCCATGTCATGTCCGTCAGGCGGCGACCTTACGGGTGCACCTACACGACGCCCGTTGCGGCTGCAAAGTGCTTCCAGCGGGCCTCAATCAGCCGCAACATCAATAAACACCATGGTCGCCTTCTCCACGCATTGTTGATCAGTGAGCTGCTCCGTATTCCTGAGCGCCTCAACCGATCGCTATGCCATCAGATTCAATCTCCGGTATCCAACTGCTTCGACTGCACGATTGGCCAGTCTTGTCACTTGTTCCCCAGCAAGTTCGTCAGCAATGTCAATGAGTAACAACCAGCAGCCCAACAGCCCACCACCTTGCAGGACCGATGACACGATGTACCGTAGACTTGAAACTCATTCTCGGAACGAACGGCTTCATTGACAACGAGCCAACACAAAGAAATAATCCCACAGTGCCACCTCCTGTACCATGCACCTGATTCTCTGCTCAGCTCCGGCACTCGACACGATTCCCAACATCCTAATCCAACCCATAACTACCCAGCGCCCCATTATTTACAACCGAGGACCTTAACGGTTACAACTACCTAGACAATGCAGGAGGATGCTGCAGTTACCTACACACAGAAAGCGCAACCCTCTAAACACACTAAAACACACCCCTGCCAACACACACAACCCCTCAGGGTAGCTCTGCACACGTCCAACCCGACGGCACCCGAGACACCCTGCCCGTGAAAACCAGGCCTAGATCCGGAGCATCCTGCGCAAATCAAGCGCAGCCTTCTCCATGGCATCCGGGTCAGCGTCCAACCGTTCATATGGTGGGGTCACCTGGTTGACTACCACGTCCGCGCGTTTCAAGGTAGCAGCACGACGTGCAAAGGCCGGGATGGGCAAACCTGTTGGATGCGGGCTAGCAGCTTCGAAGGTTGAGCCTGCAAACACATTCGGTTTGTGTGCAGAGAGCGGCGGCGGCGTTGTTACAACGGCGGTAGGTGGTGGTGTGATTGGCGATGTGACAGGGGTTTTGCGGGAAAGACGACGCTTGGCCTTGATTTCGGCGGGGGTGAGAAGACGGGGGGAGAAGAGACTGGTGTGCGGGGGGAGGAGGGCGGAAGGTGGTCTTGGACTAGGTGGATGTTGTGTTTGAAGACGCCTTCGATTGGGTCCCATATGCGGACCGGGAGGGGGATCAGGGAGGGGGAGTGACGGGAAGGACGAGGGGTTGGTGTAGATGTGGAGGGAATGTGTGGGTCGTTTATGGAGAGAGTGCCGTCTGGGGCCGAGTTGAAGAAGGGGATTAGGGGGCGCATTTGTTTTGTCATTTTGAATGAAGGGTGTGTGAGAGGAGGGACTGGAGATGGGAAGGGGAAGGAGGTGGATGTCGGAAGCGGAAGGAGATTGTGAGGAAGGAGAAGGAGGTTGTGGGGAAAGGGAAGGAGATTGTGGGGAAGGGGAAGGAGATTGAGGGGAAGGGGAAGGAGGTTGTGGGGAAAGGGAAGGAGGTTGTGGGGAAAGGGAAGGAGGTTGTGGGGAAGGGGAAGGAGGTTGGTGTGAAGATATTGGGATGGAGAGGCTCCGAAACGATCGCGACGGGTGGGACAGGGTGGGAGGGTACTGGGTTATATTGAGATGATGGGGTGTCGGGGCAAAGGGTCGCGGAGCTTAGGAATGACTTGGGTTTTTCGTTTCGGGGCACGAAAAGAAAAGTGGGGCGTAAAAGGTTGCCAGATGTGAAATGGACAAGGACCTTGTGTACGGGTGGGCAATGTGATTGGCGGTCGTTTCTGGCGTTTTGGACAAAATTGATGGGAAAGGGGTAAGTCAGCGGGTGCTGCTGGTTGTGCCACCTCTGTTGTTACAGTGATGTAATTGTTGTGATGTGGTTCAAATTCGAGTCTTTTTTTTCGATTATAACTTTCTGCTGCTCTTGGAACAATTGACTCTGGGTGGAAGCTCAGCGGTTTTCGAGACTGTTCTACAGAATTTGGGTCCTGATTTTTTTTTTTGAATCCGGACCAGAAAAATGCTTGGATAAATTGGTGAGATTACAGTTTGATTACCTGGTTGTATTTTTTTCTAGGAAAAAGGGCTGTACAGGTGGCGCAGCGTAGAGCTTCATACACGGACCACAAAACCTGCATTGGGCCGTATAGCCGGAAATCACACCGTTTCCCCGGTTGAAAGACCGATCGGGGCGTGTCAACAATGCAATTGCATTGTCGCATAGGGGCGCAGAACGATATAGATACAGTAAAGTGTATACAACAGTGTACAGTGCACTGTACACTACGAAATAGGACAGTTTGCACTAGATTGTTCCAGAAATTTTGTGTAGATGCAATCACTTGGCAGCGATGCAGTGGTTCAGCTTGCACCAATCGAGTAAATTACTTTTGGATGCATATTACAAAATTTTAATTTTTTAAATGCAGTTTTTTAATTGGCCAGGAGGAGGGGGCGGGGCAAGCGTTCGTGATATGTTTTTTTTTGTTATTTTACTTTATTTTTTATCAGTCAAAGTGTGTTTTTCTAAGCCGCGAAATTTGCTGTGCTGTTAGCATGATATTGGTAACTTACAAGTAAATGAGTGATACAGCTGTACCATCTTGCGCTCTTTACTGTACGGTGCCCTTAATTGTACATGGCACACCACTTCAAAATTACTGTACAGTGCAGTATTTGTGAAATGGTTTGTGAAATGGTGCGGAGCAATTACTAAATAGCGAATTAGGTGTTCGTAAGTTTTCACGGTACTGTATATCGAGCCTCGCTCAGGGTACAATATACGGTTAAGTCCTGGACCACCCTATACGCAGTCAATAACGTGTATACTGTATACAGTGAAGTATTACTGTACTGGTCCGTATTGTTCACTATAGTGCACGCTACGGTACTCTGCATTATCGCCTGTTGTAGCGTTGCAGTCACCTTAGAGATACAGTATCGTGTCAGGGAACATCTGATGGTACAGTACTTTTACAAATGGAATACAGTGTAGTGTAAAATATCGTTCATTGGACCAACCATACAGTATTCATGTCTCGTAGAGTGAAATCCGATACAGTGCAATGAATTTTATTCATCATTCCGTAAGGCTAATGGTAACAGCACGGCACAACACAGCACAGTACTGTACTATTGCGAACCAAACATTATATTCCTGCTTAATAAAGTATAAAGCTTGGCTGACAGTCCTGGGCGGCCACGGTTGCTTGGTTCGTCGATTGTACATACTACAGTATACATGTACAGTAGTGTACCGCAGTACTGTCCTGTACAGTATTTCGCTTACGACCAAAACACGAAATTCTATTTTACTGTAAGCTGATTTGATATCCCACTTCATATTTACGTTGAGTTCACTGTAAAGGAAACTTTGCCACATACTGTACTGCCCTGCATTGTTCAGCCGTCTCCTGGAGATGCAACCCACTTCCTGCATGATTCAGGATGAGCATAAGAGGAGATCCTCCCCTTGACGTTATTAGATTGCAATGTCATGCAAAGCACAAACGAAAACCGCCCTCGCGAAGAAGCGGAAGTTCCAAGGATTTCTGGCGGCATTGCCAGGGGAAAGCGGGCTGGTTCCTGTACCCATCTAAACGCCCGGAGGTTGGCATCCGGCGGTATTCGCCATTGTCAAGGAGCTCGTGAGAACTGCCGCCAGTCTTGCGATGGAACGTGTCTCGAAAGCGCAACGTATTCTTTTAAAGCGACTCTCCGCATTGGCATCAGCGTCCAATGCAGCTTGTTTGCTTGCTAAGCCTCTTCGCCATGTGCTGTTAGAAAAGGGTGCCATCTGTACCTGCCGCAACATTTCACTTGAGTTCATACAAGCATACAAGCATACTGTACATGGAGGCATATGGTAAGGTCCATACGGTACTTACTCAGAGGCACGCTGCCGCGGCCGTAATGCCCAACGCAGCCTGTCTGCTAGGGGGCCTTGAGCCGGCTTTTTACGGTAATTTCAGAGGTATCACTGCGCACCCTATAGGATATCCCGGGCCACAACCGACCATATCTTTCAAATATTAAATCACCCCACGTTTTCCCTCTAGCATACAAGAAGACTGAGTATTATCCAATATATCTGTTACAGAAACAAACCCCCCGTACTCCCCATAATAAAAATGCGTGTAGTTGCATTTACCGCGTTACAAAGGGTCGTGAAAGACGACACCGATGGCAGATATTTTACAGATTATTTAAAGAGGGAAGAGAAGACGAAAGGAGATCAGCGGAGTAGACGACAGCTAAGAGGTTACGCTGCTTGTGAAAGCAAAGGCAACCAATTAACGCAACACACTCTCTGCAGTACAATAGAGAAATTTCTCGGCTTTGTGATTCACCCATGGTGCCGTAGAGTTCTCATTCTCTTTGTCAACCCTCGCAACGCTGGTACCGTTTGTCGGTTCTGACATCCACATTCCGCAGTAATATATGGCACAGTACTGTTGCGGAAATCTCAGCATAGAAACAAGAAAACTGCAACGTGCCTGACTTGGTCGTCAATTCCGACAGCGAAGTACTTGAGCTGGTCAAGGTAAGTCGATAGGTACAAGCCGACGTGTACTTTTGTACCCACTTTGTTTATTCAGGGAAGCTTTCGCGAGTCTCCCTTTTTATACTAATCGGTCTGTGCCTCAGTATGTCGTAACACTACAGCCACGAGCTATATGCTTAGCTTAGCTCTCTGCTTCGAATTCGCAGTGCCATTCTCCTCATAGGTCTTGCCGATGGCAATGTGACCCATGGTAACCGAACACATCGCTTCACCGCGTCCAATGTATATCCTAGCTTCCCCACATTCGAAAGCCTTGACGCATCTGTCCACGCTTTGTGTGTATACATTGGATTGACCCCTTGGTCACTGGAAATAAGTACCAAATGAGATGTTGAGGAAACCTGCCGTTTCCTGAGTCCTGTCGTCATCAATGACCCCTCATCAGTTCATCATAGTCCAAGAGGGAGAACAACTTTGTAGGTCAGTATATTGAATTGGTTCTGCATTAAGAATGCAGCAGATTCGGTTAAATGGCTATCGACAGTGATCCCTCCTAATTCTAGAACGGAATAAGTCGCCTGTTCAAATGAAATTCCTGAAATCATGTAGTGCCGGATTACAATATCCACGCGTTTTTTCAGTGAACTCTACAATAGCGCGAGAGAATCCCATGAGCGAGTACAATCTTGCGCCTGACTCTCAACTTTCGTCACTTCCAGCAACCCTCTCCCGAAGCACTTTTGTGCTAGCCTTTGGACTTTTGTCCGCATCCCCGTACTGGAGGTAACCTCGTTTACGACGGCTTTGGCCATTGTTAGTTCTATCCACTCGGCTGTTCTCTGTCTCAACTTGTTATTCTCTCGGGAGTTCACGTTTCCCTTCGTTTATTAATTTCTTAGTCGGAGTGTTCCTTACCGCCTTTGACACTTAAGTGGTTCAGCGTCTACACATAAGTGGAACCACTAACATAGTATCGACGGAGATACCCACCCTGTTAGAGACTCGCTTATAGGTTGTTACCTTGCCTTAATATGTCTGCCGGCACAGTCTTCCGAAAACTGGCATCAGCATTAATCTGTTTTCGACTTCGTAACACTGATCCCCGGATCACAACCCCGAGCCTCTGTACCTGGTCCGGCCTTACAACCCGGAGAAGACGTTCTCTTCAGCCGCCCAAGGACTCTCAAGACTCTACCACCCCTTTTGTCCCGATTTCTCCGCCTAAAGGCGTAACCTTTCCTTCGTCTTTGGACGACGGACTGAGCTGCTGCAACGCCACTTAAAGAGAAAGCAGGATTCGGACACATGGTGTACCAGCGTGCACTTTTGTGCTCCGCTATTGTCCAAGGACTTTCTGTTCACGGACCGTAATGAGGTGCTCTTGCAAATTGCACTACAAGCAGCAGGTGAATTATTTACCGAGGATCCAGGCGTAGCGATAATTGTCGGTAGTCCTCAGAGCCACGGAGTGCATGCAAAAGTGCATGAGCACCCAGTTCGGGAGTATGGAGAGGTGTTCGCACAGCGCAATGATGGCAACGACGGTAAATACATAGAGGGCGCGATAATTGACGTAGTAGATTTCGCTCTCAGTAGAGCGCACGCTATGGAAGATTTCAATTATTTTGAGAATCATATGGCTCCTTTGATCAAAACCAAGAAGCTCTTGAGGTTTTTTCACAAAACTAACATTAAGTTGGAAGCTCAAAAGTTTCAGGTAACACCTGAGTTCAAGGAAAATCCATTCAAAGTGCTGAAAAATATGAAATCTGGGTTGTCCATAGTTCACCTGCAACAAGTAAAAGTTTTTGAGTATGTCGTGGTCGTGAATGCGGGCAGGAGTCTCATTTTTGACAACAAAAAAAATTCCCGATTCACCTGACCAAGGCTCTTCTCCGTTGTTGCGGTAGTCCAGGAGCAACTTTCCTGAAGGTTTCAAGTGTAAGGTCCATAGTAGTTCAGGGTGTAAGATATTCCAGTAGCAATATTTCCCATTAAGAAATAAACGGCTTTGCTGCTTGCAGGCTTATTAACTGATAATCCACTGTTCGGTCTTCATATCCAAATTTACTTCAATGAGTATCTTCTGCAGAGAACTCTGATTCCTATACTTTGTAAGGCCATCAGCTAGGTTTTCATTACTTCGTACGAATCTGATATCGGATAATCTTTTTTCTGAAGCCTTCGCGGGCGGCTGCCATATCGAGCATCATTCTTTTTTCAGCCGTTTGAAACACTTTCTATGTTACGTCAAAAAGAGGGTTGCTATAAGTGCGCAACTTCATTGGGATGCGGCGTCCTATTAGTCCTGATAGCTCATCAGATAATGTCGCGGTAGCGTCAAATAAGTCACCAAACGCAATAACCTCGCCATTCATTGGAGATCGAGTGATTCGCTTTGCCCTGTAGGGCTTGTAAATGACAGGTTTTGCGGGGGTGATATCGTCGGTTAGAAACACGATGTGTCCAATCTGTGACGATAAATAGTGGTTATTTGCGAAGGAAGAATCAGAATAACCAACGATGCGGAGGGACATCGGATCAAGTCGGGGAAAGCGGACTGAGATCTGATTATCCGTTGCGAATGCCACTGCCTAGTTTAAGCGTCTAATTTGCGCTGCAGGCGTAGCACGGAACATATCCTTCGTTACTTGCGCGAGTTGAAAATTTTCGAACAAGCAGTCTGGTAGGGTATTAGCGAGCCAAGAAAGTCTCATACTAATTGATCTGAACTGAGAATGAGAGGAATCCAGTCTTAACCTTTCAAGTTTTCGGAGATACTCACGTTTATCCTGGATTACTTCCCCATTCTTATTATGAGGCAAATGGAAACCTGTGAATGAGCATGGAAATGACTGATCTTCTTGCATTTAGAACCAAACAATCGTTCTTTTAGAGATATACTTAAACTATTTTCCTCCTAGGCGAATCATTTCATCGACGTAGCCGCTAGAGAGCCCTTTGAGGAGACCGTTGACCATTTAGGTATAAAGTGCAGGGTCCTACTTTAAAGGATTTATATTACGTTCTTCGCGGTGACTCAGGTCTAGCGTTTGGTGCCACAGATCTCCAGATTCACAGAGGCCATATAATGACTTCAGTAGTTTCAAGCACTGGGAAGGATGAATTTCAAATTCTGGTGCAGGTTTTGATATGAATAAGTCCGGCGCTAGGGGCTCCGCAGACTGTAGATATGCTTCCCGTTCATCAAATGTTCCAAATTTCAAATCCGTTTATGGCTGCTAAGCTTAAGAGTAACCTCATTGACTGCGGCTGCAGTGTCGGGACCGAGTGTACTATAAAATACTTGAACTCATCACGATAGCCGCCAATAACATACCCGGCCTTGTGTATAACAAGGCCGTCCTTAGTTGACTTAATTGACAGCACGAAGCGTCCGGGTGGGACGTTTCCATCTTGAATGCTAAGTGGCCTCGGGGCACCGATTGGAGATGCTGTACATAAACAGGTTTTTATCTTGCATTGAAGTCCGCCACCTCGAACGGACCAAGCCACTCGCATATGCGATTTTTAACAATATTATCGTTCGAGATGAGTACATCGTCCCCAGACTGATAGCTTTTGTTAACAGCAGTTGGAGAGTTGTGGCTCAGCGATCGCTTGACGCACAGTTCCGACATGTGCTTTTCAATTTCTGTGCGAGCAGTTTCGGCGATGATGGCTCTTTCTTGAAGTTTAGGTCGTCGCGATGGCCTCTTAGATGGCGTCAAAACCTTAGAAAGTTTCCGGAATACTAGTGGAGAGGGAAAAGACCTCTACGTCCAAGCGTGTCGTTAATTGCTTTCACGGGAGCGGCTAATGCTTGCTTTCGGTCTATCTCTAGGTTGTCACACATAATATTTCCGTACGTACTACGTAACAGTTGATAGTATCTTTCTCCAAGCCTCAAGCTGGAGTGTGACCCTACTCAAGTGCTCTGCACTCCAAAATTGGCTAAAGCGCCAAGTTGAACTAAGAACGGGCCAAAATGCTCCCCTGATCTACCAAGATACGGTTGGGTTGTCCAGTATATATCGACGCCCAGCACTTCAGAATCTTGGAAATATTGTCTCTGCAGACAGATCGGGGAGAAAGCGTTCAATGCTGAATCTGGTTCCGTCATCGATTATTTGAAGAACTGATTTCTCATCAATATGAACAATGTCGATGAGTATTCTTTCATTGACTCGCACGTTCTCAGCACCAAATTAAACTCTGGATCTTGTTGGCGCTGTCTTAATCATTTGGCAGGAATCAAAACGTTTGGAAATATCTATTAATGTGCGCAGTGTCTCAGTGTTTGTGTCCTCAGGCCTGGCACGTTTCAGCAAGTTGAATAAAATTTCCGCTGATGGATGGAAAAATTGCTTGTGCAATTTAAATAGCTGCGAACGGGTGAATAGCGACAATGTTGGGAAACATATTGACGCATAGGCATTTCTACTGCTTGAGCGGTATAATAGCACATTCTAGATGTCACTGTAACAGGCGGAACCATCTTTCTTAGAACTCCTTGAGCGCTTCAAGAGTCTATTCTAAGCAGTGTCGGCAATAAGATACTCTTACTCTTCATCTAGCATGTCAAATCCCAAGAAGTCAGTTATATCGGCTGCCACTACATCCATCCAAACTCTGATATTTCTAACGCCATTTGGCTTCGAGAGGTAAAGAAGGACTTTTCCGAGAGACTCAAAAGAGGCCTCGGCAAATAAAAACCTGTGTTGAGATGGATAGAGATTCGGCACTCTACTCCCGATATGAGCAAATATTTCGTTGAGTTCCTTCTGACCAAGACATGATATGGGCGACCTAATATCGTCTAAGATCCTTTGAATAGTATTGAATCGGCTTCTCCGGTATCGGCGTTCTCCTCGAAGTTTTGAAGCATAACAGTGGGACGAATTGATATAAATATGAATGGAACAGCGGCTAGCACTGTGGCGTGAGACCTTCGATCAGATCAATAATTTTTAAAATACCATTGCCGTGACTCATCGTTTTATTTTCGCACATGACCTTGTCAAGACGGAGGTTCTCGAGTATTACTTGCCCTTTAAGCTGCCTAGAATCACTGCTGTATTCTCCAATCATCGTTTGGCCATCTCTATAAACGTCATATCGTCCCTGCCATTGTTGAAGAAAAAGGTCCGGGCTGGATCTGCCAAAAAATTGACAAAAAAGTCCGCTTTCCGTCGCAGGCTCAGCTTATGTTGCCTAACACAGATTTTTTAGTCCCGAACTTGGAGTTCGAATGAATGAATCACGTAACCACTAAACTTGACGTCCTTAAAGTAGTTGTAAACGCTAGTAGCCTTGCGAGATTCCCTATTCTCTTGTTCGATATTTTGAACAGAGTTCTCATAAGAGACTTGATTGGTGTTGTGAACAACGCTGGCATGCCCGACGGTTTCTTCAGCCATTCAGAGCACTGAAAACGAAGGGGAGATTAGGATGGCGACCTCTATTATTCAAGTCCTCATTGGCTGCTGTTGACTGCGAATTTTGAATTTTTCGGCTTGATCGGTATGCAACTAATATCCTTTTGATAGTGTCATCATTACATTCCATTAACCAAGGAAGCCATACATGTGTTCTGATGCTTTTATTTGCCTTTCGGCCTCCGATAAGCCAAGTCGATCAAGTACTTCAGCTGGAGCTTCAGTTCAACCGTAAAGGCGGACAAAATCATTCAGAGTAGCTACCGAGAATAACGGGTATCGGAAAAATTCACTAAACACATCACTTGAAGAAATAAGTATAGATTTATCAGTTCTGTTATCTCCTTTTGTCAATATTGCGATGTCGAAATATCCCAGAGAGAGGAAAAATTCAAGAAAAGATTTTGAAATTTGAATAATTTCCCTTCAGAGCTCATCACTTTGGTTGATGATCACAACGCCCTTGAGTAGACTATCATACTTGGCTTGCACCGGCGAGCGAGTTTGAAGATTTCCAGACATATTGGATCCTACCTTACTTCACGAAATATAGAGCTCGAATCCGTATTGTCAGTGAAATCTACAATAGCACGAGAGAATCCCACGAGCGAGTACAATCTTGCGCCTGACGAGGAGTTCTCTTGGGAGGTAGGGTCTGGTAAAAGTGAGCTATAGGATAGTGGTGAGGCCGACCGCTTGCATTGGTACTGAGAAGGTAAAGCGTGGTACGGTATTTAATCAGTTGACTATCCTACCTTCCCATCGCGTTGAACAGCAGGTGCGGGGCATATTAATGTGGAACTACCATGCCGGCGGATAATCGCATCCACACAGGCCGGCGGATAATCGCCGGCTGTGTGGATAGCGATCTCGCAATAAATTTCAGCGAGTTAATTTTGATGGGTTGTCATTACAGTTCTCAGCACTGTAGGTGTCATCAGACGACATTTATCCATTTTCACAGCGGGCGGTGGTGCATTCGAGTAATGACCAGTACCGCCCTTTTATACAGTATACTTCACTTCAGTTGTATCTCAGCATTCCAACAGTTTTCGTTTACAATACTATAGCGTAGTACAGTACAGTACTGTACAGTATACTGTACTGTAGTGTTGTACAGTATAGGAGCATACTACTGCGTAATAATTCTATTATGCTGTACAGTACTGTACAGTACTATACTGTACTGTACAGCATACAGTACTGTATAGTACTACACATGTACTATATACAGTACACTGTACAGTACATGCATACCCCCAAATTGACATTTTTATACTTTTTGCACTACAGTTGCACAAACTGTACACAATTTTCTTGGTTTACGCCCTTTAAGAGGGCGCTTAATTCATATCCGGTGCTAATTTTTTAAATTATACGTGTATAGCTGATACACCTGCATTCTGGG
Organism: Kappaphycus alvarezii; assembly: GCA_002205965.3. Taxonomy (NCBI): domain Eukaryota; phylum Rhodophyta; class Florideophyceae; order Gigartinales; family Solieriaceae; genus Kappaphycus; species Kappaphycus alvarezii. The sequence continues at coordinate 294,557 of NADL03000677.1, read as the reverse complement.
GGCCCTTTGTCCTTGTTGGAGTGGGTGATGGTTCAGCCGTCGCCTAGAGATGTTCTTAGTCTTCTAGTCTAACCACTACCTGTATGGTTCAGGTTTTTGAACACATTAAAAGATTTGCCCCCCCTGGGGGGGGTGCTTTATAATTATAGGCGGCATAATATGTACATATACTGTAATACAATACTATGCAGTGTAAAGTTTATTTACAATTTATATTATACAGTACACTGCATAATAATGATAATATACAGCAATCTGTACAGTGCAGTATGTACTGTACATGTATATGCACAATGACTATATTTTTGTGGGTAGAACGTATTTACGTTTACGTGACACTTGTTGATTTGTTGATTAGTTGAGGTTTGGTTGAAGAGTTAATTGATTGGTTTTTGTTGAGAGAGGATGGCTAGTCTAGCAGAGATAGCTATCTTAAATACTAATTTGTAAACAACCCTTCCATAAGCGCTTAGTCAAGCTATGACTACCGAATATGCAATCGGGTATTGCAGAAAAATATGTGTAGCCAGAGTTGGCCCAGTATGCGGTAGAGCGGATAGGTCCGAGTCATGGATTTGCCCTTCGGCGCAACAGTCGGGGCCGATAGGATGGACAACGACTGTTGGTTATGAGCGGACGTGCATCTATGTTAAGTAGAGCTGGCCCAGTGTAGTATACATTAAATAGGTCCGAGCTGCGATTCGCCTTCGGAGCAACAGTCGGGGCCGCTAGGTGTGGTTAAAACGCACTGTTTTAACACTTCTGTCTTGATGACAAACAATGAACTTTTATAAGATACTACTGACTGGCAAGTAGTCCGAGTCCGAGAACGGAGGAGGACTATTTGTAGTGTGGTAAAGTATAGAGAGAAGACAACATAGTGGACAACGACCGCTCGGTCATATTCGGTTAAGCGGGTGTCCGCCAAATAGATAAGATGCAAATTGGTTAGGGGTAATGTGCTGAATATAGTGTAGGTTGTGAAGGCACATTACACTGTCAATCGGATACACGGTGATATTTCGACATTACCCCCCTTCGATTGAACCTAGTTGCGACAATCAACATGGTGTGGTACGTATTATCCACTGCTCGACGGGGTGGTCAATGATGCCATTGTCCAGGATGTTGTTGAGTACGGGATTCTCTCTGATCTTGGTAAGAGCATCGGCGGGGTTGTGCTCGGACCGAATCCACGCGACGTCGTGAATGTCCATGCCGATATAAGCCTCACGAAGGGCTTGAATATCGATCATCAATCGCTTTTCCGAGGTGGTGGAGTTTTTGGTGACAACATCGAACAGGCTTTTAGAATCGGTGTATAGGCGGATAGGGAGCTTTGAGTCGAGGATTTGTTCGATGTCGTGTTTCAAGGTAAGCCCAAAATCCATACCATCCGCAAACGCGTATGTTTCACCCCCAAGGACCGATCTAACGACGCGTTTGCTCTTGTGTGATGAGTAATGGAGTATGTTGCAGAGCTGGTTTGAATCACACAGGAGGATGAAATATCCGAGTTGGGTAGTCAAATCGGAGTTGTCCGCGAAGGAACCATCAGTGTACACCCGAATGTGGAGAGAATTTTTGTCGAGCTGCCGTTGTAGTATACCTCGGGATGGGTATTTGCGAGCTTGACGCACAATGGCGTTGATGCTGGAGATAGAATCAGGGTTAAAGCGTTCCGCGGTGATCTGTGTGCACTTATTAACGGCGCAGGCGATATCAGGCCGAGTATGTGTGAGCCATTGTAGGCGCTGGCGAAGGGAACGAAAATCCTTGAATATAGCGTCCTGGGGAGGGGCTTGAGCCGGCCCACATATTCCGACTGATGGATGAGAATTCCTTTGTCTGTCGTTTGAATCTGGACGCCTGCGAATTTGAAAGAGTCGAATTCTCTGGGTTTCGACTTGAACTTGCGCTCAGTCTGCTTGGTGAACTCCAGAAATTCCGGGGTGCCGGCGTGCAGGCTGTCGTCAACGTATATCCCCGAGATGCCGTGTAATTCGCCGCGAAGTTGTTTGAAGAAGAGGCATATATCGAGTGCGGATTGGGACATTTGGAGGTCTTTTTTGAGGTGGCGAAGAATGGTGGCGTCCCAATAATCCCCGGCATCGGGGAGTCCGCACAGTGGTTTGAGGAGGCGGAGGAGGTTGTCTTTGTCGAGGCGAAATTCTTTGGCGGGACGAATATAGATTTCTCGAATGAGTCGGTCGGCCGATTGGAGATATGCCTGGGTCACGTCCTGGGACCAAAGGCGGTAGCCGAAGATGGCGGCGACCGCCGTCAGCACGCGGATTGAGCTGTGTTTAAGTGTAGTCGATGGATGCACGAGTTTGTATTTGTCGCGGTCCTTATGGCCCTGAAAGACTATGCGCGCAACTTTTACAGTTCCTCCGGGGAGTCTTTATGTTTGATGGTCAGCACGCAACGGCTTCCGAGTATGTTTGCCTGCGGTGGCACTTCCTCTTTTGCCACGATCTCTAAAACGCCGTTATCCAGCAAACCCTTGAGTTCTTTTTCGATTGCTGGGGCGAATTTCGGGTCGTTGTGTCGAGGATCGCCTGGTTGTAAAACCTCGGTGAGGTAGATGCGGCACGGGTTATGGTGAGTAGTCCAGGATTGGAATGTGGAGGACAAGTGATTAATGAATGTTGCGTCAGGGGAGTGTTTGGCTGGGAGAGTATGGTCGATACTGTATTTGGCCTCTTTGTCGGGGCGTTGCACCCAGACCATTTTGTCGAATGTCCGAGTGACCGAGTAAGGACCTTTCCAAAGCTTGTCACCCTCGTGGTAGACGTAGACATTGTCCCCTGGTTTGATCATATATTTTGTGGCGGGAGGAAGTTTCGACCGGAGCGCTTGTCGGATGCGTACCTCTGCAGTGATGTCTGCCATTTCGAGGCGGGAAATCTGCATTGCTTTCATCCTGTCCTGTTGGTTTAGGAGCGGAGATGATTGTGGTGGGAAGCGGGGAACAGCCCCGAACACTAGTAGCGAGGGCACAAGTCCCTCTGGGCCTACAGTGTCATTCATTGATTTGATGGCCAGTTGCAATATGAGGTACGGAGGAATTGTGGGAACGCTGTCTTTGATTTTGTTTTATATGCGCCGGAGGGGTGCATGGTAACGTTCGCCGGCTCCTATGGCATTGTGCGATTCCACGCCAGAATATTGCAAATCAATACCAGCAGAAGTAGCCAAGGTCTGGAATTCTTGGCTAGTAAAAGCGCTCTTCTGATCGAGACGGATTCTGTCTGGGTAACCAATATAGGCTGTGGCCCAGCATAGCAGAAATGAGTTCCATATGCATGCCGTAGACTTCTCATGTAGGAACACTGCAGCGGAAAAATGTGTATGGGTGTCCACTACATGAAGAGCTGGGTGGCCGTCAAGCCAAACCAAGTCCATGGCTATTTCATGGTTGCATACACAATCTCCGGATGGTAAAGAAACACGGAATCTGTGTGGACCCTTACTGTACTTAGCGCATGTGTGGCAGGCATTTGTGATCTCCTCGATGACCTTACGAGTGTCGCTGTTGAGGTCTTGTGGTCTCATTCTTTTAAGTAAGTTGTATAACTTTGAGGAAGACGGGTGCCAAAAATGTTGTTGCAATTTCTTAAGCTTAGATCTGGTGAATGCAGTGGTGTAGTTGTGCCAAACCAGGTACATGTGGGAGTTGCGTCTCACGATGGGCATATGCCATCCATAACGTCTGCTGCGGAGTAGATTGTCGACGTTATCCGCGACGAGCTTCTCGGAGTCAAGGACGTCTAGATCTATCAGAAAAGGGACATCGGCCTTGATCACATCAACCGTGAGTTGTAGGAAGGAGCCGTCTGGCGTAGGTATACGGATTGCCATCTGGCCTAGGCTCATAAATGTGCCATCTCCGAATCTGAAGTTATAGACTGACGGTTTGAGCTGGAGTCGTTTCTTAAGGCGTCGGCATAAGGCTTTGGCTTGTCGCAGTCCAATGCACGATCTCTGAGCTCCGATGTCGAGACAGGCCCCAAGAAATGTGCCACGATTGGATTTATGATGCACATCGCGGAGGTCATTGACGTTGTGATAGATGCGTTTGACGATTCGTGTACCAAACATTGGTGTACTGCTTCCACGATGTAAGCGTCGTCCTGTAATGTGAGTTGTGAGTTTCGAAACCATGTATCTTGTCTTGGTTGTTCGTTTAGGGGCATGTTTGCTTGGTATGCGGATGCCCCTCAATGAAAAAAACGAGCCGTCGACGAGAGGGTTAGGCCTGAGTTCGTTATCCGCCGATGTTTGATGGGATGACATGTATAGAATGTCCTGTGGATCGTTTATATTTTTAGCAGTATCCTGATCGCTGAGGTACTGTTCGACGTGGTTTGTGAGGATGTCTGCCTCGTTGTCGTCGTCATTTGTTGAGTGCGTATCGTCATTAGATTCGGAATCAGAATCCAATGAGTTGTCAGAATCATCAGTGTCGTTGAGCTCCGGTGTTTGGTCGTCTCTGACGTGGGACAATGTGTCGAACAAGGTTTCGGAGAGGAAGTTAATATGGGCAGATTGTTCGGAAAGTAGTTTCTTGAGGATTCGTATGGTTTCTGATTTCGATTTGTTTTGCAGAATGTGTTTGATGCGAGCTTTCATTATACGATCCTCGTCCCGAGGTTTCCGGCAATTGCGTTCGCCATGGCCAGTTTCTCCGCAGTTGAAGCAGGGCTGCGAACCGCGTTGATGTTTGAGATGTCGGCGTCTAGGTGCGCGTGGGTCTCGACCGTACCTAGCCTGACCCTGAAACCATTCAATTGCCTCCTGTTTTCCGATCGGTGGGTTGTTGGCACTCATTGATGGCTGTCCCCTTTGGGATGTATACCGCCTGATCTGCCCTCTTTGTTGGCCTTGTCCGTTGAGTTGATTTCTAATCCTTTTGTTTTGCTCGCCTGTGATAAGGGCATCTAGGAATCTGTTGTACGAGGTGTGTCGATTAACGGAGCTGATTGCGGCGTCTGCCCAGTCTTTCATACGGACGGCTTTGAAGAGGTAGCGTCGTTTATAATTGTCATCGTTTAGTCCGGGTGGGCATTGTGGGACGAGACTTTCAATGCGACGTGCCAGCTTCAGTAATGCTTGGCCTTCGGTACAGTTGTCTTCGAAGTCGGTTATGCGGATGTTTTCCAGTTCGTCTTCAATATTTTGTATGCGAGTCTCACTGTGATAGCGGTTTTTGAGTGCCTCGACTATGGCAGGCCATTCTGTTAAGTGTACCACACGTTGGTAGTAGAATTCAAGAGCGTCTCCCTTGAGCATGATGTGAACTGATTTCACCTTTTGATCCGTGTTTAGTTCGTGGATTCTGCAAAGGTGGTCGTACTGCGTTAAAGCCAATTGGAGGTTTTCGTTAGGTGATCCACTGAATTTCGATGACTCATACTTGTAGCATGCGTTTATCTTCGAAAAGGATGATGATTGCGTGTTTGTCTGGTTGTCAAAGTTCAGTCGTCGGGCAGGATTTGCTTGGTTATCGTTGGGTATGCCAGGAGTTTGCTCTTGTCTGGGTGTGAATGTTCCCCCCGTGGTGCAAGATCACCATTGCGAAATGCCTCATATCGTGTCCAAACGAGATTCAGTTCTGGTGTAAATTGGGCTTCAGTCCATATGGCTGCTATAACTCTGATTCTGACGAGGTTCTTGCGGAACACGAAATCTGGTATGACTACCTGGCGATCTTCCAGGAAGTGACGAATGTGCTCAAACAATGTGGCATTGCTTATGACCTCGATGCGGCTGAACTGCCAGATGGAGAAGTCCGTTTGAATTGCGTGACGTACGTCGTCACCACGACTGTTGCCGTGTGTCTCATCGAAATTTGTGAAGAAATCCACAATCAATTGTTGTTCAGGTGTTCTTGGTAGGGCTCTGTTCCAGTCTATTTGCCGAGGGTGTCTAGGATGGGCTGGGTTGGGAGGGATCCCCTCTCCGTTTTCCATGATTTGAGTGAGGTTAGAATGTAAGTTGCGGTGGGGGTAGGGGTTTCTGACTTGAGGCAGGAAGATGGTGGGTGAGTTGGGTATTGAGGGGTGGGTGATTGGGGTATGGGTCTGGGTGGGGAAGGTTAAGTTGTGTATTTGTAAGTCTGGGGGTTTCGTAGATGCTAGTGTTGGCTTTTTGATGTGACCTTTCGGCTGCTGTCGGTGATGCAGGTTTGAATTCCATTCACCTGTCCCTTCACATTGTTCCCAAAAAATGTACGAATTCATGTCTCGCTTTGCTTCTCTTGAAAGTTCTGCTTGAAATTAAGTTCGGCGTTTTTGGCAAAGGCTGATGCTCAGTGCTGCCGAGCGTCCTATCGAAAGGCTAACTTGCTCAGTCGACTTGACGTTCCTTCACCTCCACTGCAAAGGCAAGTTGCTCAGTGCAATTTGGTGCTTTGAGAACAGGTTAAATCCTCGCGTTTAACCGTATTCCGGAATGTGGTTAAAACGCACTGTTTTAACACTTCTGTCTTGATGACAAACAATGAACTTTTATAAGATACTACTGACTGGCAAGTAGTCCGAGTCCGAGAACGGAGGAGGACTATTTGTAGTGTGGTAAAGTATAGAGAGAAGACAACATAGTGGACAACGACCGCTCGGTCATATTCGGTTAAGCGGGTGTCCGCCAAATAGATAAGATGCAAATTGGTTAGGGGTAATGTGCTGAATATAGTGTAGGTTGTGAAGGCACATTACACTGTCAATCGGATACACGGTGATATTTCGACATTACCCCCCTTCGATTGAACCTAGTTGCGACAATCAACATGGTGTGGTACGTATTATCCACTGCTCGACGGGGTGGTCAATGATGCCATTGTCCAGGATGTTGTTGAGTACGGGATTCTCTCTGATCTTGGTAAGAGCATCGGCGGGGTTGTGCTCGGACCGAATCCACGCGACGTCGTGAATGTCCATGCCGATGTAAGCCTCACGAAGGGCTTGAATATCGATCATCAATCGCTTTTCCGAGGTGGTGGAGTTTTTGGTGACAACATCGAACAGGCTTTTAGAATCGGTGTATAGGCGGATAGGGAGCTTTGAGTCGAGGATTTGTTCGATGTCGTGTTTCAAGGTAAGCCCAAAATCCATACCATCCGCAAACGCGTATGTTTCACCCCCAAGGACCGATCTAACGACGCGTTTGCTCTTGTGTGATGAGTAATGGAGTATGTTGCAGAGCTGGTTTGAATCACACAGGAGGATGAAATATCCGAGTTGGGTAGTCAAATCGGAGTTGTCCGCGAAGGAACCATCAGTGTACACCCGAATGTGGAGAGAATTTTTGTCGAGCTGCCGTTGTAGTATACCTCGGGATGGGTATTTGCGAGCTTGACGCACAATGGCGTTGATGCTGGAGATAGAATCAGGGTTAAAGCGTTCCGCGGTGATCTGTGTGCACTTATTAACGGCGCAGGCGATATCAGGCCGAGTATGTGTGAGCCATTGTAGGCGCTGGCGAAGGGAACGAAAATCCTTGAATATAGCGTCCTGGGGGAGGGGCTTGAGCCGGCCCACATATTCCGACTGATGGATGAGAATTCCTTTGTCTGTCGTTTGAATCTGGACGCCTGCGAATTTGAAAGAGTCGAATTCTCTGGGTTTCGACTTGAACTTGCGCTCAGTCTGCTTGGTGAACTCCAGAAATTCCGGGGTGCCGGCGTGCAGGCTGTCGTCAACGTATATCCCCGAGATGCCGTGTAATTCGCCGCGAAGTTGTTTGAAGAAGAGGCATATATCGAGTGCGGATTGGGACATTTGGAGGTCTTTTTTGAGGTGGCGAAGAATGGTGGCGTCCCAATAATCCCCGGCATCGGGGAGTCCGCACAGTGGTTTGAGGAGGCGGAGGAGGTTGTCTTTGTCGAGGCGAAATTCTTTGGCGGGACGAATATAGATTTCTCGAATGAGTCGGTCGGCCGATTGGAGATATGCCTGGGTCACGTCCTGGGACCAAAGGCGGTAGCCGAAGATGGCGGCGACCGCCGTCAGCACGCGGATTGAGCTGTGTTTAAGTGTAGTCGATGGATGCACGAGTTTGTATTTGTCGCGGTCCTTATGGCCCTGAACGACTATGCGCGCAACTTTTACAGTTCCTCCGGGGAGTCTTTATGTTTGATGGTCAGCACGCAACGGCTTCCGAGTATGTTTGCCTGCGGTGGCACTTCCTCTTTTGCCACGATCTCTAAAACGCCGTTATCCAGCAAACCCTTGAGTTCTTTTTCGATTGCTGGGGCGAATTTCGGGTCGTTGTGTCGAGGATCGCCTGGTTGTAAAACCTCGGTGAGGTAGATGCGGCACGGGTTATGGTGAGTAGTCCAGGATTGGAATGTGGAGGACAAGTGATTAATGAATGTTGCGTCAGGGAGTGTTTGGCTGGGAGAGTATGGTCGATACTGTATTTGGCCTCTTTGTCGGGGCGTTGCACCCAGACCATTTTGTCGAATGTCCGAGTGACCGAGTAAGGACCTTTCCAAAGCTTGTCACCCTCGTGGTAGACGTAGACATTGTCCCCTGGTTTGATCATATATTTTGTGGCGGGAGGAAGTTTCGACCGGAGCGCTTGTCGGATGCGTACCTCTGCAGTGATGTCTGCCATTTCGAGGCGGGAAATCTGCATTGCTTTCATCCTGTCCTGTTGGTTTAGGAGCGGAGATGATTGTGGTGGGAAGCGGGGAACAGCCCCGAACACTAGTAGCGAGGGCACAAGTCCCTCTGGGCCTACAGTGTCATTCATTGATTTGATGGCCAGTTGCAATATGAGGTACGGAGGAATTGTGGGAACGCTGTCTTTGATTTTGTTTTATATGCGCCGGAGGGGTGCATGGTAACGTTCGCCGGCTCCTATGGCATTGTGCGATTCCACGCCAGAATATTGCAAATCAATACCAGCAGAAGTAGCCAAGGTCTGGAATTCTTGGCTAGTAAAAGCGCTCTTCTGATCGAGACGGATTCTGTCTGGGTAACCAATATAGGCTGTGGCCCAGCATAGCAGAAATGAGTTCCATATGCATGCCGTAGACTTCTCATGTAGGAACACTGCAGCGGAAAAATGTGTATGGGTGTCCACTACATGAAGAGCTGGGTGGCCGTCAAGCCAAACCAAGTCCATGGCTATTTCATGGTTGCATACACAATCTCCGGATGGTAAAGAAACACGGAATCTGTGTGGACCCTTACTGTACTTAGCGCATGTGTGGCAGGCATTTGTGATCTCCTCGATGACCTTACGAGTGTCGCTGTTGAGGTCTTGTGGTCTCATTCTTTTAAGTAAGTTGTATAACTTTGAGGAAGACGGGTGCCAAAAATGTTGTTGCAATTTCTTAAGCTTAGATCTGGTGAATGCAGTGGTGTAGTTGTGCCAAACCAGGTACATGTGGGAGTTGCGTCTCACGATGGGCATATGCCATCCATAACGTCTGCTGCGGAGTAGATTGTCGACGTTATCCGCGACGAGCTTCTCGGAGTCAAGGACGTCTAGATCTATCAGAAAAGGGACATCGGCCTTGATCACATCAACCGTGAGTTGTAGGAAGGAGCCGTCTGGCGTAGGTATACGGATTGCCATCTGGCCTAGGCTCATAAATGTGCCATCTCCGAATCTGAAGTTATAGACTGACGGTTTGAGCTGGAGTCGTTTCTTAAGGCGTCGGCATAAGGCTTTGGCTTGTCGCAGTCCAATGCACGATCTCTGAGCTCCGATGTCGAGACAGGCCCCAAGAAATGTGCCACGATTGGATTTATGATGCACATCGCGGAGGTCATTGACGTTGTGATGGATGCGTTTGACGATTCGTGTACCAAACATTGGTGTACTGCTTCCACGATGTAAGCGTCGTCCTGTAATGTGAGTTGTGAGTTTCGAAACCATGTATCTTGTCTTGGTTGTTCGTTTAGGGGCATGTTTGCTTGGTATGCGGATGCCCCTCAATGAAAAAAACGAGCCGTCGACGAGAGGGTTAGGCCTGAGTTCGTTATCCGCCGATGTTTGATGGGATGACATGTATAGAATGTCCTGTGGATCGTTTATATTTTTAGCAGTATCCTGATCGCTGAGGTACTGTTCGACGTGGTTTGTGAGGATGTCTGCCTCGTTGTCGTCGTCATTTGTTGAGTGCGTATCGTCATTAGATTCGGAATCAGAATCCAATGAGTTGTCAGAATCATCAGTGTCGTTGAGCTCCGGTGTTTGGTCGTCTCTGACGTGGGACAATGTGTCGAACAAGGTTTCGGAGAGGAAGTTAATATGGGCAGATTGTTCGGAAAGTAGTTTCTTGAGGATTCGTATGGTTTCTGATTTCGATTTGTTTTGCAGAATGTGTTTGATGCGAGCTTTCATTATACGATCCTCGTCCCGAGGTTTCCGGCAATTGCGTTCGCCATGGCCAGTTTCTCCGCAGTTGAAGCAGGGCTGCGAACCGCGTTGATGTTTGAGATGTCGGCGTCTAGGTGCGCGTGGGTCTCGACCGTACCTAGCCTGACCCTGAAACCATTCAATTGCCTCCTGTTTTCCGATCGGTGGGTTGTTGGCACTCATTGATGGCTGTCCCCTTTGGGATGTATACCGCCTGATCTGCCCTCTTTGTTGGCCTTGTCCGTTGAGTTGATTTCTAATCCTTTTGTTTTGCTCGCCTGTGATAAGGGCATCTAGGAATCTGTTGTACGAGGTGTGTCGATTAACGGAGCTGATTGCGGCGTCTGCCCAGTCTTTCATACGGACGGCTTTGAAGAGGTAGCGTCGTTTATAATTGTCATCGTTTAGTCCGGGTGGGCATTGTGGGACGAGACTTTCAATGCGACGTGCCAGCTTCAGTAATGCTTGGCCTTCGGTACAGTTGTCTTCGAAGTCGGTTATGCGGATGTTTTCCAGTTCGTCTTCAATATTTTGTATGCGAGTCTCACTGTGATAGCGGTTTTTGAGTGCCTCGACTATGGCAGGCCATTCTGTTAAGTGTACCACACGTTGGTAGTAGAATTCAAGAGCGTCTCCCTTGAGCATGATGTGAACTGATTTCACCTTTTGATCCGTGTTTAGTTCGTGGATTCTGCAAAGGTGGTCGTACTGCGTTAAAGCCAATTGGAGGTTTTCGTTAGGTGATCCACTGAATTTCGATGACTCATACTTGTAGCATGCGTTTATCTTCGAAAAGGATGATGATTGCGTGTTTGTCTGGTTGTCAAAGTTCAGTCGTCGGGCAGGATTTGCTTGGTTATCGTTGGGTATGCCAGGAGTTTGCTCTTGTCTGGGTGTGAATGTTCCCCCCCGTGGTGCAAGATCACCATTGCGAAATGCCTCATATCGTGTCCAAACGAGATTCAGTTCTGGTGTAAATTGGGCTTCAGTCCATATGGCTGCTATAACTCTGATTCTGACGAGGTTCTTGCGGAACACGAAATCTGGTATGACTACCTGGCGATCTTCCAGGAAGTGACGAATGTGCTCAAACAATGTGGCATTGCTTATGACCTCGATGCGGCTGAACTGCCAGATGGAGAAGTCCGTTTGAATTGCGTGACGTACGTCGTCACCACGACTGTTGCCGTGTGTCTCATCGAAATTTTGTGAAGAAATCCACAATCAATTGTTGTTCAGGTGTTCTTGGTAGGGCTCTGTTCCAGTCTATTTGCCGAGGGTGTCTAGGATGGGCTGGGTTGGGAGGGATCCCCTCTCCGTTTTCCATGATTTGAGTGAGGTTAGAATGTAAGTTGCGGTGGGGGTAGGGGTTTCTGACTTGAGGCAGGAAGATGGTGGGTGAGTTGGGTATTGAGGGGTGGGTGATTGGGGTATGGGTCTGGGTGGGGAAGGTTAAGTTGTGTATTTGTAAGTCTGGGGGTTTCGTAGATGCTAGTGTTGGCTTTTTGATGTGACCTTTCGGCTGCTGTCGGTGATGCAGGTTTGAATTCCATTCACCTGTCCCTTCACATTGTTCCCAAAAAATGTACGAATTCATGTCTCGCTTTGCTTCTCTTGAAAGTTCTGCTTGAAATTAAGTTCGGCGTTTTTGGCAAAGGCTGATGCTCAGTGCTGCCGAGCGTCCTATCGAAAGGCTAACTTGCTCAGTCGACTTGACGTTCCTTCACCTCCACTGCAAAGGCAAGTTGCTCAGTGCAATTTGGTGCTTTGAGAACAGGTTAAATCCTCGCGTTTAACCGTATTCCGGAATGTGGTTAAAACGCACTGTTTTAACACTTCTGTCTTGATGACAAACAATGAACTTTTATAAGATACTACTGACTGGCAAGTAGTCCGAGTCCGAGAACGGAGGAGGACTATTTGTAGTGTGGTAAAGTATAGAGAGAAGACAACATAGTGGACAACGACCGCTCGGTCATATTCGGTTAAGCGGGTGTCCGCCAAATAGATAAGATGCAAATTGGTTAGGGGTAATGTGCTGAATATAGTGTAGGTTGTGAAGGCACATTACACTGTCAATCGGATACACGGTGATATTTCGACATTACCCCCCTTCGATTGAACCTAGTTGCGACAATCAACATGGTGTGGTACGTATTATCCACTGCTCGACGGGGTGGTCAATGATGCCATTGTCCAGGATGTTGTTGAGTACGGGATTCTCTCTGATCTTGGTAAGAGCATCGGCGGGGTTGTGCTCGGACCGAATCCACGCGACGTCGTGAATGTCCATGCCGATGTAAGCCTCACGAAGGGCTTGAATATCGATCATCAATCGCTTTTCCGAGGTGGTGGAGTTTTTGGTGACAACATCGAACAGGCTTTTAGAATCGGTGTATAGGCGGATAGGGAGCTTTGAGTCGAGGATTTGTTCGATGTCGTGTTTCAAGGTAAGCCCAAAATCCATACCATCCGCAAACGCGTATGTTTCACCCCCAAGGACCGATCTAACGACGCGTTTGCTCTTGTGTGATGAGTAATGGAGTATGTTGCAGAGCTGGTTTGAATCACACAGGAGGATGAAATATCCGAGTTGGGTAGTCAAATCGGAGTTGTCCGCGAAGGAACCATCAGTGTACACCCGAATGTGGAGAGAATTTTTGTCGAGCTGCCGTTGTAGTATACCTCGGGATGGGTATTTGCGAGCTTGACGCACAATGGCGTTGATGCTGGAGATAGAATCAGGGTTAAAGCGTTCCGCGGTGATCTGTGTGCACTTATTAACGGCGCAGGCGATATCAGGCCGAGTATGTGTGAGCCATTGTAGGCGCTGGCGAAGGGAACGAAAATCCTTGAATATAGCGTCCTGGGGGAGGGGCTTGAGCCGGCCCACATATTCCGACTGATGGATGAGAATTCCTTTGTCTGTCGTTTGAATCTGGACGCCTGCGAATTTGAAAGAGTCGAATTCTCTGGGTTTCGACTTGAACTTGCGCTCAGTCTGCTTGGTGAACTCCAGAAATTCCGGGGTGCCGGCGTGCAGGCTGTCGTCAACGTATATCCCCGAGATGCCGTGTAATTCGCCGCGAAGTTGTTTGAAGAAGAGGCATATATCGAGTGCGGATTGGGACATTTGGAGGTCTTTTTTGAGGTGGCGAAGAATGGTGGCGTCCCAATAATCCCCGGCATCGGGGAGTCCGCACAGTGGTTTGAGGAGGCGGAGGAGGTTGTCTTTGTCGAGGCGAAATTCTTTGGCGGGACGAATATAGATTTCTCGAATGAGTCGGTCGGCCGATTGGAGATATGCCTGGGTCACGTCCTGGGACCAAAGGCGGTAGCCGAAGATGGCGGCGACCGCCGTCAGCACGCGGATTGAGCTGTGTTTAAGTGTAGTCGATGGATGCACGAGTTTGTATTTGTCGCGGTCCTTATGGCCCTGAACGACTATGCGCGCAACTTTTACAGTTCCTCCGGGGAGTCTTTATGTTTGATGGTCAGCACGCAACGGCTTCCGAGTATGTTTGCCTGCGGTGGCACTTCCTCTTTTGCCACGATCTCTAAAACGCCGTTATCCAGCAAACCCTTGAGTTCTTTTTCGATTGCTGGGGCGAATTTCGGGTCGTTGTGTCGAGGATCGCCTGGTTGTAAAACCTCGGTGAGGTAGATGCGGCACGGGTTATGGTGAGTAGTCCAGGATTGGAATGTGGAGGACAAGTGATTAATGAATGTTGCGTCAGGGGAGTGTTTGGCTGGGAGAGTATGGTCGATACTGTATTTGGCCTCTTTGTCGGGGCGTTGCACCCAGACCATTTTGTCGAATGTCCGAGTGACCGAGTAAGGACCTTTCCAAAGCTTGTCACCCTCGTGGTAGACGTAGACATTGTCCCCTGGTTTGATCATATATTTTGTGGCGGGAGGAAGTTTCGACCGGAGCGCTTGTCGGATGCGTACCTCTGCAGTGATGTCTGCCATTTCGAGGCGGGAAATCTGCATTGCTTTCATCCTGTCCTGTTGGTTTAGGAGCGGAGATGATTGTGGTGGGAAGCGGGGAACAGCCCCGAACACTAGTAGCGAGGGCACAAGTCCCTCTGGGCCTACAGTGTCATTCATTGATTTGATGGCCAGTTGCAATATGAGGTACGGAGGAATTGTGGGAACGCTGTCTTTGATTTTGTTTTATATGCGCCGGAGGGGTGCATGGTAACGTTCGCCGGCTCCTATGGCATTGTGCGATTCCACGCCAGAATATTGCAAATCAATACCAGCAGAAGTAGCCAAGGTCTGGAATTCTTGGCTAGTAAAAGCGCTCTTCTGATCGAGACGGATTCTGTCTGGGTAACCAATATAGGCTGTGGCCCAGCATAGCAGAAATGAGTTCCATATGCATGCCGTAGACTTCTCATGTAGGAACACTGCAGCGGAAAAATGTGTATGGGTGTCCACTACATGAAGAGCTGGGTGGCCGTCAAGCCAAACCAAGTCCATGGCTATTTCATGGTTGCATACACAATCTCCGGATGGTAAAGAAACACGGAATCTGTGTGGACCCTTACTGTACTTAGCGCATGTGTGGCAGGCATTTGTGATCTCCTCGATGACCTTACGAGTGTCGCTGTTGAGGTCTTGTGGTCTCATTCTTTTAAGTAAGTTGTATAACTTTGAGGAAGACGGGTGCCAAAAATGTTGTTGCAATTTCTTAAGCTTAGATCTGGTGAATGCAGTGGTGTAGTTGTGCCAAACCAGGTACATGTGGGAGTTGCGTCTCACGATGGGCATATGCCATCCATAACGTCTGCTGCGGAGTAGATTGTCGACGTTATCCGCGACGAGCTTCTCGGAGTCAAGGACGTCTAGATCTATCAGAAAAGGGACATCGGCCTTGATCACATCAACCGTGAGTTGTAGGAAGGAGCCGTCTGGCGTAGGTATACGGATTGCCATCTGGCCTAGGCTCATAAATGTGCCATCTCCGAATCTGAAGTTATAGACTGACGGTTTGAGCTGGAGTCGTTTCTTAAGGCGTCGGCATAAGGCTTTGGCTTGTCGCAGTCCAATGCACGATCTCTGAGCTCCGATGTCGAGACAGGCCCCAAGAAATGTGCCACGATTGGATTTATGATGCACATCGCGGAGGTCATTGACGTTGTGATGGATGCGTTTGACGATTCGTGTACCAAACATTGGTGTACTGCTTCCACGATGTAAGCGTCGTCCTGTAATGTGAGTTGTGAGTTTCGAAACCATGTATCTTGTCTTGGTTGTTCGTTTAGGGGCATGTTTGCTTGGTATGCGGATGCCCCTCAATGAAAAAAACGAGCCGTCGACGAGAGGGTTAGGCCTGAGTTCGTTATCCGCCGATGTTTGATGGGATGACATGTATAGAATGTCCTGTGGATCGTTTATATTTTTAGCAGTATCCTGATCGCTGAGGTACTGTTCGACGTGGTTTGTGAGGATGTCTGCCTCGTTGTCGTCGTCATTTGTTGAGTGCGTATCGTCATTAGATTCGGAATCAGAATCCAATGAGTTGTCAGAATCATCAGTGTCGTTGAGCTCCGGTGTTTGGTCGTCTCTGACGTGGGACAATGTGTCGAACAAGGTTTCGGAGAGGAAGTTAATATGGGCAGATTGTTCGGAAAGTAGTTTCTTGAGGATTCGTATGGTTTCTGATTTCGATTTGTTTTGCAGAATGTGTTTGATGCGAGCTTTCATTATACGATCCTCGTCCCGAGGTTTCCGGCAATTGCGTTCGCCATGGCCAGTTTCTCCGCAGTTGAAGCAGGGCTGCGAACCGCGTTGATGTTTGAGATGTCGGCGTCTAGGTGCGCGTGGGTCTCGACCGTACCTAGCCTGACCCTGAAACCATTCAATTGCCTCCTGTTTTCCGATCGGTGGGTTGTTGGCACTCATTGATGGCTGTCCCCTTTGGGATGTATACCGCCTGATCTGCCCTCTTTGTTGGCCTTGTCCGTTGAGTTGATTTCTAATCCTTTTGTTTTGCTCGCCTGTGATAAGGGCATCTAGGAATCTGTTGTACGAGGTGTGTCGATTAACGGAGCTGATTGCGGCGTCTGCCCAGTCTTTCATACGGACGGCTTTGAAGAGGTAGCGTCGTTTATAATTGTCATCGTTTAGTCCGGGTGGGCATTGTGGGACGAGACTTTCAATGCGACGTGCCAGCTTCAGTAATGCTTGGCCTTCGGTACAGTTGTCTTCGAAGTCGGTTATGCGGATGTTTTCCAGTTCGTCTTCAATATTTTGTATGCGAGTCTCACTGTGATAGCGGTTTTTGAGTGCCTCGACTATGGCAGGCCATTCTGTTAAGTGTACCACACGTTGGTAGTAGAATTCAAGAGCGTCTCCCTTGAGCATGATGTGAACTGATTTCACCTTTTGATCCGTGTTTAGTTCGTGGATTCTGCAAAGGTGGTCGTACTGCGTTAAAGCCAATTGGAGGTTTTCGTTAGGTGATCCACTGAATTTCGATGACTCATACTTGTAGCATGCGTTTATCTTCGAAAAGGATGATGATTGCGTGTTTGTCTGGTTGTCAAAGTTCAGTCGTCGGGCAGGATTTGCTTGGTTATCGTTGGGTATGCCAGGAGTTTGCTCTTGTCTGGGTGTGAATGTTCCCCCCGTGGTGCAAGATCACCATTGCGAAATGCCTCATATCGTGTCCAAACGAGATTCAGTTCTGGTGTAAATTGGGCTTCAGTCCATATGGCTGCTATAACTCTGATTCTGACGAGGTTCTTGCGGAACACGAAATCTGGTATGACTACCTGGCGATCTTCCAGGAAGTGACGAATGTGCTCAAACAATGTGGCATTGCTTATGACCTCGATGCGGCTGAACTGCCAGATGGAGAAGTCCGTTTGAATTGCGTGACGTACGTCGTCACCACGACTGTTGCCGTGTGTCTCATCGAAATTTGTGAAGAAATCCACAATCAATTGTTGTTCAGGTGTTCTTGGTAGGGCTCTGTTCCAGTCTATTTGCCGAGGGTGTCTAGGATGGGCTGGGTTGGGAGGGATCCCCTCTCCGTTTTCCATGATTTGAGTGAGGTTAGAATGTAAGTTGCGGTGGGGGTAGGGGTTTCTGACTTGAGGCAGGAAGATGGTGGGTGAGTTGGGTATTGAGGGGTGGGTGATTGGGGTATGGGTCTGGGTGGGGAAGGTTAAGTTGTGTATTTGTAAGTCTGGGGGTTTCGTAGATGCTAGTGTTGGCTTTTTGATGTGACCTTTCGGCTGCTGTCGGTGATGCAGGTTTGAATTCCATTCACCTGTCCCTTCACATTGTTCCCAAAAAATGTACGAATTCATGTCTCGCTTTGCTTCTCTTGAAAGTTCTGCTTGAAATTAAGTTCGGCGTTTTTGGCAAAGGCTGATGCTCAGTGCTGCCGAGCGTCCTATCGAAAGGCTAACTTGCTCAGTCGACTTGACGTTCCTTCACCTCCACTGCAAAGGCAAGTTGCTCAGTGCAATTTGGTGCTTTGAGAACAGGTTAAATCCTCGCGTTTAACCGTATTCCGGAATGTGGTTAAAACGCACTGTTTTAACACTTCTGTCTTGATGACAAACAATGAACTTTTATAAGATACTACTGACTGGCAAGTAGTCCGAGTCCGAGAACGGAGGAGGACTATTTGTAGTGTGGTAAAGTATAGAGAGAAGACAACATAGTGGACAACGACCGCTCGGTCATATTCGGTTAAGCGGGTGTCCGCCAAATAGATAAGATGCAAATTGGTTAGGGGTAATGTGCTGAATATAGTGTAGGTTGTGAAGGCACATTACACTGTCAATCGGATACACGGTGATATTTCGACATTACCCCCCCTTCGATTGAACCTAGTTGCGACAATCAACATGGTGTGGTACGTATTATCCACTGCTCGACGGGGTGGTCAATGATGCCATTGTCCAGGATGTTGTTGAGTACGGGATTCTCTCTGATCTTGGTAAGAGCATCGGCGGGGTTGTGCTCGGACCGAATCCACGCGACGTCGTGAATGTCCATGCCGATGTAAGCCTCACGAAGGGCTTGAATATCGATCATCAATCGCTTTTCCGAGGTGGTGGAGTTTTTGGTGACAACATCGAACAGGCTTTTAGAATCGGTGTATAGGCGGATAGGGAGCTTTGAGTCGAGGATTTGTTCGATGTCGTGTTTCAAGGTAAGCCCAAAATCCATACCATCCGCAAACGCGTATGTTTCACCCCCAAGGACCGATCTAACGACGCGTTTGCTCTTGTGTGATGAGTAATGGAGTATGTTGCAGAGCTGGTTTGAATCACACAGGAGGATGAAATATCCGAGTTGGGTAGTCAAATCGGAGTTGTCCGCGAAGGAACCATCAGTGTACACCCGAATGTGGAGAGAATTTTTGTCGAGCTGCCGTTGTAGTATACCTCGGGATGGGTATTTGCGAGCTTGACGCACAATGGCGTTGATGCTGGAGATAGAATCAGGGTTAAAGCGTTCCGCGGTGATCTGTGTGCACTTATTAACGGCGCAGGCGATATCAGGCCGAGTATGTGTGAGCCATTGTAGGCGCTGGCGAAGGGAACGAAAATCCTTGAATATAGCGTCCTGGGGGAGGGGCTTGAGCCGGCCCACATATTCCGACTGATGGATGAGAATTCCTTTGTCTGTCGTTTGAATCTGGACGCCTGCGAATTTGAAAGAGTCGAATTCTCTGGGTTTCGACTTGAACTTGCGCTCAGTCTGCTTGGTGAACTCCAGAAATTCCGGGGTGCCGGCGTGCAGGCTGTCGTCAACGTATATCCCCGAGATGCCGTGTAATTCGCCGCGAAGTTGTTTGAAGAAGAGGCATATATCGAGTGCGGATTGGGACATTTGGAGGTCTTTTTTGAGGTGGCGAAGAATGGTGGCGTCCCAATAATCCCCGGCATCGGGGAGTCCGCACAGTGGTTTGAGGAGGCGGAGGAGGTTGTCTTTGTCGAGGCGAAATTCTTTGGCGGGACGAATATAGATTTCTCGAATGAGTCGGTCGGCCGATTGGAGATATGCCTGGGTCACGTCCTGGGACCAAAGGCGGTAGCCGAAGATGGCGGCGACCGCCGTCAGCACGCGGATTGAGCTGTGTTTAAGTGTAGTCGATGGATGCACGAGTTTGTATTTGTCGCGGTCCTTATGGCCCTGAACGACTATGCGCGCAACTTTTACAGTTCCTCCGGGGAGTCTTTATGTTTGATGGTCAGCACGCAACGGCTTCCGAGTATGTTTGCCTGCGGTGGCACTTCCTCTTTTGCCACGATCTCTAAAACGCCGTTATCCAGCAAACCCTTGAGTTCTTTTTCGATTGCTGGGGCGAATTTCGGGTCGTTGTGTCGAGGATCGCCTGGTTGTAAAACCTCGGTGAGGTAGATGCGGCACGGGTTATGGTGAGTAGTCCAGGATTGGAATGTGGAGGACAAGTGATTAATGAATGTTGCGTCAGGGGAGTGTTTGGCTGGGAGAGTATGGTCGATACTGTATTTGGCCTCTTTGTCGGGGCGTTGCACCCAGACCATTTTGTCGAATGTCCGAGTGACCGAGTAAGGACCTTTCCAAAGCTTGTCACCCTCGTGGTAGACGTAGACATTGTCCCCTGGTTTGATCATATATTTTGTGGCGGGAGGAAGTTTCGACCGGAGCGCTTGTCGGATGCGTACCTCTGCAGTGATGTCTGCCATTTCGAGGCGGGAAATCTGCATTGCTTTCATCCTGTCCTGTTGGTTTAGGAGCGGAGATGATTGTGGTGGGAAGCGGGGAACAGCCCCGAACACTAGTAGCGAGGGCACAAGTCCCTCTGGGCCTACAGTGTCATTCATTGATTTGATGGCCAGTTGCAATATGAGGTACGGAGGAATTGTGGGAACGCTGTCTTTGATTTTGTTTTATATGCGCCGGAGGGGTGCATGGTAACGTTCGCCGGCTCCTATGGCATTGTGCGATTCCACGCCAGAATATTGCAAATCAATACCAGCAGAAGTAGCCAAGGTCTGGAATTCTTGGCTAGTAAAAGCGCTCTTCTGATCGAGACGGATTCTGTCTGGGTAACCAATATAGGCTGTGGCCCAGCATAGCAGAAATGAGTTCCATATGCATGCCGTAGACTTCTCATGTAGGAACACTGCAGCGGAAAAATGTGTATGGGTGTCCACTACATGAAGAGCTGGGTGGCCGTCAAGCCAAACCAAGTCCATGGCTATTTCATGGTTGCATACACAATCTCCGGATGGTAAAGAAACACGGAATCTGTGTGGACCCTTACTGTACTTAGCGCATGTGTGGCAGGCATTTGTGATCTCCTCGATGACCTTACGAGTGTCGCTGTTGAGGTCTTGTGGTCTCATTCTTTTAAGTAAGTTGTATAACTTTGAGGAAGACGGGTGCCAAAAATGTTGTTGCAATTTCTTAAGCTTAGATCTGGTGAATGCAGTGGTGTAGTTGTGCCAAACCAGGTACATGTGGGAGTTGCGTCTCACGATGGGCATATGCCATCCATAACGTCTGCTGCGGAGTAGATTGTCGACGTTATCCGCGACGAGCTTCTCGGAGTCAAGGACGTCTAGATCTATCAGAAAAGGGACATCGGCCTTGATCACATCAACCGTGAGTTGTAGGAAGGAGCCGTCTGGCGTAGGTATACGGATTGCCATCTGGCCTAGGCTCATAAATGTGCCATCTCCGAATCTGAAGTTATAGACTGACGGTTTGAGCTGGAGTCGTTTCTTAAGGCGTCGGCATAAGGCTTTGGCTTGTCGCAGTCCAATGCACGATCTCTGAGCTCCGATGTCGAGACAGGCCCCAAGAAATGTGCCACGATTGGATTTATGATGCACATCGCGGAGGTCATTGACGTTGTGATGGATGCGTTTGACGATTCGTGTACCAAACATTGGTGTACTGCTTCCACGATGTAAGCGTCGTCCTGTAATGTGAGTTGTGAGTTTCGAAACCATGTATCTTGTCTTGGTTGTTCGTTTAGGGGCATGTTTGCTTGGTATGCGGATGCCCCTCAATGAAAAAAACGAGCCGTCGACGAGAGGGTTAGGCCTGAGTTCGTTATCCGCCGATGTTTGATGGGATGACATGTATAGAATGTCCTGTGGATCGTTTATATTTTTAGCAGTATCCTGATCGCTGAGGTACTGTTCGACGTGGTTTGTGAGGATGTCTGCCTCGTTGTCGTCGTCATTTGTTGAGTGCGTATCGTCATTAGATTCGGAATCAGAATCCAATGAGTTGTCAGAATCATCAGTGTCGTTGAGCTCCGGTGTTTGGTCGTCTCTGACGTGGGACAATGTGTCGAACAAGGTTTCGGAGAGGAAGTTAATATGGGCAGATTGTTCGGAAAGTAGTTTCTTGAGGATTCGTATGGTTTCTGATTTCGATTTGTTTTGCAGAATGTGTTTGATGCGAGCTTTCATTATACGATCCTCGTCCCGAGGTTTCCGGCAATTGCGTTCGCCATGGCCAGTTTCTCCGCAGTTGAAGCAGGGCTGCGAACCGCGTTGATGTTTGAGATGTCGGCGTCTAGGTGCGCGTGGGTCTCGACCGTACCTAGCCTGACCCTGAAACCATTCAATTGCCTCCTGTTTTCCGATCGGTGGGTTGTTGGCACTCATTGATGGCTGTCCCCTTTGGGATGTATACCGCCTGATCTGCCCTCTTTGTTGGCCTTGTCCGTTGAGTTGATTTCTAATCCTTTTGTTTTGCTCGCCTGTGATAAGGGCATCTAGGAATCTGTTGTACGAGGTGTGTCGATTAACGGAGCTGATTGCGGCGTCTGCCCAGTCTTTCATACGGACGGCTTTGAAGAGGTAGCGTCGTTTATAATTGTCATCGTTTAGTCCGGGTGGGCATTGTGGGACGAGACTTTCAATGCGACGTGCCAGCTTCAGTAATGCTTGGCCTTCGGTACAGTTGTCTTCGAAGTCGGTTATGCGGATGTTTTCCAGTTCGTCTTCAATATTTTGTATGCGAGTCTCACTGTGATAGCGGTTTTTGAGTGCCTCGACTATGGCAGGCCATTCTGTTAAGTGTACCACACGTTGGTAGTAGAATTCAAGAGCGTCTCCCTTGAGCATGATGTGAACTGATTTCACCTTTTGATCCGTGTTTAGTTCGTGGATTCTGCAAAGGTGGTCGTACTGCGTTAAAGCCAATTGGAGGTTTTCGTTAGGTGATCCACTGAATTTCGATGACTCATACTTGTAGCATGCGTTTATCTTCGAAAAGGATGATGATTGCGTGTTTGTCTGGTTGTCAAAGTTCAGTCGTCGGGCAGGATTTGCTTGGTTATCGTTGGGTATGCCAGGAGTTTGCTCTTGTCTGGGTGTGAATGTTCCCCCCGTGGTGCAAGATCACCATTGCGAAATGCCTCATATCGTGTCCAAACGAGATTCAGTTCTGGTGTAAATTGGGCTTCAGTCCATATGGCTGCTATAACTCTGATTCTGACGAGGTTCTTGCGGAACACGAAATCTGGTATGACTACCTGGCGATCTTCCAGGAAGTGACGAATGTGCTCAAACAATGTGGCATTGCTTATGACCTCGATGCGGCTGAACTGCCAGATGGAGAAGTCCGTTTGAATTGCGTGACGTACGTCGTCACCACGACTGTTGCCGTGTGTCTCATCGAAATTTGTGAAGAAATCCACAATCAATTGTTGTTCAGGTGTTCTTGGTAGGGCTCTGTTCCAGTCTATTTGCCGAGGGTGTCTAGGATGGGCTGGGTTGGGAGGGATCCCCTCTCCGTTTTCCATGATTTGAGTGAGGTTAGAATGTAAGTTGCGGTGGGGTAGGGGTTTCTGACTTGAGGCAGGAAGATGGTGGGTGAGTTGGGTATTGAGGGGTGGGTGATTGGGGTATGGGTCTGGGTGGGGAAGGTTAAGTTGTGTATTTGTAAGTCTGGGGGTTTCGTAGATGCTAGTGTTGGCTTTTTGATGTGACCTTTCGGCTGCTGTCGGTGATGCAGGTTTGAATTCCATTCACCTGTCCCTTCACATTGTTCCCAAAAAATGTACGAATTCATGTCTCGCTTTGCTTCTCTTGAAAGTTCTGCTTGAAATTAAGTTCGGCGTTTTTGGCAAAGGCTGATGCTCAGTGCTGCCGAGCGTCCTATCGAAAGGCTAACTTGCTCAGTCGACTTGACGTTCCTTCACCTCCACTGCAAAGGCAAGTTGCTCAGTGCAATTTGGTGCTTTGAGAACAGGTTAAATCCTCGCGTTTAACCGTATTCCGGAATGTGGTTAAAACGCACTGTTTTAACACTTCTGTCTTGATGACAAACAATGAACTTTTATAAGATACTACTGACTGGCAAGTAGTCCGAGTCCGAGAACGGAGGAGGACTATTTGTAGTGTGGTAAAGTATAGAGAGAAGACAACATAGTGGACAACGACCGCTCGGTCATATTCGGTTAAGCGGGTGTCCGCCAAATAGATAAGATGCAAATTGGTTAGGGGTAATGTGCTGAATATAGTGTAGGTTGTGAAGGCACATTACACTGTCAATCGGATACACGGTGATATTTCGACACTAGGATAGGCAACGACTGTTGCCTCTCGATTGTCGTTTGTCTACGATAGGTAGGGCCGGCCCAGTGGTGCATGAACTGGGTAGGTCCGACTTTGTACTGCTTCAAAACAACAGTTGCGAGCCAGTGAATAGATACCGACGGTTGCTTGCGCCTTCTATATGTAATAGAGCAGGCCCAGTATAGGATACCATAGAAAGGAAAAGGTATGGTATCCGACTTCGAAGAAAAAGCTGGAAGATGGTAAGAAATATAACGACTACTGGTTGGCACGAGTCGTTCCTCCACAATTTTGCAGTAATATACTGTACTGTAGTACAGTATACTGTATATACAGGACATCTTTATTGCGCGGTACACTACTGTACACTGTATACATACAATAGGCCAAAGCAAAATACAAGGTGCGCACGCCGTCACCCAGTAAAATTGTACACTACCCAAAGTATTATTAGGACCAAAACAATTTCATACTGTAGCTCCAAGTAGCGTACAGTATATACAAAAAAGCCCCCTCGCATGCATAAAGAAGTGCATGCAATAGTAATATTATATTCAATTAGTTTGAATTGTCCAGAACAAAGGGAGCACAGGATCGAAAATTAATTAGGACCGTGATTTCGGAGGAAGTTAAAAAAGGACTAAGAAAAAACATGCCTATTTTATATAAATGTTATCAGTAATGAGTGCAATTCCCTTGCTTTCAATTACCCCTATGCAGCGACGCGGCATAAACTGAAAAAGATTTTTGAAAGCGTGCCGGTTAATTCGTGACCATGCGCCATTAATACACTCTTCCAAATCCTTCAAGTATGAAACTGGTGGTTATTTTTGTAGAATGCCCCCGCGAGAATGCCCCAGAAGTTCTCAATTGGGTTTAAATCGGGCGATTTGGCTGGCCAAGGTAGTGTGTAAACATCATTACTGTCCAACCAGGAACTCGTATAATCACTTCTGTGAGTGGCAGCGTTGTCGTGCTGCAGAATAAAGGTGTCTACTACTTCACTCTCTGCAAATAGCAGTAAAGCAGCGTCCAAAACATCACAATACAGCTTCGAATCGCGTTTTTCAAATATAAATGCAAGCTGCGAGACTGCCTTGTATAAAATAGCCCCCCAAACCATTAGTGATTTGCCCCCTTGTTGTCGATTGGAGAATACCTCTGGTTCCTCCCCCAAATCATGCCAATAATAGGCAAATCCATCTGGGCCGTCCAGATGAAACTTCTTTTCATCTGTAAATATTACATCCTTCCAATCAGAGAGAGACCAAGTGACGTGATTCTTTGCCCATTCATCACGTGCCTTTATATGCTCAACTGTCATCGCGGGGACAGTTTTCATTTTCTTGTAGATCATATGACCACTTCCCGATAGTATCTGCTGTACCTCTCGTACTGAAATTGACAGATTCTGATTTGCGTTCAGTTCGCGAGCAGTGTAATTCCCGGTTGAAAATTGAAGTATGCCTTAAAAGAGCCCGAAGTTGAGTACTTGATGATTTTTTTGGAGGGCCTGCCTTTTTTTTTTCTGCATTGTTTGAGACACAATAAAGTTATGCACAGCCGTTTTGGAGCGCTTGATGATCTCAGCAATTTTTCTCCCGGGTGTCATTTGATGAGATATGGCGAGAATCGCTCCCTTTTATTTTTCTGTCAATGGTTTTCCTCGGCCCATCGTTGGCTGCCTCTGCTGATTTTTTTCGGTTATATTTGCTCCCTAAGGTATTTATGAAAGAAGCAAGTCCGTTTTATATTGAATTGTAATATGGTCTTGGCGCTGAAGTTGGTTTTCAGAGTTGGTCCCAAGAATGTTTAGTCCGAAATAATGACAGGACCAAGAAAAGGGGGTAATCATGTAGCATAGATGCAAGACAAATGTTTATTTTCGGTGTTCATTTCGTTTCTATTGGCAGCTCAATTGTTCTCGAATAACATCCTCGCCCAGTAGCGTTCCGTTGGAACTGGGGCACATTCACGGCTTGGTCCTAATATTATTTCGGGGAGTACATTGCACACGTGCAAACTAAATATTGAGGTAATGGCTGTACAGTAGACAAAATTTTAAAATATTGTGCAATATTTGGCGCCACATCTGACACATAGGCAAACCGCTCGGTTCCAAGAGAGGACAGAGTAAATTTCAAAAGAGCGGGTAAACTAGTAATTGAAAAAACTCGTACCAAAAAGGGATAGAAATTTAGTTGGTGCCACAGCACCAGAAGAAGGCATCAGCAAAATCAGACAATGGAGAATTTTACAGCTACAAACGCGACCAATGCGTTACGGCTTCTAGCAGATGCTGCTGTGGATCGCGAAGACGAACTGTGTAAATACGAAAGCGAGCCTATACACAACGACTCTTATGAAGACTGTGATTGTAAGTCTCCTATTACCGACTTATTTTGCGAAAAAGGTGGTAATCAGACGATTGTTCCGATGTCTAACTATAATAGAGAAGAACTTGATGGACTCAGAAATAATACCGTACTCTACGGTATTATTTCTGATCATATTGGTACACATTGCAATGTCGGCCGCGGTCGGAAAAGTCCCTTTACTGCAAAAGGTATGATGTTTATGGCGCTGACTGTTTTAAAGTGCGGCGGGCAATGAGATTTTATGGAGAAGGTTTTTAAGCAGAAAACATCTAGCTTTGAACGTCAGGTGGGAAAGTTCATAGAAATTATTTGTGATTATCTCTACGAAGAACTAGTTGTAGGGGCTTCTAAACGCTACTCAATGAAGAAACTGGCATCTACGAACTGTAACTTCAGTAATTTGTGTCAGTCCCGTTATGCTACAGACAATACATTCCAACAGAACCATATGCCAAGTGTAAGTCTACAAGAGGGGAAACTTTATTTCAGTGTTAAGCAAAATTTCTATGGTTGTAAATTTGAAGTTTCGGTTTTACCGAATGGAATAACGATAGGGTGCAGAAAGCACTATCCAGGATCAGTTTCGGACTTCCACATTTTTAGTAGAATGCTACCGTTTCATGAGGCGCAGCTCTTGAGGCATGCAGACGATGCCGAGTTGGAGGACCCAGATCGGGGCCACGAAACTTGTGCCCTGCTTTGTGACAAAGGCTACCAAGGAATCAAAGAGAGATGCAGGGCAATAAATCCAAAAAGAAACACGTTAATGTAATTATTCCTCTCGCCGAAGAACAAGAAAACAAATCTATCTCTTCTGATAGAATTATAGTTGAGAAGTACTTTGGACCGATTTCTTTTTGTGGAACTTTCTATCTACGAAATGGAAATGGAATGAATCAAGCTACGACAAGCTTTTGAAGCTCTGCTTGGCGCTTACTAATTACCATACACGGATGTAGAAATTTCATGTAAGTGATAGCGAGCACTACTGCCGCGTGAAGAATCGCCTTTATTCGATAGTCGAAGACATTCTTGCCAAGCACCGTCGTACGCAGGCAAGATGTCGGCCAAGCGTGCTATACTTATGGACGCACACTTCGAGGCCTCTGTTTGAAGCACCATCGCACGCACATCTACTCCACCCACGGCGCTTCGTAACCGCAATCGAACAGACACCATTTATCCGAAAAGCCAGCGGATTTCGAATTTGAAGATTAGTTCTCGGTTCGTATGTTTACTCACCAAGGTGGCTAGTCTATCTTGTTTCCAGTAAGTTATTTGTCTTTTAGTTGTATCATTCCTGCTTTTGGCAGCCTTTTTGTGTTTTACCCGGTCACCTACAATTTTAGCTGCTCACCTGCACAGATTTTAGTCTTTTCGTTTGCAGTTCGTAACTGAGACCTAATGTAAATTAGGTCTCAAGTATACTCATGTACAGCATTGTGCTGTACGGTGCGGTACAGTATGTAGTACAGACCGTACCATATACAATCTCCACCGCATGTGGCCAATCTGTAAAATCTGGCTGACTCTTAGTCGAAAAGTCGGACCAGTGACGATCGTAGAAACTACCAGGATTGGGCCCCTTTTTATAGATACAAGCTGTACAATTTATACTTGTTTTGTTTATTATCCTATAGGATAGGTATTTCGCCCTCACTTCTATATTGTTCCATGTTGCCTATGTTTTCTCTACCCTAATACCCTATTTGCACTGAGCTATACATAATGATAGTGCCTGCTTTACAGTACGATGCTCTAAGGCATCCTCTAGGGATCGCAGTTATTAGAAAAGTAGGTGTGCTAGAGATAAAACTTCATGGTGATCAATTTCACTCCGTGGCGCCGGGACATTTTTCAAACTTTTGAAAAAAAGCTAGACTTATCAGGCTTTAAACGCTGATTCTAATTATATGAAAAACAATCTCTAAACACAAGTGAAAGTTAACATATTTATATTTCAAAAAAATGCAAAGTTCGTAAAATATTTTACGGAAGCTAGTGTATTTTCACAGCTTTCATAATAATTTCGTTTTATATTTTCCACGTAAAAGAGCTTCTCTTAATTTAATGAATCACCGCAATTTTATTTCTTCATAAGTAAATGTAAAGTGGAGCAGCAAGCCAACGTTGATATGTATGATAAAAACAGAAAAGTGACAACTTGAACTCAATTATTCTAAAACAGATAATTTTCTGTTCAAGATAAGAGTAAAGTATCGCGTAAATATATTAATTTCAGATTTTCTTTTGATATATTTATGTCGTTTTATTGCACACATTTTCCGCCATTTTTTCTTCAATTATTTGCCTATAGTACTCATAGATCTACTTACTTCGACAAGTGGATGTAATACCTCCTAAAAACAGTAGATATAACTCTTACGACAACAAAAATCCAGAAAAGATCATTCGAAAGAAGGGCAAATTAATTCCCAGGTCTTCACAGTCTTGTAGACGCCTGTGACAAAGCTCAAAAATGGAGAACTGACTGGGTATGATGGACCAGCCCAAGTTAAGGAAGAAGAATAATTCTTTTGTAGTATTCAGGAGTTCCACGCTTGAAAGAGCCCTTCGTTGAATCATAAATCAGCTAGGTATTTTTAAGTCCTTTTATTACTATTATAATGTATTATATACCACTTTTTGAAATATTTTTCACTTCCCGGGGGTGATTTATGTTTAATGGTGCTAAATGCCCCTCAAATGAAGATCAATTGATCATTTTTGTAGGCTTTACTATATATATATGAAAGAAAAGAGGACATATCTCTGTTAGTTTGCCTACATTCAAACACTAGAAATCTTAGTCTCCTGACTGTTAGTACAAATTTGACAGCAATTTTAGAGCCCTATTAAGGATAACAAAAATTTTCTTCTAAGTTCACTTGAAGAACTCATATTCTTCATAGTTTCGCTATGAACTGTGCTATACTGTATGATGGTATTCATTTCATTACAAGATACGTCCAAAAATCTCCGCAGGAAAAATTAATAACGAATAAATTCTATGGCCAGAAAGCGGAGAACAGTGACTTCACGGTGTTCAACGGCTAGTAAAATTAAGTGAAACCAAAGAAATCAATGCCCACATTCATCGAGATATCTCCAGCATTGACATCCCTTCACGAACAAATTTAGTTTGCAAGAACAATATAAAACAAAGTGCGATCTTCCCCGACGGCTACGCCATCATCGATCCCAAATACCTCTATAATTGCCATTGCATCCCGATAATTCGAATTTACATATTACATCTGCCGTTTTTGCATCTCAACATTCATCAGTACCATCTCATTTAATTCTCTGCCTTTTCTGCAGAATCTACCTCTCTTACTGTCGTTGTAGCGTCTAGCACTTATCCTGTTGCTTCTAGAGCTAACATACACCCCTTTTACTTGGTCTACACTACGTTTTGCTACTAGTTCACCTGCTATCCCGCTCGTGCTTTACCATTTCTTTTTGTATCTTCTTGATTTCAAACTTTGGTACTGTGTTTCTCTAGGTCAAATCCGAAAGAATGTCTCAAACCATTCAGAAGAAGTAAACCTATCTAAATCAGTTCAACTGCTGAACATTGAATCATCTGTTAATAAATTGTAAAAGAGACGGAGTAGCTCTTTAAGCACTACCTGATAATACATTACGGGGATTGAAGAAGATAGGAGAGTTTCTTGTTTACGTAATTCCAGTTATCGTATCTAGGTACCCTTGAAAGCTATCTGAAAAGTATTTCCGGGAGAATTTTTCTCAATTTCTCGAGAGCGAGCCTCGGAAAGTGAAGAAAAAGGTATTCATATCCGGCATAACTGAGGGTAGAACGTGATCATATATTATCGCCAAAACTGCAAATTGAAGAGCATGATGAGGGTCAACATGAGAGAGGGGAACTGGAAGGCTCAAAAAAGAAGCTGATTCTAATTGGTAAATAATACAAGAATCGGAAAGGAAGAGAAAAAGAAAAGAAAGTTTGTATGTGGGCGGAGATGATAAAATAGAGGCAGTACCACATGCGCATTTTTGCGATCTTATCAGAAATTCTAGATAGCAAGTAAAGGGATCCAATGAAGAATCGAGGTCAGTTTAAGGAGAGAATTGTATGCTATACATGGAAAAATATTGTTTCAGAAGGATGCTTCTGTAATCGTCAATGCCCGCCAAATTTGGGTTGTAAATTTTGTAAGACTCTTGCTTAACCTCGACGAAGACCGATAGTGACTGGCAGAAGAATAAAAGAGAACAAAGAAACTGACCCACCACTCTGTCTTTGATAGAGGCGTTTCTCTTTGAATATGGTTAATGAATCCGCTTCTTTCTGGCATGTGCACAACTTCCGCAGCTAAGAGCTTTAGAGGTCAGTTTTATCGCGGAATATACAACTGTATCACTTTGTACTCGCCGCACTATCCAGTAGCATCGAAAGGGCTCATTGGAGCTTTATACTGTTTGCATATTGTTCCAAGAGCTCTGCGAGTATTCTGCGAATAAAGTATCATTACGTTTATAGAATTGCAAAGTTTGCTTTTTCTTTATGCACATGTCCTGACACTGAACGGCAACGCAAGTGCTTTGCCTATAAGGCGAATCGATGCTTTGCCCAAATTCTGTTTCGAGCAAGTAATTCACGGATCAAACTTTCTTCCATAGTTTTAGCGCCACCAAAAACTGATCTATTACTGGAGCATCACGGTATTGAATTAATTCATGAGTATATTTCTCCAGCAATAAACCAGGTTTTTCACATGTATAACATTAGATCGTATGAAAAATCTCTTTTTTGCGGAACTGAAGAACGTCAATTATTACTTATCATAAAGCTACCCTTAAGCCGCTTTTCCGCAGCAACGTTACGTCAATCCGAGAACTTCCGTTTGGTCCTCGAGGACAAATTAAGGTCATTAATTGCTGAATAGTTCTGGTAAATCAGACATTTAATTTGCTTATTCCCAGAATAAACGGTGCCCTGTATTGTGACTTGATCCCTTGAATGATATTTTGTGATCTTTGTGCAGTCTATTAATCCAACAAGACTATAATAAGGAAAGTATTCTTTCGCGAGTTATTCTTCAAATTACATGTGCCCTTCTAGACGTGAGTCCCGGGTGAACTTTTAGCAGTTTTTCTTTCATGTGCTTGAAATTATAACATTTTTTCGATAAAACTTCGATCAATGCCGGTTTGCTCATAACAAACTCGATTTCAAGATCATACGAAGATGATGGTGAGAATTTTAGGCCTAGTACAGTACATAATGCTATCTCAGGATCGCACTTGTAATGGTTTCGAGTAGTATTCATTCTTTCTAACCTAATAAAACGTGTGGCATCTGCAATATGAGTAGGACGATATTTACATTTTTTGATGAAATCAACCTGAAATAAACTATTGCGCTTGAAACATTTGGACTCCACTCGCGTGTATTTTGATTGCATATTGGCAATCTCTTCATGTGGTAAGTCTATTCTCTTATGTCTCAGAAGTAGAATACCTTCATTAGAAAAAAGTACTGCAACATGTGTTTCTGTAAAAGAGAATTTTTCAACAAACTTCGTAAATTTTGTTTTCTGGCTGCATTTGCGGGATGTAAAACTAAAAGTGACACTGGTTACAAGGGGGGTGGAAAATGGGTGAGTAACAATAGGTAGCGAGAGGAAGATGAAAAGAGTAATTGGTTTTTAGTGTATCTAATGGAGAAGACATGCACACATGGGCGGTTCTTCACAAGTTCCCTTTACGAATTCAAAATTACAGTTTAATGAGTTCTACTAGTATTGATACGTCAGTAATAGGCTCCTTCCCATTTATTTACAGCATATTTTCATACATATGTTCCTATTATAACAATTGAAGCTCGACAGTATCTAATTTAACCTCAAAAACTTATTACATATCGACTGCAATTAAATGACATCATCGATCGTTCTCGATTTTAAACTTCAAGTTGATCCCAGAAATTTGTGTTAACAAAGTAATTTAGTCGCCTAAAAAGTTCCTATTTCTTTTTGATGTTGTATCCGAGGTATGCTGCCTTGAAAATATGTTTTGGCCAAAATGGTGGTTTTTCGAGCACCACAAAATCGCAAAATGTTTTTCATCAGTATTTCCATGATTTTACAATACTTATTGAAGCAAAAATGAAAATTAGAGTTAAAAAATCACTTCTCTGTTTGAAGCTATATATTTTATGCTTGGGGAACAATTAACCACCACTAAATGAGCCAAAATGAACTCCAGAAAGAACAAATTTTGAAGTTCTACAAAGAAAATGACGCATCTTAATTTGGTTGGCAGTTCTTAAAGCTGTTTTCTTAGTTCTCTGAACTGTATTTTGAATTCTTTCTCTAATTTTGCTACCATGTTTTCTAACATTGCTTTATTTCTTAAAAATTTGATGAAAGTAAATCACGCGAAATAGCAGATGCAAATACTGAAAAATGTAATATATCTCGAAATATGTTTACTTTAAATATTCGAGAAAGTCCTAAGACCAGTTAGAAATATTTCAAAATTGAATCTCAGAACGGGGCTGAACGTCAAAAATGATTGAATTGTGTGCCAAAAGTGGATTAATACTTCAAAAATAGCTAAAATAGTTACATGTGAAGATTTTTCCGCCCTATGAAGATTTATTGGTGCATACTAGTGCTCCCTTTCGAGGAAAATCATAAATGAGGAAGGATTGGTGTACACACTGGGAATTAAAAGATGACTGTAAAATTGTTACCCACATTCAGATGGGTGAAATTTTACACAAGTCGAAAGATCTAAATTCTACTTAGAGTGACCTAAAAATTTTATATTACAAAACTACCCTTGAGAAATATTCTGCCCAACTTACAACATTTCATATATCCCTTTTTGGACGCTACAGTCTTCCTTTCGCGATTACTCCAATGATGAATGAAACTTTTAGAAATGTTTCGGATTTTTTTTCAAAACCTACTTTAATTTTTCGTCAACTAGAAGAAATGCACGAAGAAATTAATCTTTCAAGCCTTTCAAATAAGACTTCTAAGAAGATGCTGAATATATTTTTCCGCAGAAGCAAAGTACTTTAGTCACTTCTTTACAGTTCAAAATTTTGAATATCCGACCCAAAGCGGACTCACGTCAATAAGCAATTCATCTCCCGATTTCCTGGACTCAATGCGTAAATACCAATCACTCCTTACTAACAAACAAAAATTATATAAATTTATTATTAAAAAACAAAGATTATATAAATTTCAAAATAACCCTGTTTCTTCAGTTGAAAATTCAAGAAAAAATACAATCACTTAAATAAAATGCTTACGAGTACGATGATATTTATTTAACTACAATTTTAGACAAAGATCCGATGCTTATGAGAAAATTCATTGAAAATATTTCACCATATCTCCTTTTACCAGTGACTGCGAAAAGTATAGTTCATGTCGAAAAAATAGTTTTTGAATGGAAAAAATAAATTAATCTTCCAAAGATTTCGAGAAGTTGAATTTTGATAACTGTATTTTTGTGATTAATTTTCGTTCCTCAGTTCATTTAAAATATTTTCATTTCTTTTTTATCATAATTACTGGATTTATCCAGAAGATAATTGAACAAAGAGGAATTAGACAGATAATTAACAAGGAAAAGATTCAATAACTGGGAGAAAAACTTTGGCTCCAAAAAAAGCCATGGTTTGTCTCTCTTTTGTTTAATTTGGTACATTCAAGATCTTTTTCAAAATTTTTGAACTAAGAAGACTTTGGAACCTTTCAGAAACTCAGCAAATTCAATAAATAAAAGTCCGTTTAAAATTGCTAGAACCCATGATTTCGAAGTAAATCTACAATTTGTTCCATGGAATTACCTAAAGCACCGTCTTTAAGGACTATTTCCGAAAATCTTCTCACACTCACCTTTTCAAGGACAGTTTTAAAACATTCTCATCGCTACCTTTTCCTCACTTCAAATATGTGAGTAAAATGGGGTCGGTGGAATTAAATATCCGCTTCAAACTGATTGTTCCGTCAAACAGAATGTATTCGGTAAATTTGAAAATCCGTTTCTTAAAAAGTTTTTAAATTTTTCTTGACAATGCATTCTGTGCACTGTAATCGGACCCATATAAATTCTCGGGGATAATTACTCTTGCATAGAAGTAATGTTTTAGTCATCTTCCCAGGATATTTCCGTATAATTCATTGTTTAATAGCATTTTTATGCCCATATTATATACAGAAAAATTAAGTTTTACGAAAGTGTCGTTCCAAAATTTTCAGTTGAAGTTTTACCAGAACAATTTTACAGTTTTATCTGATTTGATATTATTTTTCGCTTTACTTTCAGGAAAAATGGATCTTGCATTACACCAATCTTATTTCGTAAATTTATCTGTTAATATCATCCTCAAAATACCATCCTTGAAATGTGTAACGTGACGTTTGTCCTAACTATTGCCACTGAACTTCTTTAATGTTCTATTCATAATCGGTTCATTTATTCTCCCTCTTCGAATATTTTTGGTATGCTTGGCCAAAATCTTAGTTCATAGGCCTGTTTCACACCCCTTACCAGCGTAGCCGCCAAAAATAAACAACAAAATTTCACGTTTTTTGCCGCTCAATTTCATCAAAATGAGTTTCCTACGCCTTCATAATTTTTTAATTTACAATCAAGACAACTTTATGCTGACTTCATTATTCGCCCTTTTCTTTCTTCCGTTTCCTTGTTATTTCTTGGTGGATGTGAATATTATCTGTATCATTCTATACATTACAGATCTTTAGGTGCCCTCTTTTACTGTACTGAACTGCAAGATCAAAGAAGTAATATTTAAGAAGATGTAGCTTGTAAAATTGCTAGCTCCGAAAGACAATGTGAAGACGTTAAGTATTAGAATGCACTCAACAATAAAAGTATAGAATAGTATCGATCTAAGTATACGTCTCCTCATTGGATCAAAAACATCAGAACAAAATGACTATATTGAATTTAACAGATACCACAGTACCGCTTTGCAGTTTTTGGAAGTGCTGAAGACCACGAAATAAGTACAATAATAGTTTAATGATAACCAGCAGCCTCGAGTAAAATTGTATTCCAAAGCATGGAGAATCATTTTTAAATGTGTAAATGGAAAGTTTCTGAGACATTATGGAAAAGAAAAGAGTCATAAACAGTACCACTACAAAGTATTAGAGGCGCCCTCTTTCATTTTAGGATCTGTGAGTTTAAATTGCTTCCTGTATTGATAAAAGTATGGTAGAGGTTTGAGAAGGTAGTAAACGTGTAAATTGTACCAGAAGGGTCTGATGGTGATTTGTATGGTGTAAGGAATGTCCAAAGGGCTATAGAAAGAGGCCTAGTCAATGTTGTAATAATAGAGTAAGAGGACTAGTCTGGTGAAGAGACGAAAAGCGAGGCTCTGGTTAGTATCCTTTAGCAAGGGTATAATCCTGCGATATATTGATGTATGTCTCCAAAAAGGGAATCAATGCGCCCCAAGACGTCCAATGAGACAATATGTTGCCAAAAATAAAACAAAAAGTGCAATTTACCACTCAAAAGGGAGCAAGGGAAGAATCCACTGGATTAAAAAATACAGCAGGCTACAAGACGTGAACCACAGTGATTACATGTACCATATAGAACCTGGCGGTTCCGCAAGAGAATATATGTAGTGCAACACGACTTAAAAAGTTCCAGAGCGCAGAACGTTGAGTGGAGCTTAATTCTTTAGCAATGAACTTCATATCAGTGAATACCAGTTCGAGAGTTATAAATTAGCCATTTGTAGGTGCTGGGCGGCAAGTTAAGACAATTTTCTGCTCCTAGACTGTTGCTAAAAATGAATATTAGTACCGCAACAGATCTATGACACGCCTTTAATTGGCACTTGTCACTTTTCTTTGAAATCGGACCGGAGGATTTTTTACAATTATTAAAACTATAAGCGATTCCTCATTCAGTAGTTCATTACGAATCCCACAGTTTCCATTAAAGGTAAATGTCAGGGTCCGTAGGATAAATTTAATGCGCCTTTGTCCTATATTAATATTATGCA
The DNA here is from genome assembly GCA_002205965.3 of Kappaphycus alvarezii. Taxonomy (NCBI): domain Eukaryota; phylum Rhodophyta; class Florideophyceae; order Gigartinales; family Solieriaceae; genus Kappaphycus; species Kappaphycus alvarezii. Next base: position 258,219 of record NADL03000677.1, on the reverse strand, counting down.
TTAACCGATTTTGCATCATTTTTCGAGATCTGAGTATGTTTCTGTACCTTATCAGTCGTTACCTCTCGAATAATTATGTAATTTTACAAGAGTAGTATTCAAAGGCATTGCAAGTTCATTGCTTTCTGTGTTTTCTGTAATAGTTTCTCTGAGCTACAACCTTGGAGATTTTTCTATGTTTACCCTAAATATACAAATTGATGCAAGGCTCATAACCCGATTCTATAGCCAATTTCTAACGTGATTCAATGAAAAATAAACTATCATATTGAAGAACTAATTAATTCCTAATTACTGTAATATGGTTCCCTCTTCCTTTCTTATTTAAAATTAGCTCAAAGTAGTCTAATGGAAGATGCCTTCGCGTTCCTGTACTAAATAAGAGACTGTTTTTTTAACAAAAGTCCTTTGACAAAGGAGAATATCTCAATTTTCTAACATTTACGAAGTTGGCGGATATTTTTCATTAGTTTTGATATAAATTTGACGCATATGTTAGGTATTTGTTTAAATTCTTAAGCTTTAGACTGATTTTACATCATTTTTTCGGGTAACTTAAAAGAACGCCACTGAAATTTTTATATTAAGCTTTTATCATAAATTATGCAAGATTTATGCGTCCAGATTTTGGTTTTGATATAGTGACAGATTTGGCAAACTATATTGTTGTAAGGCTATTTAAGAACTGCAGCGGATTTGTACAAAATCTTGATCATTTTTGCTGTTAATGCTTCTCTCACGCCACATCCCGTTTTCAAAGTTATCCTTTTCATTGCCAATTATTTCACTATGAATTTATTATTTTTTCTCCCTTCTTATTTTTGAAGAGCTTATATTGCAGAAAATGTGCTGCAGATGCGTCAGCTAGGAGATGAGTCCGTTCCGAGGATCACTATATATTTTTCACCCATTCATTTTTTATACTTATTGAGAGCTTCTTGCCTCCGTTCGGGAATAAAATTATTTTTGTTTTTAATATTGAGCAAAAAATGAAAGTAGTAGTAAATAATTTTCTCCTTCATATACACTAATTTGAAGGAATTATTCTTAAATACATATCATAACGAAAAACGGGGGTTTGTAGAAAAGTTTCTGCCGATCAGTACCTTTTCCGAATCAGTTAACTTCAATTTCGCCATTTATAAGCCCTAACTATAAACTTTACAAATTTTTACCCTCCCTTTATACTCCATTCCAGAGCCGTTCGATAGACTATTTCTTGTGTATATTTAGCCATTACGATGATTTCATTCGAATTGGGAACAACATGAGTAAATGTAATTTTTTAACCTATTTCTCCCTTGAAAGAGATTGCAGTACATTTCATGGCTCTTGATTGAAAAAACCTATTAATGATTATATTAAGGACTTAAAAGATATTCAAAGTAATTGAGTCTGTGTGGCAGCTTAATCAGTGATCTGCACCGAAATCTAAAATATCTCAATTTAGGTTGACAGCAATCCTTACTACTATTCTTTTACTGATTTCTACCATCCCAGGCTATTGAAAGTAGCTCATGGCTTATTATAATCATTTTTAGCTTGTTTTTAACCCAGATCACTTTCATTCGCACGCCTTTAGACTGCTTGTGAGCCGCGTTCCAAAACTTTCGCATTTTCTCATGTAAAAGTCCTGAAATTTTGTTCTATATTATTTAGAAAAGTTTTTTTCTTTCATTATATGTAGGAAACAGATTTCCTCAGTATTTTCTGCTGAAGAAAAGAGTAGAGAGAAGAAAATTCACCAAAAAAACTCCAATGAGCATCAGCGGGGGTAAATGAGGCCAACTGTGATATTTAGTTTGCCTCATTCCAATAATCTAGAACAATAATAACAATAAGTGCGATTGTGAATATCATGGCTCATCTACGTTTCCTGACAAGTTCGATGCTATTTTTTGTTATGGTATATATTTGAATTTAATTTTATTTGTCTGAATGATCGCATGGTCTTTATTGTAAAATATCGTAAAACTTTGGCAATTTCGCTATAAACTTTCCATAATTTTCTTTCTTTATTGAACGAAAATGCTAGTATTATAGTGTAAGAAAGCTACCCTGGGAATATGTCAAAAATCCAAATCGCCCTTTAAAAGTGCTGCAAAGACGAATACGACTAATCAAAAACATTTTCACGGCTTCAAAAAAGACAAAAATGATTTTCGTCACAGTGGGAAAGCGCATTGAATGTAAAACGAGCTCATATCTCAACCCATCAACTAGCATTGTGGACTATTTTACCCAGTTTCTTGATTAATCTGAAGCTCACCATATCATGTAGCTTACAAAGGCAAGACAATGGTTCAACATGCCGGTCCCGATCTGAAAGATTTTCACCAATACGTAAATATTGTTTCGAACCCATCGTAAAAGTTCTGGAGAAAAAGAATGGGATGCGTAAGATATTTCTGTATACTTACATATTCCTTCCTCCATAAATAGAAACGCCCAGATCTTTAAGGAAGCACATTACTTACATTCATAACTGTTCGGAAGGAGAATATACTGCAATATTTTCAGCTAATACGTTTCCCTAAATGCAAAGACATGTTAACGGACGCGTAAAAGACTATTTCAAAATATTTTTAGCCTAAATCTCGTTTAAATTTTCTCTATTTGAAATCTTACCTAGAACCTGTTACTATATAATGCAATTAAGTAAATATTCAAAGTAAAAACGTATACTTGTAGTGATTTCAAGGATGAAAAGAGCCAAAAATACCGCAGAAAAATAGCTTCTCGTCTAAAGTTCCAGATTAAATATTGATTTGCTCGTTACTATGATTTTTTTTGGGAAGGAGAGATTCCAATTATTATGTTACGCGATAGATAGTGAAAAAATCTCCACATTCTCAGATAATTTGAGTTATAATCTTTTGTCAGATAATTTGAGTTATAATCTTTTGTAAGATATAAAAATTTCGAAGCGGAACCCCTTGAACATCCCGTCCTCCTTTTCTGTCCACTTCCGAAGTAAACATGCAAAGGCTTGCATTCAAAACTTTTTAGTCTCTGCGAGAACCGGAGCTTAAATGCATATAATATCTAGTTCCCCTTACCCGCAAAAAAATATGCAGATTTTATGTTATGATCCGCGTATCGAAATAAAATTGCTCTCAGAGAAAGAACAATTCCTTTGTAATTGTTCTTTGTGTTTTTGAAGTTTCAGAGTTAGGTGCATGGTCTAAGAGTACAATATAACACCTACTGAAACCATTTAGATAAAAATAATAAATAGGGAATATGATTATGCCAATGGAATCTTTAGGGCGTGTATAAAAATATTTATTTGATTTCTCGTTTTTTTGATTAAAATCAAAAATTCAATGCGATTTTCGCCGAAAATTGGAAAATATGTGTTTTCTCCCGCTCGACACTTGTCTTTCATGTGAAATAAAATAAAATGGGTATATTTTCCGTTTCCACCTTCTAAGGGCTTATTTTAATTTGTGACATTTCTGGTAGGCACCTAAAAGATCCGAGAATAGCGGCTTACTTCGTTCTTCACTTGCAAAAAAAATGATCCATAAAAATGGGCTTGTTTAATTCTATGTTCGCTCCAAGAGAATAATTTTGGGACATACAATCAACAACTAGTTCATAAACGTCATCAACTCGCTCGTCCCAAAAATTTTCATAAAAAGCTTTGCCTCATAATTTTCATATGAATTAACCCGTAAGCATTTCGATTTAGCTCAGATGTAATTTTTTATTTCAAATCTTACGCCGTCAAACAACATTGCAACAATTCTCCGATACGCAGACTAATAGCCTTTAAAATTTTCGGAATTAATAATATTTTGTTTCAATAGGAACAGTAGCTCAACGTACTGGTATTAGCGCGCTTATCACAACAGCGCGTAATGCTCATACTGGCGTTCAAACTTTACATGAATCAAAATATCTGGGTTTTCAGCTTCTATCGGAAAACCTTACACCGTATTCAGCTTCATCTTTTCCTTTCCGAGTAATATTGTTCATCCGCATTAACATTGTCCTCATACGAGGGAAAATTCTCCTTTAACTGAACTTTTCAGTAACTGCAGCTGAGAAGAATCTCTCAGGTTCGAAAAAATTTAAAGAAGGTACTTTACAAAAAATATAACTACAGAAAACAGCTGTTTTATAGCATCTTTTCTATTCAGCTTTGGCTAAACCACACAACTGCAGGTACCGGAACGATAAATTGTTTTAATCGACACTAAATGAAAGTTTATCGGGTGGGAAAATTGGTTCGTACTTGGAGCAGCTTTAAAATTACTGTAAAACTTGTTTTGATCGAGCTTCTCTACTGACAGTGGTCACTATTAGAACAATAAAAACGGCAAATTTTTTAATTAGTAAAATTGAGCTAAGGGCATTCCCATCCGTTGCACTAAAACCCAAATCAAAGAGAAAAACCGGCAGACATGATTGGCTCTCTATAACTATATTTATTTTGGGACGACGGAGAAAATTTCAACACTAGTGGTGAGTCGTACCAAAGTCATGACCACCATGTCTTCATCCAGCTTGTCAACCTGATCCTCCTCTGATGACACAAATATGATTGCTGTAGTACTTGTCTGTGCTTCAACTCAATCTGAGCGAATTAAAAACAAGCGTGTGGGCGGCTCTCGCCCGAGAAAATGAGGTAATCGCAACACTGAGAGCGACAGAAAAAGAAAACAACTAGATCAAGACTACTTTTGCCGATTGTATCAGGGTGAGCCTCTCTTTTGTGCTACGGAGTTCGAGCGGCATTTTACGAACTTTCAATCGTTATACGAGGGCATAAGATCTGAATTCTGCAGCCATGACTCTTATTTCGTGCAGATGCAAGATTGCTATGGGCTAAAAAGGATGGAGTACTGACCAAAATCTTTGCCCGGCATTGCGAATTATTAGTTCTGGAGCTAGTGCTGACTCTCTCATGGAGTATTTTCTCTTGTCCGAGTCAACTTTGTTGCTATATTTAGGTAATTCAACAAAGCAGTAAGGGAATGCTACGGACACACGTATCTTCGGCGACCAAACCTAGCAGACCTAAAGAATATTTAATCTCAATACGCCAAGCTCGGATTTTTTGCTTGCATTTGTTGCGTCGACTGTAGCGGATGGGCGTGGGAAAACTGTCTTGTAGCGGTACAATGTCAATACATTGGCAAGGATGGTAAACCAACAATGCGAATGGAATTTGTGTTTGACGACACCCTGTGGATGTTGCACCTCATGTTTGGAGTACCTGGTGCAAATAATGATAAATCTACGTTAAACTAAAGCATTCTATTTAACCACATCCGATCCGGTAACTGGCCGCCTCTCAAACCCAATTTCAACATAGCTGGAACCTTGATTGATTGCTTCTTCTACCTGTCTGATGGTATTATCCTAGATTCTGAGTACTTGCCAAACATCATACAAACTCGCAAACTGGGAAGGCTAAATATAATACGACGGCACTTTCGAGTGCTCGCAAAGGAGTTGAACGGGTGATTGGATTGTTAGATGGACAGTTTGAGACACTAAAGCGTCCAGCAAAATTAGCGAACCTATGCGAGCTCAGCAATGTTGTACATGCATGTGTCATGTTGCACAATATGATTCTTGAGGAGCGATGTTATGAAGGAATGGCGAAGTTTAGAATTGAAGAGAAAATGAGGAAAACAGTGGCAACATCTTTTCAAAATGTTCAGCAACGAGCCCAATGCAGCTACGAACAGGCTCAATTATGGAAAGAAAGGCTAGACCCTATAGAAAGCCTCGAAGGCTATATGAAATTACAGGAAGCACTAATGCAAAACATTTTGAATACTCACGGTGACAGTATGAAATAGGAGTCAGCGCTTTAAAAGATAAAAGACGTTGGCTAGGGTTCACCCTCGTCATCTGCTTCATTCGCCACAATGTTGCGCTTCAAATCTCCTTCATGAGCGTAAGGCGGTCCAGAAATAATCGAAACATTAAGCAGAGAAGAAGTTCCGTCAGTCTCGGAACTATTCCCTCCATTACAGACCTTCTTTCTCCCATTTTCCTCAATATCTTGGGATGAACTGTTTATTAGGCGTTTACGCAAGAGAGAACTTATCGTCTCCCTCTCCTGTGAGCTCACATGTGAACCTGGCCCCACTGAAAGCCTTTCCATCTCCCATTCTATGTTCTCACGCTTAAAAGACAACTTTCTTTTGTTGTGACAATTGATGATGCTGTGCTGCATTGTTGGCTAGCATACCCTCTATGCGTCGCATTGAAGAATACACCGGGTTTCCTTCTGCCGATCCATCGGCAAGTGTCTTCTGCTTCTTTAGTTTTTTTGCAGCTTTGGTACTCAGTGGCTTTTCCACCTTCTCTTCGAGCTTAGAACGGGTCGAACTCGCTTCCAGGATTTTAGTTTGTGCGTCCAGATAGTGATACTGTTTGGCGTACTTGAATGGTTTTGGTGTATGGTAATGGGGAGTTCTAACACAGTCGTAAACATGTGTCATCGACTGACTCCGATCGCTGTAGATTAAAGATGCACACCGATACAAATCTTCATATTTTGGGTTCCCAGTGACGTTCATTGCTTTATTCTGCTGTGGCACCCCTTGAACTTGGCGCATTTCCGACGCAGTTTCTCTCACTGTCTCCCACATGCAAGAGAGGAACGGCCCTCCCAAAGACGATTGTCCAATGTACCTTTGTCATTTGTTGTGTATGCGTCTTCTGTGTTTCAATGGGTTCTCAATGAATGCCGATCTTATCTCCCGGCTCATCTCTGCTGTAGTCATCCCGGATCCAGTAATAGTATTTGAGCAAACGTTGGAAGCTGCGTTTATCAATGCAAGATTTTCCTTTTGTTCTAAGAAAGTCCTTTACCGGCTCCTTTCCTATTGACGACAACAGCGGTAGCATCTGATGCTTCGATCGGTATCATTCTGGGGACGTTTTGAGATGCCATGTTGGTGTATCAGGAAGAATTCATTGCCGTGTGGAGTTAGTATTTTGGAACTAATGGCTCTTTTAGTGCCTCATTTACTGGTTGGAAGTTTGATTATGCTGGGTTTGAAGTGTTATGGTTTCCCTGAGATTTTGGGTTGCTTCCCCAAAATATTTGCTTTGGGGCCGGTCCTATGTTTTGGAACGAATTTTGGGTTTGAAGGGAACGGGTAGGGCCGGTGTTTCACCAAATGTACGACCAACTCTGAAATTTTGGGTTTTGGTACAACTGGTGGGAATGCCTAAACTTTGTAATCATATAAGGAAAAAAACCTGTTATTTCATAGAGTTTAGGGGGCAGAACGCATGAGCCCCGTTTGGAGGTCATGTGGAGCGGTATTTGTACAATTTTCGGTGACTCAGCGTGCCCGTTGTGTATTGTAAAACAAACGCAGAGACACGTGTCTTGAATTTCTCGAATTCAGAGAGAGGGGCGATCAGCTGCAAAGTTGCTAAGGCTACAAAGAGCTTGAGGTCTGGTTGATCCGATTTGTCCGTGGATAGTGATGGCAATAGGTAGGAGATCAATACCTTCGGCTCGACACTAAATCTCATAGTTTTCCTTTTTCCGCGGGTCGGCCCAGGTCAGTGCTGAGAGACCTCCATCTGCGTGGTTTCGATTTGGCGCGGAGTGAGGGCTGACAATGGTCACATCTAGTCCCTGTGCGCTGGGGCGAATAAAGGGCGTCGATGAGGAAATCCAGTGCGCACTGTCCGGCTGGGCTCTTGTGGAGGTCCTCGGCAAAGGTCCATACGCGAAATCCTCATGTTAGAACAATGGTGCTGTAGACACTTAGACACTAAGATTGACGGCGTAAGTAGGCCAAATCGACCAAAATATCCCCCTTCCTTTTCCCCATTTGATATGCCTCAAAGGACGATGAACTACTCTTCCCTATCTCCTTTGGAAACCCGTGGAACAGTTTCGGACTCGATTTTCACAAGTATCATTAGAACCACTTGCCACTGAGGCCTCCCGCCGCGATCTCCATTCCCCTTCCGATCCGCAGTCTCCTCATCATCACTAAACCTTCAACGAGTGAAATCCCAGGCACATTTATGATCTGTGTCTCGGCGCCCTCACCACAGACAGGAACGCCCAAGTATCCGCAGGAATATTCCGTGAAGGCCGTATCCCTCCTTCCTCAACGATTCCAAAGGAGAAGCAATGTCATATGCTAAACGCTAGCCCCCATTCTTTAATTGTTCATCTGTTTCCGTTGCTGTTCCACCCTTCTTTTCCCCCTTTCCTCCAAAGTCTTGCTTGTACAAGCTGTTTCTCAGACCCCTGCGGCTTTCCAGTGAGACTACCTTACCCTTCTGTATGATTCTGAAAACACTGACAACTTCCCTCGCTACAATGAAACGGTCATCTTCCTTGAAACACGCACCGCTTCCTTCGAAATGCAAAGGATCGATTGCGCACGGATTCGCAGTGCCACACTTTGTCGCGTCTTCTCCTATCTCCGGCATTTTGAACTTCCTTGCCATATCCTGCTCTCGTTCTCCCTCAATGCGTGCGACCTCCAGTGCCACTCGACATAATTTTGCTCAAACGCCTGCATCATACATTTACGACAATGCCCTCGCGGGTCGTTGATCTTAATACTTGCAATCTGGTAGCAGTGCTTCCGTTGGGGGCTTGCCGTTTGCCAAGCGATTGGTAGAGGCGTACTCTTCTTTCACGGACGGTTCCCTGCTCTACCAATTTCGACGCATCAAATGCAGAGACCGGCTAACCAGGGTCCGTTCCCCCGCGCCGCAACATAGCGGACGGTGCTCCGCAGGCTCTGGTCCAGTCCGCTGTACTCTTTTCTTTGTAAGCCATTTTCCGATGACAACATACTCGCGCCGTTCAGAAGATAGCTACGCCCTACATTTCAAGAAGCAGAGTTCCTCGGGGAGATAAAACACACGCCGCACCAATTGCGGTCCTGGATTCCGTGCAGCGTAGGTCTCGCCGTGACGCGTGCTGTTAATCTGCGAAACGACCTTCGACGTGCAGTGCTACACGCTACAGTCTTCAGATGAATACACCAGTACACATGTCGCAAATGTTGGTAAATGTGTTGCAATTACGCTTTGTAGCAAGCTCGAATTGCGTTCAAGGATCAGCACCGCCGTTTTGGGTTTAAGAAACAGCGTGCAGAGTTGATATTGTAACGTAGATAGGTCAGGTACCGGATATAGTGTGGTCAACTTTGGGCGATTTAGTGTTGCGGCTGCAGTGTACACGATAGATACTCAATGAAGTAAAGTTTTTTCTTCTCTCTTGAAGCTCAAAGGCGGGGATCCTTGTTACAGACAAAATACTGTACAAGCTTGAGGGTGTGCACCGTGAATTATGATTTAAAGTACTGTAGATGTGTCGGTCCGTTACTACCTTTTTCTAACAAACAAACAAACGCTTTTATTATATGTTCACTAAACCGAGCAGGGTCACTCAAGCATCTGTTGATGTGAGAGACAACACACGGTCATTTTTTTCAAAGGAAAGTGCGATAGAGTATACTCACGGATCAAACAGTGTGCGGGCGCAAACCGAGTATGTGGCTAAAATCGAGTATGTGGCTCTAGTTGGGTCGAGTCTCGAGGCAGATCAAATGCTAAACTTTTGTAGTTGCACTTTGGTGGTCGGGGTCTGACTTTGTTGGTTTTCTGCGCAGGAAACATTACTAGAATAGCAAACGGGTGTAAGTGACCAATGTTCTCACATTCCAGAGGTTAAATAAAGGGTCTGAGAATGAAGATGGACAGGGGTGAATCTCGCTCAATTATTCCATACAATACAACAAAGGTTAGCTAGCGTTCGCGAGTGACGAGCATGCCCCGTCGGACGGTTGCACAGTGACTGAAGTGGGCGGCTGGTTTCATTCAAGTCGCCTGGTGCAATCCCGGTACGAAATGTTTACCGTATGGATTCGTGCAAACGGGTTGTAACCATTCAATTGGGAGTACAGGCATTTATGGGTTTTCCGTTTTTTTTCCTCCGAGAAATCGAGCGCAAAGGTGAGCGGTTGGATTACCAATGGAACGGATTCCCGGCATTACAGTTGAGTGTCGCTGCACAGTGACCGGGCGTTACTGGGAGCGGTGTACGATATACACACAGGTCAGAAGAAACTTTATTTCATTGAGTATGTATCAATGACAATTGCAATCGAAAAACTATGTAGTTGCCTCAAAAAGTAGAGGCAGCTGTCACTATTGCACATTCATTGCAGAGGGGATCACAGGGGTTTAAAAAGGGTGGTTTACTCAGTTTTCCTGAGGGAAATGTTTTGAGGTAGATAGGGTTGGTCTGAAGAAAAAGGACTGCCGTCTACCGCTATTGCGTACCTATCAACTGCATCACCAGCAAGGTGAAGTATAGTCTCTGTACCACGGGGTTTCATTTACTGTGACAGATATGCTGGCTGATACTCAGTCAACTTGTATGGTAGTGCGCATGTACGTTGAATGGTTCGGCAGGAGCGGATGACACTCGACAAGCAAGATGTAGATAGCACGTTCTTACGTTCTTTGGTTATTTTTCGGCCTGGTCGCAACGTGGCGATATTACACTTACTTTCGACCGACCATATCGTTCAAATATAAAATCACCCCACATTTACGCCCTTTCTTACGCGATGTGCTTAATGGCTGGCCTTGAGGTGGTCTTTTAAGGAGCGGAGTTACTGTCCCGTGACTGTCGGAATGCTCTACTGCGTCGCTTGTGGTTGCCAGTACTGTACTGTACTGTACTGTACATTACTGTACTTTGGGAAAGGGTTGAATTCATCTTCCAAGAGTATGTAATTCACCCAACTCTCCCGTTTCTCATGTTTTGGATTTTATCGAATTGCTTACGTTTGCTTGATTTCCGCTTGAGCAACGGCTAGTTTCCTTAGATTTCCCACCCGGTTGAAAACTACATGTTTGCCACCACGGCAACATGTTGACCTCCTATTATATTGCACGTGCGATTATTGAAGGATTCGGTCCACTGCATCTATGGAATACATCAAGTAAAGATGATTATATATCTATACAAGCGTGAGAAAACAGTATCGTAAGCTGCAGAGGCATCTACAGTAAAAGTGTGGCGATAGCAAGGATGCAAAAGCTCTAGGGGGGAGAATGGGTGGTTTACATTTGAAAGATACGTACGACTAAAGCTCTAGTCTCACTAGGTACGGCTTCCATGCAAGCTTTCGTGCAGGTGGTCGTCTGCACCTCACTGCACGTGGCCGACTTAGCACATCCGGTTGGCTCTTAGCCGAACTGTCGGAACAGTCAGTGCATCGCGCAGGCAGATTTTGAGCTCAAAGAATTGAAACCGTGAACTGCTGTTCTTGGAAACATATTGACGCAATTGCCAAATCTCGACACGGCGATTATGTTCCTGTGACGCTTAGCATGTTAAGTTTTCTTCGAGAATCTCAAAAAGGTTGAATCAAAAATCTAACATGTAACTTATGTCCACGCAACCTAGTTGCCCAACCACCAAATACGGCACTTGTTCGGTTGGAGCACTCCCTATTGGCCTCTTGTAGATATCGATAACTGATCCTGACAACAGAAACTGGTGGTTTTACTTTGTGTGTGGATCGATTGTGCCCGTATACAAGGCGCTCCATGCAACACTATTCAACCCTCGGGTTTGTCGGCCGACAATGTACACTCAAGATAAGTAAAAAGAGTAAAAGATTCTTCTTACAACCCCTCGGGCATACTGTGACAACAGAATTAATGTACCGAATGTGCAGCAAGAAGGCCATCATTCACCAAACTACTAAACTTTACAGTAGATCTAAACCCGGCAAGTTTACGAAATATAGGTCCCGCCAATGGTTTAATTACAAATTACAGAGGACTCCCAACCTTTCCATTACTCGCGGTAAACCAAAGAAAGAAAGAAAGAAAGAAGTTTAATGCGTTCAGTATCTACTGAACCAATTTTCCAACCCATTCGACTGTAAGCCCCATTCACCCACTCAAGTAAAACCAATTTTCCCAATTTAACCCAACCCACCCATTCAAGTAAACCAAACCACTTTTCCCCAGTTTACGAAATGAAACCTTTTGGTTGGCCCTTCCTCACACCTGCAATTTTAGAATCAAGACGAAATCATTTTGCTTACAGCTATTCCTGTACGCTCTTCTAGTGTAACCACTACCTGTAAGGTTCAGGTTTTTGAATACATTAAAAGATTTCCCCCCCCCGTGCGTATTGATTAGCCCTACGCTAAAGGAGGAAAATTGGGGTGTTTTAATGTTGGAAAAATAGGTTAGCCTACTGTACGCTAAAATGACCTGCTTCCCTAACAGTTTTGCATATATCGAAACTGTAATGGAAACTCTCAAGCCATGCATGGACGACGAGGTACATCCGGTTAGATCTTAACCGTATAGTTAGGACGAGCGGAGTCCTCAGTAGATACTGCATGCATTAAACTTCTTTCTTTATGTACAGTGTGACCCCTTTGAAACACACTGCATGCAACGATCCTTTTGGAGCACTATATCTACCGCTTCAAAGCGTTCAGGCAGTCTTCAGACCTTGCGCTAGAGATTTTAAAGTTTCAATAAAATAAAAATAAGATGCATTAGGTTAGTTGACGGTATCTACGCGCCGGTACAAATTTACTGGGTACCAACCCACATACTGTATCTACCACAGTAAATTAACCCCCCCATTTCCCCCTGGTTAGTTTACTGTGCTATCCGTACTCATCCTTCCAAGTTTGGCGCTTTCTACTAGTTGACCAAAAACAGCCATGTGTAACAATGCAGCAGCTATTACAGCCCTGTATAGACCACATTTCAATCTAAAACAAATAAAGCTACCATAAGTACTGTATGTACTCACGCGAGTTTTACAAATAGTGTTGCCCAGTGACGACTTGTCCCGCGCAACGCACTCCCAGCGGCATGGACACAACCGACCACATCTTCCATACATTAAAATAACCCTTTGATTAAAAAAGTTCCCCCCTTTACAAACCCAAGGTAAAATCTTTATTTACCCGTAACAATTATGTTATGCACTTGGGAACACAAGCCAACTTCTTTTTCAATCATTAAAACACCCCAAGCGTTCCCCTTATTTTAAAGTCCATGTTGAATGCTGTAAACTTCTTTCTTTACAATAAAGCGATAGATGCTCATTTTACAAAATATTCTAGTCAAGTCGACCCGCGGATGACTGTCAATGCAGCTATCGCATGTGACACAACGTATCTTGAATCTGGTTTTGCACCAACCTTTTAAAGAGCCTAGATACAGCGGCGAACGCATCTCAATTTGCGTAACTGTGTTTGCTGAAATATCGCTTGCGGCGAATTGCAATGAAGTATTTAACCATGGATAAGTAATTGTGAAAATGTCACTTCTCTCCCTAACACGTCAACAGTGCAAATCCACTAACGCAAGGAAGGATCCCTCGGCGTCTATTGTAAGGCGTTTTGGGATGATTACATCATATGGATGCTTCCAGCTACAAGAAACCTCAGACAAGCCCAACTGTTGGGCTCTGAGTCAAGCTATAACTCGACAATTAGTAGCATCACTCTTTTCACTACACAGTCATCACAATGATTGACGGCCCACAAATCCACCTTCTGCGAGTGAAAGAGGAGATCAGCCGTGCTGCTTGATACACAGCATTGCCGTCCAACTCCATGATTATGCAATTCAAGGAACAATCTGGAACCAGCTCCGACACAAACAAAATGTTGTAATGACAGCGAGGCGAATCAGGATATCCCCATTTTCCGGTCGTTACTTCGCCTCGCATAGCATCCTTCCTGGAAACTTTGTGCGGGTGGTGGACCCTTTTTTAATCCCCGCTACGCCCTTACAGAAGTTTGCTTGCGCGGTACACTCGTTTATGCAATTCTCATATGAAACGGTTGCGCAGCAATCTCGTCGTTCAGGCTAATTGTGCGAAAGCAGCGACTGGCACTCGATATTGAAACAGCAGCTGAAAATGGTCCCTGGTCAGTTTTTATGTCGACGCTCGCGTCTTCCAACCCTCTGCTATTGTCATTGGCAGTAATTGCAGTCAGCCCTGGCAAGTTGAACGCAATGTATGTCTCTAACGACCCGAAGATCTGATGAAACTCAAGAGGACATCTGAGTTCCAATTAATCTTACCCTAGCAGTCCCACGGTATTGCATTCGGCTGACGGTACGTACCAAGGTCGTAATAGTCAGCTCACCTGCTTCGCCGTATATAACCTGAACTGAATGACATTAGCGTCATAAATGGGAGAGACGCTCCATCATGAAACCTGCGAACTGCATCTTCCGTATCATTATCTACATATACTTTAACGATTGTCGGTTGTCTGGAAAACCATGGGATAGATCGGATATATCTTCCAAGAGTAGAACACCCAAACCTTTCCCCTTTAACGAATACAATATTTTGGGGAACACGGCGGGTTCGTTTACTTTAACAGTAAGCTGACTGATGCGCAGTCAAGTTGTATGTAGTGTGCGTGTAAGTGTAATAGTGCGGGGGACGCAGACGGCGCTTCACTCCACCAGCGATTGCACGTTGAGTGAGGACAAGAACTAGTCTGCTTTTCTCTAGCAATTTAGTATTTCCGCTTCTTCTCCGAGTGGGCTGCGTTGAGACTCGTGAGTAGTTTGAGCCTCTTCTCTCTGTCGTTGGAGGAGGCAAGAGTGTTGTCGATGATAACATCGACGTAGTCTGCGCCACCGGCAGCCCAACAGCGTTTGGAGTGTTCACTGACTGACCGACTATATAGTTAAGAACTACCTTGATGGACAACGCAGTCTACGTACTGTGGAGTCCGAGATATGATGGCTATTGCTACCGACGATCACAACGCGCAACTGATGCGCTGGTAGATGCGCATGCTAATGGTAGCGTGTGATGTGAGGCACCTCGTAGCAATATGCGGTACAAACTCCTTGATGAAAGATTATTAAGAGTTGGGATTCGGGGTGTCCAAGGAGTCGTACCAAAAGAACCCGGAAAACGTAAATAACAGATAACTAGAGATCTTGGTTTAGTATAATTACAGAACAGGAAACAAATTAAGAGCAGAACAATAGAATTAGAAAACAGATAGCAATAGATATAAAAACAGCAGTCCCATAGTATCAGATTAATGATAGACGAGTAAATTGAAGAGCAAAAAGCAGAGAACTGTAGAGCATAGAAGATTAAGATTAAGATTATTTTTTTTCGTAGAACATCGATAATTGGAACTGAAGGGTGTGAGCAAGAGCAGTAGAACAGTTGAAGTACTTCGAGGCTTTGTGTAGATTGTGGGGCGTTTGTTGAACCTGTGTCGGAATCGTTCAGTGCTGAGCAGAACAATCGCCTATACAGACAAAGCAAGAAGGTCAAATGAGCTGATGGATGATAGAAGTTACTGTGCAATTAGTAGCGAAGAATACATTTGTATCATACAAAACCGCATAAATACCAAATAAAAATGCTCGTGTATTACATCAGGTCAATACAGACCCTCTACACCAGAACTGTATACACGTGAAATGCACCGCAAAATTGTGTTTAATTCCAATAGAAGCAGTCTCAAAGGGTTTGCAATCTTTAAAATTTGTCAAAAAGACCTGACATCCAATCAATGCGTACAAGAGGGTTTCTAACTGCATATAATTCACACAAAGTATTTATCTCAAATTTCACGTGCTCACTCAAAAAGTTGAAAGCCGCCTTTCCAGTTTCGAAACCTTACCTTAGCATAACTCTCTGCTACAACAGACAGCTTATGCGCTTTAAGCCTTGGATGGTTCTCGAACATCAGAGAAACAGTTCCACCGTAAAAATATTTTCTGGTTGTTAATATATCTCGCAGTTACGTCTTCGCAATTTTGCACTGTTTTGTCGCCCTATTCAATTCACTTCACAAAGTACGAACTCGTATTAGTCGCCATTAGATATTGAAATGGTAGCTTCTTTGCAGTAGAGCGATAGAAAAGCGCCTTTAGGTCACGAATCGAAGCAATCCTGTATTAGAAAGTGCTGTAAAGATCTTCGGAAAAGTACTAAAGTTCAAATTTCCAAGTTTTTAGATCGCAAAGCCGTTCAAAGAAGACTTCTTCAAATTATTTCTTTTCTCAATGCCTCTTCAGAACGCTTTTATTCAGAAGTTCGTAAAAATATATGTTGCGTAGATTTTCTACGCTACCTTCATCTATATTAGTTCTAGGCTCTTCTCAAGTAAACTCTCCGCATTTATGTCTTTTCTTCGGGTACAATAACTTATAAATAGCATCAGAACACAGAATATTCTTATCAAGAGGTACGTAACTGCGGTTAGGATACGTAGCTGACCTATTATCTGGATAACATATATATTATTTTTCGGTTCTTGGAGTTAATGTTTCATAAAATTTTTTTACTTAAAATTGAACTCAAAGACTTTAAAAAGGACTTTGAGCTCCTTGTTTCGTCCAATTAAATTAATTTCAGTAGCAAAAACCCTCTCATTGATATTATTGGACAAAATATTATTTTTCATTCCTTTATACTTTTTGGTTTCATCTTCTCTTTCAAAACACCAATACCCTCATTTCTATACACGAAAGAAAGATATTCGATCTGCAAAGATGCGAAAGGGAATTGAATTCAATAATTAAAAATAATAATTTCAATTGCTTTGAGTCACAATATCCTTACCGCGGTTGGTCATATAATGCCAAGAATATCGCTTTATAACTTTTTCAGAAAAGGGAAAATAATTTCTTGTTCCTGATACCGGGTTACGAGACGAAGCAACTCTAATCAATTTTATCCGATATAATAGTTCTGGAGGTGAGAATTTCAGTTCTGAAAAGTTCATATCGTACTTCGTGGAAGCCAAGAACATGAAATGAAGATAATGCTCTTCATAGTTCTACCACAACATGTTCGAACCCCTTCGTTTATAATGAAATTGTCTAAACATTTTTCATAAAAACATATAATTCATATAGTCGGCGAACTGGCCGTCAATGTAATCTCTTCTGACATGAATAACACAATAGCAACGGGGTAAATTGAGAATGTTAGTTGGAAGCTATTCCGTAAGTATAGATTTACGGAGAACAATAGCGTTCTCAGAAGAGGTTTTCATTTCGCTATTACGTGATATGGAATCAATCGCGTAGTTTAGAATGCTTAATTATTGGTAGAATGGTAAGAAAAATTTATTCTCTATTGCAAAAGCGCTTCCAACCAACAATGTGCCTTAAAAATTGTTTGAATTTAACCCAAACTTTATTATAATTTTAACTTCGAACATTATCCAGGCCTACTTATGAATCGCTTGGAAACTAGTGAAATATTTATACATTACATAGAACAAGAAAATAGGACAGCGCTCTGGAATTTTTGTTAACTCCAGAAATATTCTACCTTGTTCCATAAAATAGCAACAAATAGTTTCCAAGAATACTTGAGCGCTTAGGAATAGAGGCTAAAATAGCTAAAAGTGATGGATTTATTAACTTCTTATTCCGTAGATTAAAATTATTCTGAAGTATTCGCATCACTTACTCCAACGATTTGCTTCATTCTTTTTGCAAGGCATTCCAAAAAATAATAAGAGATAAAAACCACGAGGAAAGAGTTAGTGCATACAGATGAATCCATTTGGGTTTCTGAAAACTCAAAATACTAAATTAGAGTTGAAATAAGTCTTCACCCATTAAATATTTAAAAATACTTTCTAATTCATCTTCGAATCATTAAGATTAGATTTAGAATGATATATTGGAATTTATTAAGTATAACTATCCTGAAGCAGTCTTTTGTATGGATCGCGTTTTTCAATAATCTTCAATAGTTTTCAATTAACTACTATCTATAATATTCATTTTTTGTTAAATAAAGCAAAATTTTACCATTCAAATATATATGAGGACTGATTTATTTCCTTCAAATCAATGATACATTACTTGGCCCAGGACTCAAAAACTTTGGTAAATAACCTCTCAATCTAATTGTCTACTCGGATTTCTTTTTTATATCAAATTACGGTAACGTTTCGCAGTTTGGTTAAATTGCATTCCTTAAAGTTCCCTAAATATCCTGTGTGTAGACAAAGATTTCTTTTGGAAATACATCAAAGTGTATACTGAATAGGGAGTATCTA
Source organism: Kappaphycus alvarezii (assembly GCA_002205965.3). Taxonomy (NCBI): domain Eukaryota; phylum Rhodophyta; class Florideophyceae; order Gigartinales; family Solieriaceae; genus Kappaphycus; species Kappaphycus alvarezii. The sequence continues at coordinate 240,145 of NADL03000677.1, read as the reverse complement.
AACTGCTAATGAAAGCAAAAAGAGCAGAGAAATCGCGCAAATGATTATGGTTTGATTTGAATAATAGACTCGTACAGAGATGCTCGCTCTCTACAAGTAAGGCCGTGCTTCTTTTAAAAAGAGTAATGTCACTGAAAATAAAAATTAAGTTACAGTATTTTTGCTCTTAGGACAATAAAGCTAAATGTTTGGGATGTGGAACCTTTGTGGTGGTCCATTCTTAATACACGTTGTTAATGTCTCCAAAACTTCGCTTCCATTACATTCTACACATAAGCTTCGCTGCCTATTTTCTGAGCTGCCTGAACTCAGGAATCTCTACCATACTAAGTGAACTATTCACGTTATATAATTTTTTCTTTGAAGCAAAATAGTCACGAAATGACATCGATATCGGTAGAAATCATGCTTTTTGGATTTTTTGCTATATGGAATCACGAAAGCAGTTAGAACTGTAAATTTTCATATTATTTATAATCCTGAACTCAGAAGAAAATAATTTAACGCAACAAGTTCATAAATCTCATCTCTAAATTCAATACAGCTGATTTCCACGATACGTATGCTGCATTATGTCCCTCACAATATTGCTGGGGCTGGTATTATTTATAGACAAATATAGCGATGCGTCGATCAGAACGCATGAAATTGTACCAGGAAAAGAGAAAAGGTGTGGTTGGTAGTTTATTTCTACATATTAGACTACCCCGGAAAAATCATAGCCCAAATTTCGTGAACTCTAATCCAATCATTAAAATGAACTTATTGAGCGAAAAATCACGATTCTAGTTATGGTCTGACCCTTACAATTGAATTACCCACGCATAGTAATTAAAACTACCCTATAACTTAGAGAGACGACAAGAAAGATGTTACAATTGAGTTATATGTTTTCACGGGATTTCTTTCCATTATGGATGAAGAAGTTGATGGTTATGACTTATAGCGTTAGCGGAGTAATCATGATTTGTAGTAGCGCTAGTTTAATATGAAACTTAAGTGCTGGAGGGTTATCAAAATTGAAGCAATGCTCCATAAGCACAAAAGGTCACTAACCAAATCCTTAATACCTTCCCTCAGCCCAAATTTAAGCGCTTGATAGGAAATGGGGAAAAATCAAAATTTCAAAGTTTTAAATTTTTTTGCATGAGAATCAGAAAAAAGAAGTAGAGTACGGGAGAAAGAAGGTAAGCGACCAATAAATAATACAAATGACGAGCTAATGGGATACGAGTCGGACACCAGAGGCCACCTTCAAATGAAAGAAATAATGATATTGTTTACAGCTAGAAGGGTTACAGTTTCTGAACCCTTTAGTGGATATGAAAGGTAAACTGAATAGTTCAGCATCAGATTTTTAAAATATTTTGTACGTAGATGCAAACGGCTACGAAATTAGTTCTATTCAAAAAAGCATCATGTTTCACATCCCTTAGCGGTTAGCATCTTAATTATTAAACCTTTGAGTGCGAAATTTGAAACATTATTTTTACAAGCACTGGAAAAGTATTTAATTTAATTTTACAAATCGAATACAGTGATGAAAAATTGTGGAACAATATTTTATCAGATACAAACAATTTTTATTTTATTGTGAATTACCGAAAAATTTTTTTAACTATTTTCACTGGTCCATGCTTTATACTGCATTACAGGCAAAGCAATTTTTATGTCTACCGGTTGGTATTTAAATTCAACAGTTATAACTATTGTAAATATATTGCCACCAAATTATTATTTGGATTAATGCTATCCCGAAGAATTAGCCTATAATTAATACTGAGCATGAATTTGGCCTACAAAAAATATTAACCAGTGCTACTGGAATCCTCTTTGTAGCTTTTCTACTCTGATATACAGTACGACTAGTCTTAGACTGTTAGAAAAATTTAGCAAGCCTCGAGCCCACAAACTATCCCCGTCGATCAACTATCAATAAATATTGGGTTTATTATTATTATTATTCTCAGGCCTATTCAGGTACTTTTATTTTATTTTTCATTTATTTGGAATTATCTATTTTGAAGCTACGCATTTCATTTAGTTTTTATATTTAGTTTAGATCTTTGAGCTTTTCTCTATTAATTATGAAAAGTCGTCTAAACCCCTGAATTATGCACGTAGACTACCAGAAATTCGGGTAGATAGACATCAAGTTACGTTATACAACACAATAATGTCAGATGTTACAAAAGTCCTTTTCCTCTCCATTTCTTGGAAGTTGAAACGGTCCATGCTTCTCCAAATGAAAATTTGAAATGATTCCATTCCATGTTTGGCTGTTTGACGAAATGGAGTATCCTGAAGATTAACTAAAAATACGGTGGCTCTATAGTTTTTCTAGACTCGTTACACATCTTTGAGAGCACAGCCGTATGGACTTGTTTTGTTTGCTTCAAGCAGTTCCAAGCACATACAATGATCATCAAAGCGACATAAACGCTGATACTTGTAAATTAATCTCGTTTTGTGATGTGGTAAAGACCTGCGCCATGAAGGAGAGCAAAAAATCATATTGACATGAGTGCATGTTTAATACGATGGCAGCCATGATACCCTTAGAGCATTCCCACCGGTTGAGGCAAATGATCAAATTTACATTTTTGCTAATTTGATCCTAGATTACACACTCCCACCGGTAGCTTAAAAAAGCAAGTTTTTGCAAACTTGATGAACCCGAGAGTCAAATCGCCCTCAGTGTAACTCCCAGATTTACAACTTTGCATTCCGCAGGTATATATTTGTCGTCATATGATTGGGCATTCCTCGGGTTTCCCGCCAAAAAAGAAGGAATATCAAGACGCCATGTATCAGCACACGATCCCATCACAACAAACCCCCCCATCTCCAGAAGGTTCCCAACGACCCGTCCCCGTCAGTGATTGCTCCCACAAAATGAGCAACATCGGAAGGCCGCCATCCGATTCACCCGGTACGTTCGCTTCGGTGCCTTCTCCTCCGGTTGCACCGGCATCAGCTCCCCCCATAACCGCCGCTCCAGATCCCTCCCTTCCCGTCGCTCCGTCATCAGCTCCTCCGGCGGTGGTCGCTTCGGCATCCAACCCGACAGTCCCGAGATCGCGAGGATCAACTATACCACATTGGACGATTGTGCCATCGCAAGGGCCCGGCTGAGGGTTTCGGAAGACTCTATTTTAGGGTATGAACAAAAGTCATTGATTTTTTTTCAGCGTATAGCCGAGCTATTCGCCCAATTCAAGCCGCCGTCAACGGGGAACGCACTATCGACTCCATCAAGGCACGAATTAAGCTTTTAAATAGAGAATGCGTTACGTACTCGGGCTGTGTTGCCAGAGTTAAGAGCTTGAAGCCTACTGGAGTTTCTGAAAGTGACATTTACAGAATGGCAACCGCGTTGTACAATGGCATCACAATTTCTTCGCATGTTGAGAATTGTTGGCGCCTATTTAAGTTCTTCGATGCATGGAAACTTCTGCGAGAGCATCCGAAGTTCATGGCGGGTGGGAATGGGTCTCCAAGTGCTGCACTGACGCGGGATAATGCGGAAATATCTGATTCTAATCCAGCACCAACGTCCGGGGCTGTCGTCATTGAAGGAGAACGGATTGGTACGGAAGAGATTCGTACGTCAAATCAAAATAAGGAACGTCCAATTGGCAGACGCAAAGCCAAAGCAATGGCGAGCAAAGAGACGGAAACACAAAAAAGGATTAAACTAGCAGAAACTGCAGTCCAACTACAAAAAGCCCGAAACGAAGCTCTAGAACGACACAATGAAATCTTGCTCTTCTCAAATGCTCCTCCGCAATGTGATCAGTCGAAAACGGTGGAGTTCTTTAATCTTTTGCGTGCTGAAGCTCTTCGGAAGGCCTGTTCTCGAGCTGCTGCTAATTCTTCAGAACTATCCTTGTCACCATCCCCCCTCCCTTCGTCATCTGGAAATGGCGCCGCAAGTTCTAATGATGAGTCTACGCAGACTAGGTCGCAGCAGTCGTAATGAACGCCATGACATTTTAAAATGGCAGAGGCTCCTTTCGTCTCCCAGAGGTTATCCATGACTAGTTTTCTAGTTTTCCAATATTCCATCTCGTTTTCAGTAAATGAGGAAGCTTCACAAAGAGCCGCGAGAGAACCCGGAGGTACGTTCGTCAATTCGTTCGCTGGTTCCAGTGAGCCCCACATTGGAACGGCGCTGCCCCCTACAGTAACGTAATCAGTTAGTTCCTGCTCTGTAAGGGTTCCCTTATCAGAATTTTCCCGTTCTTCAACACCCATGTTGTGTAGAATTACGCAACACTTTACGATATCGTTCATAAATTACTTTGAAAAGAACCTCCAGGGTCGCGATATGATATGCCACTTTGCCTGAAGCACACCAAACGCCCTCTCAACATTTTTGCGAGCAGATTCTTGCGCTTTTGAGAGCAACAGCTCCTTCTCTGTCAAAGGATCCAACACAGTATGAGCGAAAAAAGGTCACTTTGGGTAAATACCGTCCACAAGCCAGTAGGGAATGTTTCGTCTCTGTCCTGAGATACTGTACTCGACAGGTGGGGATAAACTCCATTAGCAATGTTTTTTTGTAATGGAGAACATTCTAACACATTGATATCATTACAGGATCCAGGCATACCGAAGAACAAGTGCCATATCCATAAAGACTCATCGGAAATTGCTTCGAGTGTAATAGCCAGCACGCCCTCTTTTCCCTCAAACTGGCCATACCATGCGGTGAGGCAGTTCTTCCAGATCCATTTACAGCAGTCAAGGCTACCGAGCATACCCGGGAACCCACGTTGCTTTGACTTGCGTAGAATTCTACAGATGTCCTGTTCTGTAGGGGACCGCAGATATTCTCTGGAGTATTTATCGATTACAGTCCTCAAACTCACGAAGGCATTTATCTGTTGTTGAGGACCCCAAACGAATGTATTCATCAACCGCATCGGAAGCACAGCCGTAGGCTAATAATCTCATCGCCGCTGTAGCTTTCTGAAGCCCTGTTAATCCAAGTTTCCCGGTGCAGTCTCTTCGCTGCGTGAATTAAGCATTAGTCTCAAGAACTGAGAATATTCGCATAAATGTGGTACGTGATAGCCGAAAGCGTCTCCGAAAGAATTTGTCATTGTAAACAGGGTTGCTAGAAAAATAGTCATCATAAAGCCGCTGAGCGCCTTGCAATCGAAAGCGCTTAACGTTTGGGGCACGTCCAGGTCTGGAACCATCACGTTTCGGCTCATTGTCGTCACTAGAATCGAGTAGATCAGTGATCAAGTCAAGCACATCGTCAGACGCGAAGTCCTGGTATACTTGCAGCTGCGTCTGTTCGGACATCTTTGTTGGAGGCAGTACGAAGTAGATCAATGTGGGATGTGGAGTAGGAGGTCCGTGTAGGAGGGTAGGAAGGCAGCAGGACATTGGCAAGGATGACTGGTGGGAAATGTCATTCACAGGCAAAGGGTTAAAAAACTAAAATTTACATTCTCCAATAACAGAAGAGAACGTGTAGTGTACATTTGATCATTTGCTTGAACCGTTGGGAATGCTCTTACATTTTGTTCCCCTAGGCTGTTGCCTTGAGTAAAAATAATATTTAGTTGTGGTTTGATGAATGCGGCGGAATAAGCTTTGAACAACGGACGCTACGAAGCATCGACAGAAGATCTTAGGTATTTAGTAGATTCTCTGCAAGCATTGGGAACATGGAAATCAATTTAACATTGTACTACACCGCTATAATCGTGACTTGTAGGATATTCCGGCAATGCCCGACCATACCTTTCACGTATTAAAGCACCCCACATTCCCCCCGCTATAATCTATCCTCTGTCCCCTATTTACTGTACTTTCGCAAAAGTCTTATAATTTTTGAGAGCTCGAGACAGAAGAACTGTTTTCCATTTAATGTAGACACACATCTCACAATCTCATAGCTAAACAGGGTCAGAAAACGCCTGGTAAGGTTCGGCAGATAACCGAAAACGCAGTGACCAAGCTGAGAGACCTTTTCGGGCCTACTTGAAAAGAAAATACTGTCTACCGCTTGAAATTTGCTATGTCAGCTTTAAGTTGTTTGCAATCACTTCTTACTTGCAGGTGCAACATGCAAAATTCCTGAATACCCCACTGTAACAATCCAAAAAGACTTGGATTTGAATAGGGTGGCTAAACTCTGCGTGTTGTGGGGCGCGACATATTATAGACGCGGCAAACGTGGCCAAATCGCATTGCTAAGCTGCTGATAAACCCGAGTCTTCACTCCTCCCGTCGAGCAACCGCTGCGGGTTGCGACAGCGGCCGCGTATTCGCCGATTACCTTCAACGTCGTCACAGACGGCGATCCAAGCCAGTCGAAGGCTAGCGGCACAAACTTCCATCCCATTTTCGATCGTCCTGGGAGGGCTTCACCGGGGATGGCTGCTACTTTGCTGGCAAGCTCCCTATTTTCCCGTCATTTCGCTGCATTGGCAATGCGCGCCTCGCGCGCTCCAATGGACATGAACCCCTCTTGGAATGGCGATGTTACTGTGACGTCGCGCGCCACCGGGGAGGGGCGGCAAGATGTTTATCTCGTCCGACCTCGGGTGCACAAGGATGTCGGCAGGCCGTGCATTCAGTCCAGGAAGTAAGTATTTCACCTCATATTGGACGCCGACTCCTGCTGTCTTGAACACTTGTCGGCCAGATACCTTCACTACGGCATTGTGCCGGTTAGTCTATCCCAGGCCGTTTTTGCAAAGATCCGCTGCACGGTCACCTCGGTTGTCCATGAGCCTGTCGCGCTCCGCACATTACAGCGGCACCGTGTCGTCAGACACGTGAACTCCCAGGTGACGGCGTAGCATCACTGACCACATCTTATTATATGTCCGGCTGACCGCAGACGGATGTGCGGTAACAAAGGCTGCAGCAGGCGTCTCTAAGTATGCCTGGCGGCGGATCCTTCGCCGAATATCAGCTTCCAATTGCAGCGCAGTGCTTGGAAACCTCTCCCATTCGTCTTCTTTCCAGAATACCTTTGCTGCCGACTTGCACCAGGCCCGGTACAAAATGCTGTGTATTATCAGGCTTGTTTGCAAGACTGGCCGCTTTCAGTGTTTTTGGGAGACCACCATGTCCGTCAGAAAAGCTTGGTTGGAGTCGTCGGACAAACTCGAGAAGGTGGCTATCAGCGTGTGCATAGCTTTGTGTACGGTGCTGGGCTACGCCAGGATCATCGGGGCATCTCACTTGTTCGGAGTCGATGATGATGGCCGCATGCGACGCTAAATTCGGCGTCGCCACGGGGTGAATCCGTGGCCTCCGAAGTGCAACGGAGGAGCCACTTGCTGACGGACCGCCTTCAGTTGGACACCTCAACCCGTAGGGTGCAGCAGATATTATATGCAAGCGAACATATGGTGTGTAACGGATTCCGGGAGCCTCGTTGATGACTGAGGAATACCAAAGAAGGCTTGAAATGGCACGCAGCAACTGGGGCACACGTCAATGAAAGAATATCTTTTCAAATGAAACCAGGCCTCCCACCCTTGCAAGCCTCACAATCCCTCCCAACCCTTGCATTTAACGTGGCCTGTACGTCAAGGGCACCGACCATGTAGTTTGGGGAACCATCTCAACACAAGTGCCGGTAGTGCCGGTACAAACGTTCTAAACAACCTAGACGAGCACACTAGATTCGGCAGACCAAAATATAATAACGTATGTATGTATGTATGCGGGCTTTTCCTCCAACCAACCACCTCCTTCCTGGCTCGAGACTTGCCGCGACGTTACCAGTAAAACTGTTGAGCCGAACATGGCTTTTGTCCAACTGGAAAACGATGCTCATCGCTACCAAGCTTCGACTACTTGTCAGCTGTGGAACTGTAGAGCATACATAGCGAGCCCTCCAAAAGTATAGATGCCTTTCAATGCCCCGCAACCACTCGAGAACATAAATGTAATATCAACCCACACAGCTCATCCTACGATAATGCATGCAGCATGACGTAATACTGCACGAGGTTGCAGTTGACACTTCTATTGAATCTTCAACAATCGCAGTCACTGTTTGAGCAGCTGGTCGCCTGAGATGCAACTTGAGGACCAAACACTAGCTTCGGTTTCTGCGCACCCTGTATCCTTTGCTGTATGCCATGGTTTGTACTTGCGGCCAGTGAAACTTCCTCTCCCAATTCCCTGTTGATTTCACTACTCGACATCACATGTTAGTTGCCACACGTTGTTTCATCAAGAGCTACTACGCACCACTCATACTCGAAATGTAATCAGCAGCGAAACATTAGCGTCTGTTCGTACCGTACAGCCTCGTTAGTCCTTCCCGGCACAAGGCACCAAGTCTTTGGCAGCCTACGCCAGTCCAATCTCCTTCCCTTCGCGCCAAATTGCGGCCGTCGCCTTTTCATTGAACGTAACCAATCAAAGATCAACTCTCGTAGCGCTTATTCGAAAATCGCTCTCACGCTTCCCTCCGATCGGTCTTTAACCAAACGCGTTGTAACGAAATCAAATTTGCTCGTTGAGATGCAAAAGCGTTGCCCCGTACACGTGTTGCAGGGCACTGCGCTTTCGCGCAATGTGACAAGTTGTGATGCAATCGAAGCTGAATGCTCCTTGAGATATGGGTTGCCTCTTCTGCACATGATTGTGAGAAGATGCGACTCGGACAATTCTTGCGGTGATTTCGAAGCACCTTGAAGCCACCTTGAAGCAGGCTTGACTATCCAGTTTCAGTCAAATGTCACAAAGATGAATTGGACTATCACAATTTCTTGTTAGCAAACCAACCTCTTTCACTGTGGGTGTCAACAGTACTGATGGTGCACCTCGCTCTCTCGCTGCAAAAACGGCTCTTCCCGATGTTCAAAACAAGCTTGAGACCGCAACTCTCCTATGCGCCGTAACATTAGACGGGCTTCTCCCAAACGACCCGATGGGCTGCCATAGCGCGACCATCTCATGTTCAACTCTCGGCTTGTTAAACTTTGAAGACCGCAACATCCAAACCTGATACTTTCCGTTTTGGTGGGTTGAAGCGCAAGATACTCTGCCACATGCGGCCGACTTTCCATGCGGCACAGTAGCGGCAGAGAAGAGACTGAACGAATGACGCACATCACGGACCCTGCAGATTCACCGATACCGTGTTGACGTGTAACGGCAGCGAAGAATCAGACTGTGCATGGTGCACTGGAAACGCACGGCGCTACGTGAACAAATCGAGTCTTGTGAAAATCATCACGCCGCTTTTTGAACAGGTGTACGCATTAAATGCATTGCACGGCGATCATCGCACTGCAGCCTATTCAATTATTGAGAGCTTCACCATTCCGTTGTTGCATGCTATTGAAAGACCTGTTCACGTTGAAGCATCATTGGCCACGGCTTGGGCAAAGCGGCTCACATATTCTCCGCGGGACTTTCGGTCTGTCGAAGATACCCCTCAGGTCAATTAAAGGCTCAGTCGCTTTGGCTTCATTTGGTAACGAAGATCAATCCTGAGTTCTTCGGTCATCTCATCCCTCCGGCATTGCATCTCCATAGGTGATCTGTTGCTAGGCCTCAGCGCCTTTGTCTCATTCCGACAGACCACCCCTCGCGTTGGACCACTCAAATACTCAGTGGGCATCATGTCCGGATACGAGCTTATCAGAGTTTTGTGGGTCATGGACGCATCGTAGACCCGTGGCCAGCCCTACTCTTGCGTGCTGCGTTCATGACAACAGCACAACCGAGCAGCTTCAGCGGATTATAGCGCTACGATTCGGTGCATAGACCAAATTAGACGCCAATGTGAAAAAAGGGACTTGACTTTGGCGAAGGATAGCTTGTTCAAAGGTTATGCGTCAGGTACCACGACGCAAGCATCTGGATTGGTCGTTCCCACAAACTGATAATCTTTCGATCGCTGCGAAATGCGTTGTAATTGAATGATCAACCCTGGAAGATGATCTTCCACTCGAACCCATTTCAAAACGAGTACATTACTGTAGAGTAAATTCACATCTGCTGCATACAGCAATTTCACTTTGTCAGCAGTACAGTACAGTAAAGTGTTTTAAACATGAATGGCATGCTAAAAACCAAGAAAAAGGGCATCAAAACCTGAAATACACCACCTCTTGAAAATCTAGTTTCACTTGTTTCACAAGATTTAGTGCAAATGAAACATTGCAGTGCCACTGTGTAGACATGCATGAGTGTGATGTGGTGGGATGAACATTTTATTTACTCCCGACGAAGAGCCGTCTAGCTAGGGCTGTGGTGAAACATTTATTAGACTCTTGACGTGGTGAGAAAAACTAGGGGTTGAGACTTGCCTATATGAAATGGTCAAGTATCGAAAGGATGGGTGATTCACAAGAAATTCCACCGATGCTAACACATGATTGGACTACCGATGGGCCAGCTGCCTCAACACGACGTCCTTGTGTACCAATGATAATTCTCAAAATGTCTCTCGGTCGCTAGCTGCATTACTGCATGAATGAATGAAACTTTACTTGAATGAATATGTACAGTAGACAACAATAATGCATTGTATCACAGGGCAAATTTGGAGACGTAAATTGCATGTGTTTATGGGATGGTCACTGACCAAGCTAGGCCTGACTGCGTACTCTCCCTACCTCTTTAACCTTTGTATTCATGTCGTGCTGAAACTTTACTCAATCTTTCAATCCATACGCACCAACATGAGCACTGATGGACTCGCGCCGAGGACGACTATAGTTGTGGCGCGGTTCTATCTCTGATGTTTGACCCATGTTTGTGGACCGAGAGGGTCATTCTGACGCATGAGCAAGTGCAGTGGGTGTTCTCTTTTCTCCACGAAAAGGGGAACATTCGAGCGGAAACTGTCCTTGCGGTGATACCATACCAATACCAGCAGGTGCCTCCTCGAAACCAGCTGTCAACATGCCATAGTGCGAACTTGGAGTACTTTGCGTATTGGGATATCTCCAAGGAAGGAGGATTTTATTGCCCTATGACGGGTGTGTATGTAGCACCGAGCAAAGTGGTCATTTTATTTGGTCCTTGCTGTTGCATCTACTTGGGCAATGCACACCCGTGGAAGACAGTGGACTTTGCCATACAGCTGCCGTCCATGAATGGAAAGAGTCTAGGGAAGCTGATTTGGATAGTATTTGTAGCGTTGACGAGGGTCAGAATGATGCAAGGTTGGGGGAAAACAAGGAATTGGGCGTCGTCTCTGTACAAGCTGTGGAGGCATGAACTTGTTAGAAGACGGATTCGAGCAATGTCCCTTAAAGGTGACTCGTAGGAGGGACATTAATAAAAAGGCATTGCTAAATTGCATCCATTACAGTGCTCAAATCGACATGAAAAGATATTCGCATTGCCACGACACTTGTGGGGCAGGATCATGGGAACAACTTTACTTTTTTAAGTAAAAACGAAAACATTAATATTCTCTCCTGATCCTGATTGTTGACATCAACGTATGACATTATTTGACGACCACCGCTCACAGAAATAAATGCGTTTTGACACTCTGATTGTTAACATCAGGAAAAATAGGGATGATAAATTTGTTGACATGTGATGAAACTCAGGTAATGAATTACGGAATAGTTTGTTAATATTTGACGATGCAAATCTTACGTAGTAGCGTCTAGGCCCTTGACTCTACCGAAAGAGTATTTACTGGCTGTTTTCGGACACTGCGCTGCACGGAATTAGAAAACGGTTTTTTAGGAGCCTGATGTCCTTTGATATCTGCCGAAAGCTAAGCAGATACGGTACAGCAGTAGCTGTCGATTTCTTACACAAAGCCGGATGGCAAAACTGTTGTTTCGTACTGTATGTGCAACAGAGTCTGTAACAGTACAGTGGGAAGTAGACTTTATGCAGCCAATGCCGCATAGTACAGCACTTTCACAGACGAAACGGTTTAGCTATGTTGACGTTATTATCCAGACTTTGTGCTCATAACTCTCCTTGAGGAATTGACTGCCAAGTTGGCAGCATGTGTGTGAGTCGATGTCCAAACCAAACTCTATGTAGTTGAAAGCAAACTCTCAGCTTTCAACCCGCAACCGGAATCCATTTGAGACAGAAAGTTACTCGAATCAGATCAAATCAAGATGAAATTGCTCGGGTGTGAAATGTTTATGACGTGCGGCCGACACGAATGGCAGGCCCAGTAACTTGAGAATCTCAGGTACAGAGATAATTATAGCGAGCGGCATGTGTCGCAAATACGTAGATTCTTTCCAACGAAAGCTATCCCCATCACTTGTTTTTATGTTGGAAGAGCTGAAAAACAAATGATTATATTTTCTTTTTTCGCGGAAGAAGCGGCTAGAATGGGGCACTTGCGTTTTTCGGCTATATGATTGGTGTCACTGTTCTATTATCTCCGGATGAAGGTACTGTGCAGTAAGTTTAAAAGCCCAGCTTGTAATTGTGTAGGTAAAATATTAGATGTTGTGTAAATAGGAGCGGTTAGATCTCCATTATTGGGGCTCGATATAAAGGTTGGGGTCTACTGTACCGAGCCAACATCGCAAGGTGTTTACGGAGAGCCACCGGCAGAGTAAAGGACAAACTTGTGAAGCGCTCTAGCCCAACGAGTTGCAATGGGTGTTACTTACAATGAAATCTTTCAAGGTCCAACGAGGCGTAACGTGAGTCGTGCAGTGCATTGAAATTTATTGAACATTTATATTGAAATTTTACGGTTTATTCGGGTATCCACTTGGTGCGGCATTTCCCAAATTTGACTTGGGCTACGCCCACTACAGTACTGTACAGTATCACCTGCATGGTTCAGGTTTTCGAACATTTCAAAAGATTCCCCCTACAATGTTTGGGTCACGCCTGTCACAGTACAGTACAGTACAATACAGTACTGTACAGTACAGTATGGGCCAAGTGGGCTACAGTTAGCTATACAGTGGAGATGAATATTATGGTATAACCTGTAGCTGGTCGACTGCAGGATTTTACCAATGGGTGGGTGTGAATGATAAATCGACACAAGTGCTAAATGATTAATGCGTCTCAATCTCGAGTCTCTATCTCTGCAGGCGATTACATACCGTATTGTACCGTACAGTATCGTTCGTGCTGTACCACCAACTGCCCAAGGTCTATATTCTCATTTTTGCCCACTTTAAAACAAGATACCCCGCTGGATGTATACATGGATTTTTCTTGTTGGCCTATATCTATCCCCCCAATTAATGGCTTGAGCAGGTTTCGAGGTGACAGTCCTCCTTTTATGCACAATTATCCCAACTTGAGCGCAACATTCCCCTCTCGACCCTCTCCTTTCGCCACCCTCCCGAAACAAAGCACTCCTACACTACGCTGGTATGACAACCTCACTCAACCCACCCCACCCCTCAAAGATAAATCTTCGCACTCACTCTACCCTCCACCAATCCACTGTTATCCCCAATCCTCTTCGAAACCCATTACATGCGCCGTCCTCTAAATGCACCCAGTCATGCTACATTCCGCCTCATCGTACACTCCCTTGTAATCCCATCTTACGTTTTCCCTCGTTTCCACCCACCCGCCTTTTTCCCTTTCGTACTCAACCCCGCCATGGTTGCTCCATCGATCACGTGCCAAGATCGCGCGGACTTGCGCGGTCACATCATGGGCTGCCTCCGCCGCTGGTACCCCAATGTCCCGGAAGTCTCTCTCAGAGAACAAACCAACGCCTTTGAACGCAAGACCTTCCAACGAGCCACCGGCCCCGCTGACTACATTGACAAAATAGGCCGTGGAATGCTCCGTGCAGAGCCCAGCGCGGAACGCTCCACCCCCTCCTGTCTCCTTACCTCCTCCTCCACCGAGTCATCCCCGCCTTCCAAACGAGCACGTATTGCGTCATCCCCGTCGTCGCCCAACTCACTGGTGTCCCCTCCTATGAATGACTCGACGACACCCGAGTCGGGGCCGGTGGCGGAATCTTGTGACGTGAGCGTGGGGGATTGTGACGGGGCTTTCACACAGGAGCAAACAGTGGAGGAGTGTGAGCGAGGGTTGCGTCAGTCGAATGGGTGCACGCAGGCGGCATCGGACAATGCTGCAGTGGAGGTGAAGACTTGTGCCAAGGTGCTGCAGAAGGAGACAGTTGATACGGTGGCACCGGGTGAAGAATATGCGGGCGGAGCAAAGTTGGGGTAAAGGTGAGGGCAGTGGGGGTTTGAACGACGGGAACGGAAGCGAGGGAGGACTAGGGAGCATGGTGGGGTTGGTGGAAGGGGCGAGAACGACGCAGGAGGTAGGTTTGGAGGAGGGTAAGTTGGACACACGGGGGCGGGTGTGGGAACCAACGGGTCGATTGCGACGGATGTGTCGTCGCGGTTTACAGATGATGGTGAGCGGAACGGCAGAGTTGGTTGTGATGGTATGACAGGGTGGCGGAACGAGGTGGCGGGGGGAGGGAGGGAGGTGAGGATTGGAAGGGTGAGGGCGGAGTTGGGCAAGTCTTCGGCGTGGTTGAGTGAGGAACGGTTGATGGAGCAGGCGAGGAGTCTGGAGAGGACTGCGTTTCGGTTGGCGAAGAGTGTGAGGGAGTATGATGAAATTATCTATCGGTCGTTGGGGAGGTTTGATAGCGGGGAGAGGGTGTCGTGGCGGCAGAGGGTGAGCAGCCAAGAGCGGGCTGGTGTTCGGTCATCGATGATGAAGAGGTTGAGAAAATGTATGCCTCTGGCGGATGAGAAGGGGTTGATGTTTGGGGTGTTGGCCGTTGAGAATCTGGCATGGAGGGATGCAGCGACGGTGGGCGAGTATCATGTAAACATTGATGAGGTTTTGAAGATTAAGGAGAAGATGAACGGGATGGTGAAGAAGCATGATAGTGGTGACCAAGAAAATGGGGGTGAGGGGAATGGCGGCGGGGGCAAGGACTCGGGCGAAGAAGATGGTGGGGTGCTGGAGGAGTGTGACGGCTTGACGGTTGAGCTGGCAGATGGCAATGACGGTACGTGTTGAATAGGATTTTGTTATTTCCGAAACCTGCCACAGGGTTTCGAGTTTCGATTCAGTTTGGGTACTGACACGGGGTGATTTCGTTTTCATTTTGTTTTGACCGACATGTGACATTTTGACACAGGTGAAGAAAAGGATGGGTGCATTGATGAGGAGCAGGACTGCTCATGGCCAAAGTTGGGTGATGAAGGCTCTGTTTCGGGCATGGGTGCAAACTCGTTGATCATGACTTTTGATGGCGATGAAATGTTTAATTTCAATCAGGAGCCGCCATGGAATTTGGACTTGAACGAATCCAGCTGGTCGTATAGACGTATTGATGTTGATGACAAGACGTTTCCAAATACAGTACAGCCGATGCCACTGTCATGCGTCTCGCACAGTTGCCCATTGGCCTGTCATTACAGCATTCAGTATTGCATTTTGTATGTGGATATTTTGTGTCGGACAGGCTGTCTCGGAAAGGGCGATATCCTGCAGTCGACCGCAGGCAACACGACAGCATTGGCAGCTTGGATCTAAACAGCGTTATAAATCTTCCTTCGATTTTGATCTCCCAGCTCCGACCGTCCATCAAGCCTCAATCACCTCATCATAAATAGTTTTCACCCCGCATCACTCCCTACCGCCCAAATCGCCCCGCCAACCCTCCACACCCAACCGCTCCCACTCCCATCCACAATCATCCGCCAATCCCCCTACACTCCAGCCCACTTGACCATGCTCCTCGCAGTCGGTGGTCTCATGGCCACCCTAATTCTCCCTGCACACGCCGTCCCGACACTCGCGCTAACCGCCACCATCACCACCGCGCGCATCGTGTCCGAGCCCTTCATCGCCCACAGTCCGACCCCCAAGATTCACCCGCGACCACTTCGCCCCCACCCTCACACCAGTCGCAGCAAGTCAACCTCGTCTGGCATCACCTCTCCTGCCACCTTGCAGCCTCAAGGCAGACACCCATCCACGCCTCATTCTCGACCACGCGTCGGGGCACGCCCGGCCGGGCAGAATTCTCGCTATTTTGGGGCCGTCGGGCTCGGGCAAGACTACCCTGTTGAATGCTTTGGCGGGTCGCTTGCCCTATAGTAACAATGTTACCTTGACTGGATCTGTTACTGTCAATGGCGCTTCCATTGATGATCTTGATCATGTACCGGCGTATGTCACCCAGGAGGATTTGTTCTTTTCGCAGCTCACGGTGCAGAGACGTTGGAAATGGCTGCTAAAATGCGATTACCAAAGGATATGCCAGAGGTGGAGAAGAGGGCCTTTGTAGATGCCTTGGTTCGTCGATTGGGATTGGTTGGTGTTACCGAGACCCGTGTGGGCGATGAGAAGACGCGCGGAATATCGGGAGGGGAGAAGAAACGTTTGTCCTTGGGCTGTGAGTTGATTAGTGCCCCGCGCTTGGTGTTGTGCGACGAGCCCACCACAGGCCTTGATGCGTTTCAGGCGGAGCGTGTCGTCAAGTCGTTGCGTGAGTGGCAGAGGCGGGGCATACCGTTGTCTGTTCCATTCATCAGCCGAGTGGTGCTATTTTTGAGATGATTGATGATATGGTGTTGCTGGCGGGGGGAAAGTCTTGTATGGGGGGGCTGTCAATGACGCCCCGGCCCATTTTAAGGAGGCTGGCTTTGCCTTGCCGGAGCAGTGCAACCCGGCGGAGAGATATCTTGATTTGATTTCCGTCGATTATACGTCGAATGAAACCGTGAAAGTGTCAGAACAGCGCATCGAAAAATTAGTTTCGTTTTTAAAGGAAGGGGAATGGCGCCGAGGATTTGGAACCGGGGAAGAAGCATGGAGGAGGAGACGTGATTCGCCGGGGTAATGGAAGTAACCTGGGGAATTTGGGCCAGATTAGGTTGTTACTGCATAGGGCTTGGCGACAAATTACAAGGGATAAGAAGACGGCTATCTCACGTTTCATGAGCTCGCTTATGAGTGCGCTGTTGTTTGGCGCTATTTACTGGCGTATTGGACTGAAGCAAAGCTCAATACAGAGCCGCCTCGGCCTGCTGCAGGTGTGCACAATTAACACGGCTATGACGGTCATTGTGAAGACATTTGAACGTGTTTCCCAGGGAAGGCGTCCTAGTCAACAGAGAGCGCGCAAGGGGATCGTATAGCATTCTGCAGTATTTTGTAAGTAAGCTCATTGCCGAGATGCCCGTTAGTGCCTTCTATCCGCTCCTCTTCTCAATCACTGTATATCCAATGGTCCAATTGTCGGGAGGGATTCGCAAGATTATGACTTTTCTCGGAATCATCACGCTCGAGTCGTTTACCGCATCTGCGTACGGTCTGGCAGTAGGTGCACTCGTGCCGTCAACAGAGGCCGCCCTAGCAATCGGGCCTTCAACCTTTGTGCTCCAAATCGTATTTGGGGGCTTATTTGTCACGGAGAAAGGCGTTCCTGGATGGGCCACATGGATCCCCCGTATCTCGTTAATCAAGCATGCCTACGAGGGGCTCTGTGTGAATGAGCTTAGGGGCCTAGAGTTTGAAACGGAACAACCAACAGATCTCAAGTCTGGTGATCAGGTCCTTGAGAGGTTATCATGGGGTGACTCTACAGTGATGAAGACCATTGCGTCTCAATGCAGAGTGCTGTCATTCTACTACCTCTTTACGTATGCAGTTTTGACTCTAAAGAAGCCCGGTTTGAGAAACTTCAACCTGTGATCGTGGAGGAAGTGCAAGACAAAGAAACCGAGACTGCCGACGTTCCAGCACCGTCGAGCATAGCGGTAGAAATGAATTAACCACTATGGAGACTTAGAGGCTAACTACCATAGAGATAGGGTCAGGTTTGAGGGAGTGCAAGCCAACTGAGTTTACCTCTGGGTAAGTCATATGCTACTACCACTAAAAGTGAGAATGTCAATAAACGAGACTAGGGCGACATTTTTGTTACCAACCTAAAGACTTGTTCAATCGGAACACTAAACCCGGAGAGAGACTAGTTTCGCGGTTGTTCAAAACGCGAAGCTATCCTCGAAAAAGAGCTCATGAACTCTGATGCCCACTTGTCGATCAAGGGCATTTGCACATGGAATTCATTCCAAACCATCAAACGTGAACAAATTCACGATGCCGCTCGCTTCCACAGCCTGCGCATACTGGCTCTCCTCCGGTGAGCATAGCAGTTTGGCCACTGCCCCTTTGACTGAAGCAAGTGCGGATTGGTAGCAATATCGGCATTGAGCTTGGTGACACGGAAGAAGTGAGTTGGCCACCATGTGGAACGGCCTGAGTATTCCCAAAAGACCCTCTGCTCGGGGATACTACCCCACAGCGTACGCCCCAAGGCGGTCCAGTTGTCAACATCTGCGACATCTCCATGCTCAATTCGTCCTCCCAGTGCCTCAGCTACCTCTAGAATATCGACTTGCGGGGTGACCTCCCATTGCCATGCATTTGCCTCCTGGAGTATATCCAAGCACGGGTGCATAGTGGGTCGACCACCAACAACCTTCTCGCAATGTCGATCCTCTCCTGCCTTATATGAACGGAATCCTTCTTCTCTACCCTTCCAAGACACTGCAAGACGCCATACAAGGCAACGGGGTCTGTGCGGTGCCTCTTTTCAACAAAGCGCCTCAATAACTTCAATGCGTCATCCTTTTTACCCGCGCCATTGCGCCGCGGCCGCATAGTAGACATAAAAATAAGCAGACGGTTCCAATTCGGATGCGGTATTTAAAGCTGTGGCGGCCAGCCTGAGCAAGACGGAGGGGTCTCGCTCATGGGCACTCAAGGCCAATGCCACGATGCCCAAGTAACCATGGATCAAGGGACTCTCCCGAAACAACTTGACCTGACTCTGCTCATGCAGGCAATCAAAAGCAGCCCTAACACGGCCAGTGGCCAAGAGTTCCATCGCTCTTTCCAACAAGACCACCTCCCTGGTTCGCTCTGGATATCCCTCCGGTCCACCGTTGTAAGAAATATGACCATCCGAGATATCTGAGCCAGAAAATCATCCAACAAATCGGTATGCGAGCCCAAGTTGACACGACGCAAGACCTCTGCACCCGTGACTGCTATTTCACGAGTGAAAAACCATCGTTTGGTATTATTCTTGCGATATCGCTTGAAGAGCGAGGGGAGACAGGCGGCGGCGGAGGCAAAGTCACGGGCACGGAGACGTTGTCCAGCAATGACGATGAGATTGACATAGGCGGGGGAAAAACCTTGAGCGAGATTTCGAGGTAGAGGGGCCTTGTATGACTTGTAGATGTTGTGAAGGGCAGGGGCGAAGGGAGGTGGGGGAGGGCCGGTGCGCTCATTGACGAGGCGATGGTTGGTGCGCTTTCGTTTGCGGTTTGCGGCGGTTACCATGTGAGTAGTTGCAGTTGGGTTGGGGAGAGGGGTGGAGGAAAGTTGGCAAGTGTTGGGGGATGGAGTGAAGGAGGGTGTTGAGGGGAATGGAAAGGTTTGCGGTGGATAAGTAGCGTAAGCGGGAGAAGCGAGAGAAAAGTCGGGTATTAAGATGAAACGGGAAGGGAGACAGACTGTGTAGGGTTCGGTGGCTTTGGGGAATGAGGAAATTGATCGATCGATTTGAGTGTTGGAAAAAAGCGCACTCTGACTGCCTCAAATGCCGGTTTCTGAATTCTAAGGATTTTTGGTTATCCAATCATATTTATTCCTTTTCATGAATTTTGTCAACATCCAATGAATTTCATTACAGTAGTACACTTCATTAATTACTACTTTTCAAATATTGACACTTGTACTAATATATTGGATAATTACAAACTTTTGCAATGGATATCTCATTTGCCCAATCATCATCTGTATGGTGTCTCAGGACATCTCCACTTCATTTTTTAATTCGTGAAAGTCCCAAGTCGCCGTCGGTTAACTTGAACGAATCTGTCTCCTATTCCACGTTATTACAATCAGCCACTCACCATCAAACACTTGTATCTCATCTCTACTCCCCCATTACAGTCCAGTATTTGTATGTTCGACAAGCTGCTAGTCCCGCAGCGGCACCCCGCCCGCATTCCCGCACCAAGTCATCCTCACCATCCACCGCAATGTCCAGCTTTAACAAAAACCTAATCCCGCGTCGCATCCACAAAGAACGTTCCCAACCCCAACACCGCGCCGCCAAACATGGTTTACTCGAAAAGAAAAAAGACTACAAGCTGCGTGCGCGCGATCGCAATCGAAAACAACTCCGTCTCAAACTGCTCAAGGAAAAGGCCTCCTTTCGAAACCCGACGAATTCTACCATGCCATGATTCGCAAATCCACCCATGCCGGCCGCATCGATCCTTCCATCAACCCAATGAGAAAAACGCCATCCCCTCGAACAGCGCCACCGCGACCAACGCTTGCTCGCAGAAACTCAGGATCGCGGCTATGTCTCTTTCAAACATGCCCTTGAGGCGGGAAAGTTGGAAAGAATGAAACGGAATTTGCATTTTGTCGCCAGTGCAAGTCAAGTGCCTAGAAACCATCTCCTGTT
The DNA here is from genome assembly GCA_002205965.3 of Kappaphycus alvarezii. Classification (NCBI taxonomy): domain Eukaryota; phylum Rhodophyta; class Florideophyceae; order Gigartinales; family Solieriaceae; genus Kappaphycus; species Kappaphycus alvarezii. The sequence continues at coordinate 219,702 of NADL03000677.1, read as the reverse complement.
TGCAGACAATGAGCATGAGGCGACCAAATTGCAACCAAGTGGGCTTCCAACCACACATCACTCCGAATGATCCTCACCCTCGCACCAATCAATCGCGTGAAAACCTTCTGACAAAGGAACAGCGCTTGGCCTACAAGGAGTTGAAACTGCGCACAGAGAGGCGCGACAAATTGAAGACTGTCTTGCAAGACATGGACTCGGAAAAGAAGCTCTTGTGCAAGGGACAGCGCGTCATGACCAGGCGTCCAGACCCACAAACGGGGCCCCGGCGATCTATCGCTGGAAACAGGAGAGAAAACGATAATCCCATTCCAATCCTGATGAGCCTGCACTCTTCGGGTTGATCTCCGCTACGAGCCCTCACCGAAACACTGCTGTTGTAAACTACGCGACAGTTTTTGCGTTTTACTCTTTATCCCGATTCGCATCTACCTCAATGCTAAGTTAGTGCGCGCGTCTTGCTCCTGAGGGGCCCCGCGCTGAACCGCAATTGCGACTTGTGCAATCTGCAACCGTGGCTGAGAGGATAACCGTACAACAAAATTGGTGTTCCGCATCTGGTTCCCACTCCACTCTGATTCTCAAAGGCTTCTGTCAATTAGCCCAAAGTGAATACGTGATGGCCCACCCTCCCTTTTCTAGTCCATTCCACCGAGATGACTCCCCAACGCGCAGTCCAAGACCATACGACGCCCCGATAGGCTCTCGCGAATCATCTGTCGACATTGCTAGATCCCCAAATAATACCCCAACAAGCGACGGAATCCTGTCTTCCAATTTTGGCGAATAAAGATTTCCTCGATCTTGCTTTCCCGATTTCACCTGCCGGCTCTTTTCCTTGCCCTTTCGACTGTTCGGTGCCTTCGGCTTTATTTGCCTCTGCTCCTTCTCCGTACCCTCTGTTTCCTTCTGGGATTTGGTCAGCGGAACACGCAACTCCATCCTTCCGATTCCATACGATTTGTATCTCCCCAACTCTCCGTATCTGTAGCCTCGCACGTTGGTCAGCCCGCCAAGGGACTTTTGCTCATGCCATGGCAAGTTTTCAGAACCCAAGCCCAGTGACGCGCTCATAGCGATGGAGGCCCGGGAACCAATTCCCATGTATTGTGCAAGGCGCAGAATAGTCTTGCGAAAATGTGATCGGAATTCTCCCAAATGGGCCTGCCCACCGAGTACTCATGCTCGCAAAGTGGCCAGCCCTTGGGTGTCTATTGGCAGCCTGGTCACATGCAAGGCTGACAATTGCAGTATGGCCTGCATGACACGATCTCCGATCTGCCGTGCGCCGACATTGGGCCGAACGTATTCAATCATGGGAGCTGCAGCCAACAACAACTTCTTCCTCCCCGGCCGAAAGCCAATCTCCATCACCATCCCATCTCGATCCTTTTCATACCCCAACGACGGGTCCACAGAGCGTCGAGGACGTGCGCGTTCTGGTCCAGGCTCCGATGCAAAGAGACTGAGAGGACGTGATGCCCTGCCGGCGGGAATTTGGCGCGCAGAGTTGGAGTCGCGATAGGCGCGAAATTTAACCGACAATGGAATGCGGGCCCCGAATCGCATATCTTCAAACAAAAGCCCCCCGAAAATCTGCCGACATCGACATGCTTCTGCCATTCGACCTGGAGACGTTGGGCGCGACCCATAAAGTTACTGTCAACCATGCTAACATCTCCGTAAAAGCGGCCGTCGGAGGTCATACCAGCACCAGGCTCGAGTCTGCAGCTGGGGCGTTCGCGTATCTTTAAAGTAAGCTCAAGCATATGGTTGGTTACTATGTCAACTTCGGCATCGGCGTACTCAAAGATACCAAGGGCCATCAAGGCACCGAAACCCTCCGGTCTCCATTCAAAACCTCGCCGATCTTTAAGCCCAGGATGCGCAGGACTGTGGATTTTCTTGTGACGGGCTCACCTTCGGCGAGGGGTTTCCCATCTTTGTCTACCAGGGTGAGAAGGAGGGCTGCAAGCTTGGGCTCGATACAGTAGAGAACTAGGGTGCGATCTATGTAACCCGGGTAATGTACAACCGAAAGACGAGAGGCGGGGTAGCAGTTTTGGGTATACCAGAGATTTGTTTTCGTGACGGCGTCGTCAACTTGCTTGCGGGTAACAGGTTTGTGAAGAAGATGTTGAAAATTTTCCTCGACAAGGGAGGAAGGGAGCTTGTTATTGTCAATTAGATCAATGCGGGAAAGGTAGGCCTTGGGTAAGTTGAACTTGGGGAGGGAAAGCGCGAGATAGGGGAGTGCGCGTTTGCGCACAGGAAGAGGTATATGGGACGGAGGTTGGGTGGTGGCAGCGGTGAAGGGGAGAAGGTAGACGGGGGAGGAGGAGTGAGGAAGGCCATGCTGGAGTAAGGGAGGAACTCACCCTAATGAAGAGGCGTTTTGCACTGGAAAGGAATTATTCGATCGCAAGGAGAAAGTTTCCCGTATGTGATATTCATGAAATGGTTCCGATGCGGCTGTCCACCGTCGCGATGGCGGGTGTGGATCACTCGTAATCCGGATCAACAGAGACCTCCGGGAGGTTGATCACAACCTGAGAAAAAGGATAAATTATAAGCTCCAATGCTACTTGGCAAATAATGATTGGCGTATTGTCGTGATAAGATTACGTTAGAATCGGTCAGATTTATCTTGATAAATTGAATTTCAAGATTCCGCATGGATCAAAGTTCACTGCAAGTAAAAGGGCCCTAATCTGATCCGCACTGCCAGGGCACAATTTTGGCCAGTACAGTACTGTATGGTGCACTGGGCCCCGCCCGGCATGCCTCTTTCCTTGCTACTGTACTGCGCGGTACAGTATCTGCTCTCTTGTCCGTCGTATTGCAGACACTACCAGCATCCTCCTCCTCAACCAATGCTTCGCGGATGATGGGACCTTCATCGGTAAGCTTGACGATCCGTACAATGCGCTCCAGTTGATCCTGAGCCATCGCCCCGCTGTTGGAGCCTGTCTCAACCTGCGCAAAACCAAGATCTTCGGCTTCAACCTCCTTCATAGCACGCTCTGCCTCTGAACAATGCACTGACCAAGGCTTTGAAACTTCTTGATGTACCGCCGGCCCAAATAAAAATACAGGCCTGTCGGAACACCCTCCCCTGTTGTATAGCGCCCGCGACCCAAGTGCATGTTTCGCATGCACCGCTTGTGTGCCTCCACCAGCCCCATGACCCACGCCTGTCTTTCTCCAACCCGCACTACTCTTCAACCTCTGCTTCCAATTTGACCATCTGCAACGAAGCTTCAACCAGTTCATCAACAGTGTCATCCTCACAGACCAAACGTGGGTACAGCCTGCCCCCAGTCCGTCAGGGCGACCAATGCTTCCTACCCGTTTTTCCTCCCTAAATACCACCGCCGCCAGCATTATCGATGCAGCCCCCGCCCGAGCCTGCTCAGCCCGTTTCTTATCTCCCCGCACCACCTAACAGCTCGAACATCCGTGCCAACTGGCCCACGGTCCCTTCTCGCCGAAGCTGCACCACTCAATCGCCTTTTCCTGGGCACCCTCCCCAGCTACTCATCGACCGACCTTGGCCCCTATGCCTCCATCGTCCTCGCCGCCTAACTCAGCAAACACCTTCTCAATCGTGAAGAGGGTGCAGCACGACGAAGTGGCCCGTGCCCACTGCAAGGACATTGTTTGGAACGCCATTCCCACTCCCTCCCGACACACTGACGCTGACGTAGGGTTCCGCGTCGGCGGAATTGCATTCCGCCAAAGCCCTGCCGCAACCATCTTGGCTGCCTATGCCACCAACATCGCTACCATCCCGGCCACAGACAGGACCGATATGCTGCAGCAGCACCTGGGCCTCCCTGTCTTCCCGGAGGGCCCGCTGCAAACCCTCCTCCACTGACGTACACAGATGGAGTAGTTCGAGGACCACGCTGCTGATCTTTCCGTCTGGTTTAGGCAGGCTGAATTGTCACATCTCTGTGCGTAACAAAGTTGCCTTCCACGTCATCCGCGCTGCCAGTCGTAAAATTTATGCAACTTCGAGGTCCACCTCCTCGTCCCTGGTCCTGAGTTATGGCCAGCAGCCATCCTCCTGTGGCCCACGGCCACTTGTTCTACCACAAGCTTCCGCCCCGGTGCGTGTAACATCACCATCGTCTTCGTGTTCAAATCCACCACACATAAAAAGACCACCTAACTCCCCCCATCCCCCCCGCACGCCGCTTAAATAGCATGGCTGATTTGTTCCTAACTGAGATGTCAGTTTAGCAGTGCATCCACACAAAACTTGTGTGGAGTGCATGTAAGAATACAATGTCAAGGCTTAGAATATCGATGTGTTCAATTAAGACCCCGTACCACCTGACCTCCAAACTGCGCACGTGGCATGAGGTAACTTAAGAGTCGCCGATGGGACTGTCGCCCTCACGCACCAACGCAAGGTCCTAGACCTACAACACAAACTGGCACGGTGCCTGGTGTCCCCATCCCAGCCCTCCCGCGACCCGGGCTTCCGATTCCAGCCAATGTTTTTTGATTCCCTGGGTGCAGTCTTTCTGGAGACTTAATTATTGAAGATATTGTACCTCGTGTTGCAGGGAAATGCAACACCTCGGACGCTACTATTCGCACGCATCTACCAAGGTATCAGGTGTGCTTTGTGGTCGTCGGTGGCTATGGCCATCCTGTCGCGAGCCCGCTGCACGTGACCGATATGGTCCATCCAGTTAGCTCTTAACTGAATAGCCGGTCAGTCGGTGCACGCTCTACACAAGTAATGAGTGAATCTCTCTCTCTAATTTCACGGTATCATTGTCAAAAGTCCATTTCAGGACCAAAGAAACTTTACTGTATTAATATCGAGGGTCCAGCGCAGGAACCGACTATACTGGAGCGCAAACTGGTACGCCGCATCCCGCCCCCTTCGCACAACACCCTCCAGGAACCGAACTTCAAGTTTCAGCCCCTGGCTTTCGACTCCTTGGGTGCCCCATCCCCCGCCTCTATCCTGTTCATCGAAGACTTCATCCCGCGCATCGCAGAGAAGTTCAACACAACCACAGCAGTGATCCGCAGACGTATTTATCAGCGCATTAGTTGCACACTGTGGTCTTCTATTGCAATGGCGATTCTATCGCGAGCCCCACTGCACGTGCCTGACGTGGAAAATCCGGTTAGTTCTTAGCCGTATAGTCAGTCCTGCAGTGTACACGATAGATACTCAATGAAGTAAAGTTTCTTCTACTATATTGCTAGTTAAGCGCCAACTGGGTGGTCCACGTCGGCCACGTGCACAAGTGTGCGGGACACGATAGCGTTCGCTGCGACCAGATCGTGTAACTAATGCATCGTTCTAGTTCTTATTCTAGTTCGAATAACTCAAACAGATGTATGCAACTTTCCGGCGATGCACAGGAGGAGATCCTCTATGAAGAGGATAGTAGCGAGGGAAGGCGAACCCAGGAAATCGAAAGCCAGCTTTTGGAAATCAAAGTTGGGGGCCTGTGTGGATTTGTCGGAAGGGGGCGGGAGTCGACGCGACAGTTTGCGTTCCAGGTCAGTGACCTTGTTGCAGTGCGCAACTGACGCAGCACCTCCCGCTTCACGGGTAGCCCTTGATCGTACGTCGGCCTTGAACGGTGATGCGACGGTGACGTTGCAGGCGATGGGGCTCTAGATCCCCCACCCCAAATCTCTGAAATAAAAGATATCAACAATCTCAACTTACAAGTGCTAAATAATGCTGACTGCCCCAATTTTAGCAGGCTGGGGCGGATCTGCTTTCCACCTTTCGCATCAAGAGGCCACCTTCCCCTTCTTTTAATAGGGAATCTCCCTACGTAGTCAGATGTGACGACCTGCTAGTGTCTATTGGACCGTTGTCCTCATATGATGACAACTTTGAGCCCTTTTTTTTCAATACAGTTCTTTTTTACCTCAGCGCATTTCTTGTCCCTCCGCATTAGTTCATGAGTGTAGATGGCCGATCAAAACAAACTTTTCAAGATTGTTGACCTCGGTTAAGCCTAGAGCAATTTTCCCTCACCAGCTTCCGCTCTTCGCAAGAAGTTGTGAAAACGACTACATTTTGGAAGGAAAAATAGTTCGTATTATCGTGCGGGGTTTCAGAAACGAGGGCGCACGTACAGTAATTTTTACGTAATTTTTACTGTACTGTAACTTAACATGAAAAACCTTTTTTCCCGTAAAATTTCGGCTCTCCAAAACATTTACCTTTCCAAAATGTAACGGAAACTGTCCCCATATGAGGACAAAGTGAGCCTCATACGAGGACAGAGCATGGTCGTATAGACACAAGGAAATGCCCTTATCAGGTCGCTCTTAATTCGTCTCAATTCTGCTTTTTGGCTTACAATGTAAGCCCTATGCTGTCATTTAGTTGCTTACAGTCGCCGGCGACCCATCCTTCCTTTTCGTATTTAGGCAGATCCCGGTCTGAGATCCCGGTCTGAGTAAAGTCTTCAAAGAGGCAAGCCACCTTTTCCCTTTTTACCTCGATCCCCTTTGAACCGGCCTTTTTGGAACGTAATTCGTTACAGTGATCACTACGACTTTGTTGTAGTCCATTGTACAGTCATTCTGGTTCGCTTTCCTTTACCTCCTTCCTCGTCTACCATGGCATCCGCTAGCCAACCGTCTCATTCCATCGCCTTTGCGAGTCCAACCGGTCAGTCCCCTAGGGTCGTTGCCACTGCCGTCGATCATCCTCGTCTCTCTACCACGGACGCCGCTTCCATACGCGGGTTCTTTCGGCAGCACGAGCAGTACGCCCGCGAGGTTCAAGTGCGTGCCCGTCAATTGGTCTTCGAAGATGTCGTATCAAGTGAGGCTGTCACTCCTGTGCACATCAAATACTATGTTGACCCGAAGTGGATCGGGTCTATTATTGTCCTTGAATTTTTGGATGGTGTCAGTTCTAACGACGCTTTGACAGATGCCCTGCTGCGTGTTGGTAGTGCGTTTTGATTTCTTGATCGTCCGGTCACTCTTCTCTTTTTACTTCACAACTCGAGACTATGTATGCATTTAAACTCTTGAACCCAACCTAGTTCCGAAGACTTAGATTACTCTTGCCATGTTGGAACTAGAAAACCCTAACTTCCACTTTGAATAGACACAAACCCACTCTGACAAACCCCAAGCAAGTCAAGTAGTTTAAGGAGAAAAAAACAGGAGCCTAGACAAGGTACCCCACAGGATCAAGTCCCCCTCAGGAGAATGTACGCATATGCCCAATCATACTGCGATTTCAGATCGGTTTCCATCCAACTATTAGACATTGTGAAATTACCCACCAGTAACATGCATTTCACAGCGGACGAGTCGTCATAAATAACATCGTATCTCAACACCCCTCCTAAACGAGTTCGCTAGTTGGGGTTAGACGATATTGATAGCTTGTCGCAACCCTTACAATCTGACCCTCAGCAAAGCCTTTGTTAGGAGGTCCGCATACATGTCCTCTGTGCGACAGTGCTCAATGACGGTTGTCGCATTTCGCACTTCGCCTTGTACAAAATAGTATCTTAGTTCCACGTGCTTTGCTATACGCTCCGCACGTGTGACGTACTACGTCTCCGATGGGTGGGGGGTCGGGTAAGGAGTCAGAGAATCGTGAGTTTTTCGTATTCGAATTTACAAACGGTCCTACATAGTCTACCAAAAGATGATGAGGTTTAATGCGTTCAGTATCTACTGTGGACTGCGCACGTCCTAACTATACGGTTAAGATCTAACCGGATGTACTTCGTCGTCCGTGCGCATCGGTGCTCGGGACAGGATAGCTTCAGCGATGGAGGACCACAGGGTGCAACTCAGTCGCTGGTAGATACGGCGGCGGACAATACCAACTGTCGAGTGACACTTGGACGCGATCCGCGGAACTAACTCCTCGATAAATGCAATAGTTCCAGGGGAAGGGGCACCTAGGGAATCAAACGCCAGAGGTCGAAACGTGAAGTTCGGCGTGTAAGGCGCAGAAGATGGGCCAGTCGATGGAGCGGGGAGTCGTCGGCGATGTTGCGTTCCAGGGTTGTAACCTTGTCGCGGGCCGCCAGTTCAGCAGCGCCTCCGGCAACCTGGGTCGCCTTGGTGCGAACTGCGGCCTTGAACGGTGAAACGACGGTGATGTCACAGGCAATGGGGCGCAACGTTGTGCCTTCCGGGGTTGGTGGTGGTTGTACAAGGATATCGGCGGGGCGGAGCTCAGTGCCCGGGACGAGGAACGGAACCTCTTGCCGAGTATCCAGACCCGCGGCGCGGGTAACGTGCGTCGCAATCGCATTACATAGCGAGTTGTGGCGGTGACGACGGCCGAAACCAGGGCAGCAGAGGTCGGCGGCGTGATCCCCGAGGGTGTCCAAGGGGTGGTCACAGTGGTGGCAGTTGAGGGCCATGGAGTCATCATACACTGGCAGTCCGAGGTGACGGCGGAGCATGGTCTGCCAGTGTGTAGTGTGGACCTTCGTAGCTGCCGTGGGATGAGCGAAGAGAAACGCCGCAGCGGGGCTGCGGCGGAACGCTAGGCCACGGATGCGATGTCGAATGTCGGCGTCGCTATGGGCGGTCGGGTTTGGGGCATTCTCCCAGGAGTAGTCGTGCCAATGTACTCTTGCCCGCGCCTCTTGCTGCACCCGTTTGAGAAGGGTTAGTGTGTTGGTGGGTGGACTGCGCACTATCAGTGCATACTGAATTAATGCTGTAAGACGTTACTTTCTGCGGTAGTAATTGCCGCTCGCGGAAGGTCCCGCGGCTGAGGGGCTGCGCCAAAATCGTGGTGTTTTGGTGGCGCCTCAGGTGGCGGGTTCAATTCCCGTCAGTGGCAAACATGTTTTTGTCCAATTATTGCCAGGCAACACTAATTCAGCAAATTAGTGTTACACACCCTTTCTTCAAAGGCGAAGTTCCTGACGAGTTTTCGACACCAGATCAGCGGGAGCATTCTTGGACTAATTCGTTTGAGAAACAGAGCCGGTACGTCTTCGTAGACTTTCCTAGCGGGCTCCAGAGTATCCTCGGACTCAGGTAGACCACGCCAGCGTACTTGGACCATCAAACCGTCGTCGGTATTGACTAGACGCATCAAGCGTTGCACAGGCATACCAGTTTCGGACGCGACAACGTGGGACATAATGGCTTCGGCGTCTAGCGAAGAGTCACGGTAGAACTTGAGACGAGAGCTGTGTACGTCCTGTAGCTGACCATTGCGCAGATCCTCGACCTGGAACACGTAGTCGCTCAACGCTTTGACGACACGACGGGGATCGCGCCAGCGGAGAGACAGCTTCTCGCCAGCCGTAAAATCGTCGCGGGCAACTAGGACGAAATCGCCTTCCGAGAAATTTGGCAACTCGCCACGCGACATCGCATTACGAATGCGTTCCCGATTTGACGACACCAACTGCTGCACGACCGGGTGGAGTTCGGCAATCTTCGCCTTGAGTGCCGCAATGTTGAGCAAACGCTCACGTTGCACATCGGTAATCGTCACCGAAGTGGACGTAGACGACCGCAAGAAAGTCGCAATTGGCGGTGACGGCTCCAGTCCGGTAAACGCAGTGACGGGCGCGACATTTCCACGCAGGGGAGAGGGCGCGGTGTTGAGAGCGCTCTGTACCAGAGGCAAAAGGTCGGGCCATTCCTCGGGACGGAGACGAAACTCCGACGTAACAGCGCGGAACACCCTAAGGAGCTCTTTGCCTAGACGTTCCACGGCACCGTTATTCCACGGCGTGTACGGTAGCGTGAAGTGATGGGGCACCTTGAGTCCCTTGGCGACAAGACGAAGCGTCTCGTTCTTGAAATGCGTCGGTCCGTCTGACATGAGCGAACCAGGAACGCTGAAAGCGGCACACCAATCGATAATCGCCTGCGCAGCGTTTGAAGCGGACCTGTCTGGGAACGCAAAGAACCATTTGTAGTCGGAATGGTCGTCACGAAGCATCAAGAAGTACTTGTCGCCGGTGGTGCTAGGAGCAACCTCGATGTAGTCGAACTGCAACAAGTCGTTGGGCGACGTGCCATGAACGGCCGGACCGAATGGGCGCGGTACCTTCTCCCCTCCAGTTGTCAACAGACAATGGATGCAGGAGCGGACGAAAATCTTGACGTCAGCCAGTAACGTCGACCAAAAGAAATGACTGCGAAGAACCGACGACGTCGACGAAGCACCACGGTGACCGGCGGGACCAGCGCATGCGATAGCACACAATCGAAGTTGCAAGTCGACGGAATCGTTAGGGACCCAGATCGCACTCGCGGGGTCCGACCAAACACCCTCGGTGACGACGAGATTCGACGGACGGGTATCGGCGGACTTGGCTTGTTCGGCGGCGAGCTCGTCGCGAGAGGGCCACTCAAAGTCCTCAGCCGAAGACGATGGGAGGTCCGGGATGTACACCAGACGACGGACGGCGACTGGAGCAGACCAGCGGCCAAGAAGATCAGCCCAGACGTTATCAACACCATTCATGTGCACACACGTGTAGTTTTACGCATTGAGGCGTACCGTCCAACGCAAGACCTTGCGCATAGACGTTTGCGATAAGTCGGGAACGACAGCCAGGGGGTCGAACAGGAAGATCAGGTTGTGGTGGTCGGTGAACAAGTCGAATCCGGCAGGCGTAGCCAGGATCCAATGCATCCGGTCTATCGTCGCCATGATTGCATACGCTTCCTTCTCGAGGGTAGACCAGCCGAGGAACGACCCAGAGAAATGTCCAGACAAAAACGCCAACGGTTGATGACACTGTTCGGCATGCGGCTTGGACAAGTCCTCCGGCGGCACCTGTGTGACGATGCCGGACCAGACGACGTCAGAAGCATCAGTGTAGACGCACAAACGTAACGCCTCGTCACGATAGGCGAGGGTGACCTGATGGACAAGAGCGTTCTTTGCTCTCTGGAAGGCGTCGGTTTCCGTCTGGCTCCAGCCAACCTTGTCGAGAAGGATACGCGCAACGGCACGCTTCGTCCGCTTGCCAGCGAAGTCGTAAACCGACTCCATCAAATCGGAGAGGGGACGGATTATCGTTATGAATTCAGGAATCGCATTCCGCATCCACTGCATCGCAAAGACGAATTGCTGAAGGTCAGCACCAGTTGACGGAAGCGTCATGTTACGAATACCGTCGATGCGCCGGGGGTCGAAGCGGACACCGTCAGCTGAAATGACACGGCCACACCAGCGGACACTGGTGGCGAACAACACGCACTTCGACGGATTCAGCTTGAGATTGCGCTGCAAGCAGAAGTCAAAGAAGAGACGGATCATCGTCAACAACTAGTCGATGTTCGGCGCATGACGAGAATGTCGTCGAGCCACAGTAGTATGTAGCGGCGAACTTCCTGAGGGAGCGCAGACGACAAAGACGACTGAAGGTACATGACGGCGTTCGTCGTCCCATGCAGCACGCGGGTAGGCGGAAAGATACAATCAGACGTGATGAAAGACTGCGACGGTTGCGACAGCTTGTGGAGTTCAAACTGCTAGTAGCTGTGACTCATTTCAAAGTTGGAGAAGCACTCCGAGTCGGCGGTTTTCGACAACTCCTGTTCGATGTTCGGCATCGGGAACTGATGCTTGATCGTAAAGCAGTTTACAGGACGGAGATCGACGGTGAAACGGAACTCTGCGGGGCCGGGTTTCGCAACTAACAGAGGCGCCGAAGCCCATGGAGATGTCGGGTTCGGATACGCCATGCCGCACTTAACGAGCTTCGATACGGTGCGGGAAAGGAAGTTCCGTTGGGCCTGAGAGTAATTGCGGAGGCGAACTAGGACTGGAACGGCGTTCGGAGCCAAGTCGATCTTGAGTGGCGGGAAGCCGGCAGGCGGACCAGACGAGAATGACGTGCGAAAGATGTCCATGTGAGTAGAAACAATTTCCTTGAGCTCGGGGAGCTTCGCAGGTGTGAATCCACTGTCGCTTGCGTCCTGGACAATCTTGTCAATCGCTTCGGTGACATCGGCATGCTGTTCGGAATCGACAGGGTCGAGTAATGACTTATCCGGAAACGGGTCAGGCTCCTCGCGCACCTGATAATAGTCGACGTGCGGGCGATCGGCTTTTGAAGTCAAGGACGGCTCGGCGTCGGAGTTTGACACACGGTTGAGACGGGCGATCATGAGTCGGCTGACCTGACCACCACGTGTACCCGACGGCGTATTTCGGATAGACGAGCAATCGAAACCGTCGAGAACGTCGCGCTTCTGCTCTAGGAGAGTCTTTGTGTCGATATCAAGATGCTGCAACACCGGTAGACCAATGAGTAGATCTTCGACAGCAAGGTTGGCGTCGGCGACGAGAAATGTCACGTTCAAAAGAGCGAGCGGACCGGCTGCCAATCGGAGTACGGTTCGGGGGGGGCGTCCACGTCCTTGAAAACGTGAACAACTGTGCAGTCTCGGTATTCTTCAACGCTATTTGTCTCCTATCACTCGCTTCTACGTTAGCATGGTCTTTCTTGGATCGTCAAAGACAAGTTGAAGGTCGCCGTGTATCATGTCCTATCAGCCATACGCCCTGAGCCCTTTATACCGCGTCTTGAGTCCGATCTGGAATTCTCCCATCACGACCCTCCGAAGGACTTTCGCGAGTTTTTGGCCCATGCCATCAGGTTGGCCGAAGCTTTTCAACTTGTCAACAATGGTTCTTAGACGCTCTCCCAGGTCTCTTCAACCCCGTCGAATAAGTCGCGGAAATCCCAAGGTGGTTCTAATATCGACAAGTCCGTTTCGGTTGATTCTTGCCCAGGAAGGTTCGACGATACATTGATCGTCTGGTTGTATGGACTCCATAAGACCAAGGTTTATCGCCATTTGTTGCCGATTGTACGGCCTGCCATGAAGACGAGAGGAAAATTATACTTAAGGTCCGTGCAGATGCGATGGCCAAAGATAGTCCTTCGAAGTCCACACTTGCCGCAGATCAAGCCGCGGCTCATTTTCACAAGCTCGACCATAAGGTCGGTGGTCTCCTCAAACCCAGTTCCGATTGGACGAAGTCGTCGTCATTTACTGTCGAGTTGTCTGATGGCACGGAATCTGTGACCGCCAGATAGCGTGCCGATGATTGTAGAGTTGATTTGATCGTGTCACATAGGTTGGCCGAGGCTGCTGTCCTCAATGAGATCTGAAAGTTGAAGAAAAGTTCCCCGGTCTCGTTGCAAGTGGCCGTAAAGGACGAAGAGAATGCCCAGTCATTCAAATTTTATCGAGTGTGGACGCCTCCGCGCACCACGGTCCATCTATCTGTTGGCCCATTAGCTCTGCTCAATGTGTCTTATCTGGTCGCTGATGCCGAACTAGCGGTCGAAGATTTGTTGCTAGGCCTCCCGGTCCTACAAAATTTAGACGTTGACACGAAGTCCCTTGTGGAAGAGCGACATAACCTACTGGACGGTGCCGATTATTCTCACATCGAGTCTGCATCCGCTCATGGAGGCCCAGTTAGTTGCCTAATGATAGTCCGCATTAATGGAGTCCGAACGGAGCAAGGCCCGTTCTCGGACTTGTTACTTCTAGACGCCCCTATCTCCGCTGAGGCCGACGGAGACCTCTCCCAGATGATCCGATTCGCGGTCAAAAATGGTTCAGAGAATGTTTCGGATCTCGAGAGGATCTTTCTGGACCATTCGGACATTTTTAGGACATCCTTGTCATCCAGCCCTCCTGCCGATGTTGCTCCTTTCAAAATCGACCGTTTCCGGACACTAAGCCCGTGACGGTCCGTCTACGTAATTATTCGCAAGATCAACGAACCTTCTTATTAGATTTTGTCCAGAAAATGGTCTCTATTGGTATGGCTTATCCTAATCCAGCGTCCCCTTGGGCCTTTGCTCTTCTTCTGGTGCCCAAGTCTGGTCCACTGAAGTTTCGATTTACTGTCAATCTCTGTCCGGTCAACCGCTTCATTGTCAAGCATCAATTTACAATGCCCAATATTGGACAGGATTTGACCAAGCTGGCCGACGCGACGATGTTTGCGACTTTCGAATTCAGCCAAGGTTATTGGCAGTTTCCCCTCGAACAGTATTCTCAGGCCTGCCAGTCCTTCATAACGCCTGATGGAATTTTCTCGCCCACTGGGGTCCTACACGGTACGGCTAATGCGGTCATGTACTTGCAATACACCATCACCTACAACATTCTGCCAGAGCTTCAATCCTCGCTGGTCATCTGGGTCGATGATTTTCTCGTCCATTCCAGGTCTGTCTCTGCCCATTTGGACTCGGTGCGAATACTCTTTGCCTTTTGCAAGACTTTTAATCTAAAGCTACACCCTGCCAAGTGTGTCCTTTTCTCTAGGTCTATTCGCTGGTGTGCCCATGTTATATCGTCCGACGGGATTCGTTTTGACGCTCGAATCATTAGAGGCCTTCAATCTATGGAGCTCCCCACTACCGGCGAGCACTTGCATCAATTTGCCTGTGCGATACAGTGGATTTGCAAGGCAATTCTGGACTTTTCAAACATCATACATCTTTTAGCCGAATTTCTAAAGTCGGTCTACGGCCAAGCTGGTAAGCGTGCCAAATCCGCTGTCGGTCGAGTCCTTTTGTCCAATCTTGGCTAGGGTGAGGCTAAGAAGACTGCTTTTAGGCGTGGAAAGGCGGCTTTGGAACATCAGGTCACTCTCGTTCATCGCGATGAGCCGACCCGCCTTTGTGCACTCTCGTTCATCGCGATGAGCCGACCCGCCTTTGTGCTTACACAGACGCGTCTGACGTCGTTTGGCCTGGTATTGTCACGTTCAACACTATGTCCAATCTGGTCGTGAAATTCACCGCCATGCAATGTCTTGTGGTGTCTTGCCGAATTTCTCGTAAGGTAATTTTCTGCTCGTGGCTTGCGACTGTAATGCGGCTGGTGGGTAACTGTCCCTTCGCTGGCGCGGTCCCCTCGTGTTGTATATCACTTCACTGACCTTACAGCTTTACAAGAATTCACTGCATCTACTGTACTGTAAATTCAAACCACGGGTAACCATAAAACCAGGGCTACTAGGCATTTTACTGTCATTACACTTTCCTTACACTTCTCAACACAGCGTTTGACCCCATTAATACACTTGGAATAATTACGAGCGAGTTGCACACTGGGATATTATATCATTGCTTTACCAATCAACAGTCGCCTTGCTATCCATACCACCTCGACCACTGTAATTCTTATATCTTGTCAGTGTATGTCACTCGTGTCGACTACAATTATGAAAGCGCTAATTACGATACCGTCAGGGCTATTTTACGGGAAAACCTTTGAATTCGCTACTGTTAGACTGCATTTTCCTTTAGACTGTAGCTATCTTCAGTTCTATATAAACCCTGGTTTGGAGCGGCCGGCTTAACCCAGCCAGCCTCAACTGCAGTTCTACCCAGATCTGCTCGTGTGCGCTTAGCACCCTACATCATCCCGTCGGGTCATCAAGGCTCTGAATGGCTATGTCTTTCAAGTCAAAGACCTACGTAAAGGCCTGGTTGAAGGTGTTCATGGCTCACACCTGAAGTTCTATGACGAGGCCTCGCTTGGCACTGAGGCTGTCATGTCTCACGTTGCATCGTCCGAAACGGGCATGCAAGTTCAGCATCTGATGCGTCTCGTTGAGTCCTATTATGGTCTCATGGTTCTAGTCCGTTGGAAGGGCCTGCTCGAATCGGAAGATAGTCTGGAGCATATCGACAAGGTCTATGAGGACGTCCCAGAATTGTTCTTGAAGCTACTTCGTCGAAATAACGCTCCGCCCCATCTGGTCTCCAAAGTTCGTGGAGAACTTTCTCTTTGAATAAAGGGAGTGTGATAAACTGCTAGGAAATGACATTTTCAGGTCGCTCTTAATTCCTCTCAATTCTGCTTTTCGGCTTAAATGTAAGTTTATCATGCTGTAATTAAGTTGGTTACAGTCGCCGGCGACCCATTCTTTTCTTTTCGTATTTAGGCCGATTCCGGTCTGAGTAAAGTCTCAAAAGAGGCGAGCCACCTTTTCCCTTTTTACCTCAACCCTCGTCGAACCGACCTTTTTGGAACGTAATTCGTTACACCAGTGATCTTGTTTTCATGTATTGCACGAGTACTTTTTCATTTCATTCGGCAGGGGTGGTAGCAATACAGAAATATACAAGAGCTTACTGGTTGCTGATGCTGAATAAAAACCCTCGCCAAGAGCGAGGGAGGCTGGCAACCGGAACATCTCTCCTATGTTGATAAGCCTGATTTTCCCTTCTATGAATGCGGTTTTTGTAACCTGCGCTCTCAAATCAGAGTGGAACAGTGAGAGTACTTCCGAACTGGTAAACAGAAACTGCCTTACTGTAATGTGCAGTGTTCAGTGACAGAGCCACAGCTCTCTACTGCGAACTGGACAACAAGAGTCCTCAAGTGGAATCCTGACAATAAAAGATTGGACGAGATACTGGCAGTGTTTCAAGCCAATTCTGCAGTTTCTTTCAAAGTTTAGCAACAGCGCCCGCATGTGCAGGTAACTCATGGTACCCGTAATGATTTTCAGAAATAAAAACACCTTCGATCAAAGAAATGTTTTGCGTGACACTAGGATCATGGTGTCGTCGTTGTCTAATGTGTGATACTTATCATACAGTGAGTCCCGCTGAACAGAAGGGATCAATGGAGTCTCTTAGGCATTAATGACATGGAGAACTGCTAGGTAATCTGTGGTTCAGAGTGGTGAAAAAGAATTGTGTGGACAAGATACCTCCCGTGGGATGAAAGCCCCATAGACGGCCAGAAATGGCGACTACGGAGTGATGGTTAAAGCGTATATATAGTCATACGAGTTGAGTAAAGCCTCACATCCGAGAGTGGTAAGGAGGCCACAGTTTCTATTCTGATCCTCAAGAGCCCCAGTCCTTCCCTCCGAGACCATTCAACGATTCGCTGCTGACAGGGTTATGATCCTAGTCTATATGACGTCAAGCATAAACACTGAGTACGTCATTGAGCCCATTACTGTGTCAGTATACCCGTTTAAGTCGATTTTGGTTGTCCAGAAAATCATGGGATAAATCGGATGTATCTTCCAGGAGTAAAAGACTTAAACCTTTCCCCTCTTTGAGAAGCGTAAAGGTGAGAACTAGCTTGAATGGGCCAAGCAGTTACAGCTGATCTTGGAGGCTAAAGGGCTATGGGAGTCTGTCGATTGTTCTAAACCTCTCTCGTAGGACGCAATTTATAAGGACAAGAAGAGGTACAGCCAAAAAAGTCCTCAGGCAATGACAGAGATCATTCTCAACATCGACTTGGGCTATGTAGTATCCGTGATCTCTCGAAGGATCGCCCGAAGGATGAATGGGACACGCTCAAGCAGATTAATAGAAGTCAAGCGCAGGCTACTCTTGCCACGTTGAGGCGTAAATTGTTAAGCATGCGCAAGAACGGGGATCAAAGCATACATGATTATGCTAGTTCAAGCATAAAGATTGAGAACGAGCTTGCAGCGAGCGGGTTCGAGTTGCCTGATTTTGACAAGAATTTTGCCCTGATCGAGGGCCTGCCTGAGACGTTTGGAACAATTAAGGCAATTTTACGTGAGCAGAAGAAGCTTACGTTTCCTAATCTTATGGCCAAGCTAGAGGTCCTTCAGAAGGAATTAAGATATTCTTTGGGACCTAATGCACGGGTTGAAGAGGACAGTAAGGCCTTTATATCCGATCGATTTATAAAGGAAACGAGGAAGGGGAAGAAGAACATCAATGTCAAGTGCCATTAATGTGAAAAGAAGGGCCAAATTCGTAAGAATTGTTTTCGGAATCCCGCATCCAAAAGGTTCAAGCCGGGATTGAATGAGAGGGATAGCAAAGAGAGTCACCCTGGAGGAAAGAGCGTCGATAAGGCAAATATTGACTTAATAGCTGTTACAGGGAAAAAATCAGTCTATTGGAGACTTAAGCCGCAGTTGGTTTGTGGACAGTTGTGCCTCTAGGCACATATTTAAGTACAGATCCTATTTTTAGGATGTACAGGAAGTAAAAAGCACCGTCGCCACTGCAATGGATGGTGACGGTGGCACGGGAAGTAAGTTCGTGGGTACAGTGAATATCGTTTTGTCCAAGTTGGGGGCCCGGTAACGACGACTAACCTGAGGGACGTGGCGTATGTCCCGACTGCACGGACGAATTTAATTTCGTTAACAGCCATGCAGAGATGTGGATTGGGGATAGAGCTCCCCCTGGACTTTATAATTTTATTGTAAAGTCCGGAGATCAGGTGGTCACGGTAGGAAACTCTTTAGATCATCGCATTTCAGAGTTGAAAGGTGTGAATGTAGTAACTGGTGCGAATGAATTCATCAATTTAGATGGAGCGCCTGCAAGGGGATCTGTTAACATCGAGCTGTTACACAGGAGATTGACACACGTTAATTGCGACGTGATCAAGGATATGATCAGACACAATGTGGTCGATGGACTACATAATGTCGATTCACAGAGGGTTTCATATTAGATCTGCGCGGAATGCAAATACGGAAAAGCAACCAAGGCCCCACACAAACCGGTCCAGTCACAATAGAGCGAAATTGGGGAACTGATCCATGCCGATTTCGTAGAGAAGTTGGAACCGTCATCTTTGGGTAATGCAGAATACATATTGACAGTATTAGAAGATGCCATTGCTGGCTCGTGGGTGGCGTTTCTGAAACAAAAATCAGATTCTGCACAGAGTTTTACTAAGATTTTCAATCAAATAGACAAGAAGTTAACTAATGACGTGCATATAGTGAGTACAGATCGAGGAAAACCGAGTATTTTTACACAGCTCTGCAGAAGTTCTTTCATGACAAGGGTATGAACCATGAAAATACTTCCACGTTTTCTCCGGTGTCAAACGGCAAAGCCTAGAGACTGAACTGCACATTAATCGAGCGTGATAGGTCCATTTTCGCAGAGCTTGCCTCGATACAAGGTTGTAACGCTAAAAAATACCGGCGTTTCTGGGCTGAAGCGGTCAACACCGCCAACTATGTGCCCAATAGAGTGCTGAAAAAGGGTAGGTCACCTTTATTTGTGAAAAAGACGCCATATGAAGTGCTTAATGGCAGAAAAGCGAACACTACAAACATCCGTGTGTTCGGGTCTAAGGTCTACGTCATGCAGCCTACGAAGTATAAGCGGGACAAGTTTGTCCCAAAGTTGTTGAAGGTGATCCATGTTGGGTACGAGTCAGGAGATCCGTATCCAGTTTATCTCCCGTGAAAAGGGGAGGTTATAGTAAGCCGTGAGGTGACGTTTATTGAGAAGCTGGTAACGGAAAAAGAAGTATCTGGAATAGTTTAGGGTAGTTATAGAGAAGAAGAAACCGGCAGTGAAGCCAGTCCTGAGAAAACTATCTCTTCGGGTGAGTCCCCTGTGAGCACTACAGTTAAGAGTGCTGGTGCTGCTGAAAAAGAAACAGCAAGAGATCTTTGTATGCCTAAAATTGATGAAGGAAGGCTTGCATACATCCTTTCAGTCCTTTTTCAATCAGAGAGAGAAATATCGGGCCCTGCGCATAGGTACAAAGATGCTGCATGGTTTGCTTTGATGAAGGGTGCAGGGTTTTCCTGTTTATCTAGTAGCTCTATTCCTCTTTCAATGGAGGAAGCACTGCAACACCCAGAGCGGGATCATTGGGTAGATTCAATTAGAAGTGAGATGCAGTCTATCATACAGTTGAACACGTTTAAGCTTGAAGATCTACCGCTTGGTCGTAGCTTGGTCTCATGCAAGTGGGTGTTTGATCTGAAACAGAAAAGTGAGAGAGAAGTCGTTCGATACAAAGCTCTCCTCGTCGCGCGAGGACTCTCACAAGTCCATGGCACGGACTACTTTGAGGTTTATTCCCCAGTCGTAAGGTATGAGACGTTTCGACTGCTGATGGGGATGGAAGGCGCCAATAGAGCACGTGGATATTAAGACGGCATTCATTCGATCATCACTTGACGTTGAGATTTATATGGTCCACCCGGAGCTGCCGAGCGAGCTGTGAGAGGAATTTAGTTGGCAGTTCTGGGATGGTAAGTCATGGCGGTTACTGAAAGCCCCATATCGCCTGAAGCAGGGGGCATGAGCGTGGTGTAACAAGGTGACCTCGTATCTGGTAACCGCCAGGGTCTTATTCAGTCTTTGTATGACCTAACCTTTATTTTCGTGATGATTTGGGCTATTGTTTTTCTTATTGATCTATGTCGATGATGTTACAATTTCAGCCAAAATGCTGGAGCAGGCTCATGAAATCAGGAGGCATGGAACTTGAGATACGAAATCTCGGCTCTGCCAACCTATTTCTTGGTGTCAAGATTCATTAAGAAAGGGGACAGAGAAGAATTGTGGGGCTCAGCCAGGAACGCTACATATCCACGCTACTTCAGAGACTTAATATGAAAAGGGCTAAAGTATTATTAACTCCTATGAGGCCTGAAGTTCCCCCAAGGCTGGCACTAAAATGCTGTAATGAAGACACAGAGAGTACCGATGTACCGCATCGTGAACTGGTTGGGTCCCTGATGTACTTGTCTATGACAATTTGGCCCGACATATGTTATTCAGTCTCGCTTTTGGCTCGGTATACGCACAATTATGGCGCAGTGCACTGGAGTGCTGCCAAGAATATTCTGAGGTATTTACGCGGGAAAAAGGGGTTCAGTCTCAGATACGAGGGATTCTCTTGTTTATGTGGCTTTAAGGATGCGGACTGGGGCGGAGATGTGCTAAGTATGAAGTCAACGGGTGGCCATTGTTTCCTGATTGGAGGTACTGCACTCGCGTGGAGGTCTAAGTTGCAGGGGGTGTTTGCAGCATCATACTTGGCGGCTGAATACATTGCTCAAGCTGCTGACGTGAAGGAAGCACTATGGATTCGAGGCTTATGCGGTGAGCTGTTATCGACAGATTCAAATGCTTCTTTTCCGCTTTTTGCTGAAAATGAAAGTTGCTGACAACGAAGATGTTACTGGTCTGGCAAGGGATTGTGTTATTTCTGATCGCACGAAGAATATTGGTAT
Source organism: Kappaphycus alvarezii (assembly GCA_002205965.3). Classification (NCBI taxonomy): domain Eukaryota; phylum Rhodophyta; class Florideophyceae; order Gigartinales; family Solieriaceae; genus Kappaphycus; species Kappaphycus alvarezii. The sequence continues at coordinate 198,710 of NADL03000677.1, read as the reverse complement.
CGCGTACCAGCTGAAAAAAATTACGTTAAGAAGGGTTTGTGCCAGTATCGACTACGTACCTACTTCGCAGATGGCAGCTGATATGATGACTAAAGCTGTGGAAAGTATTGGGCTGATGCATAACTGCGACAGCATTGGGTTGACGAAGGAAGCCATCGGACAGGAAATTCAACATTGATCAACGAAGGGATAATGTTGGGTGACACTAAGATCAACGTGTCGTCGTTGTCCAATGCGTGATTCTTATCATACAGTGAGTCCCGCTGAACAGAAGGGATCAAAAGAGTCTCTTAGGCATTAATGACATGGAGAACTGCTAGGTAATCTGTGGTTCAGAGTGGTGAAAAAGAATTGTGTGGACAAGATACCTCCCGTGGGATGAAAGTCCCATAGACGGCCAGAAATGGCGACTACCGAATGATGGTTAAAGCGTATATATAGTCATACGAGTTGAGTAAAGCCTCCCATCCGAGAGTGGTAAGGAGGCCACAGTTTCTATTCTGATCCTCAAGAGCCCCAGTTCTTCCCTCCGAGACCATTCAACGATTCGCTGCTGACAGAATGGCATGAAAAATTCAGAACGGAAAACTTAGTCAATGTCCTGGGATCTGGAGACAACCCAATCAAACTTTTATCACACATGATAAGGTGGCACGAACAACTTACAAAAGCATCTTAGGATCTCTCGTTCTCATATGCTAGAGATCGGGGTCTCAATCTAGCGTTGGAAAAATGTACCGTCTAGTGGCCCTCAGCCCCACCTGAATCAGTACAGCTGCTATATCGGCGAGAATAAAAACAGAGGTGCAGCGAAGGGTCGCGCGTATTTAAACCCATTTGTTTCACAAATTTTACGGGGAATAATTTTCTGCTCACCTCGCATCACATTGGGACCGTTCCTTAACTCCGTCCTTAATCTGGATAACACTCAGATGGGCTTTCAGCCTCCAAGAAAAACTCTAGAGTCTGCATGATCAGGTAGATAATCCTTGTTGCGCCGCCCTCATGTGCCTCGGATGGGGGGGTAAAAGCCGCAAGAACATTGTAGGAACGTCCTCTTGGACGTTTGCAAGTGAATCCAAAGTATCCTTCGAGTTCGCGAGACCTTGCCAGCGCACTTGAACTTTCAGTCCGTCTGGTTCTTGAACCAACTTCATTAGCCGATCTATGGGCACTCTATATTCAGACTGCACTACTTGGGAGAAAACAGCTCTTTTGTCCAGCCCGCTTTCGGAGTAAATCTTGGGTAGAGATCCATGAAAATATTGCGCAGGTACATTTCGGAGATTTTATACTTGATACACGTGATAATTAATTGCTTTAACGACTCTTCGGGGACCGTGTCATTGGAGGGCTAGCTTTTAACCATCTTTGAAGTTGGTCCTTGCGACAAGAACGTAGTCGCCTTCCGTAAAATCCGGAAGCATCCTTTTAGATGGGTTGATTACTCTTTCTTTGATAACATCCGGGACCGGGAAGACATACATCGTAGACGTATACAGGAATGTCTGCACCAGCGGTGTCGGATCGCGTCCTAGAAAGGCCTGGGGAGGGGACACGTTACCGTGTTGCGGGGAAGCGGAATGTTCAAAACGCTTAGTACCACCGGAATTTGATCGGGTTATTACTTCTGCTAGAGCTGCAGCTCCGAGATAAGCGCCGGAAAAGACCGGAGAAGCTCTTCTCCGAACATTTATACCGCTCCGCTGCTCCACGGCGTACATGGGAGCGTAAAGTGATGCGGGAACTTCAAGTTCTTCCGTACCCGGGAAACGGTTTCGTTCTTGAATTGTGTAGGCCAATTGGACATCGATCCTTTCGGGACCCCGGAAGCAGCACACCAGTCGATGATAGCCTGCGCAGCGTTATTGGATAATATATCAGGAAAGGAAAAAATCCACTTGTAGTCGGATTATTCGTCTCAAAGCATGAAAAAATATTTACTTCCGTTCGTGCTCGGGCCTATTTCGATGTAGTTGAACTGTACGAGATCGTTAGGTCGTGTCCCATGTACGGCCTGTACGAATGCTCGGGGCATCCTCTTCCCTCCAACTGCTGATAAACAGTGAATACAAGCACGGATAAAGGACCAGACGTCGGAATCAAGTGTCGACCATCGCAATGTGGGTGCTAATTGTTGAAATGTAGAATCTTAGCCTCGGTGTCCGATTGGGCCTGTGTGCTCTATGACGCAGATGCGAAACTGTAGATCCTTCGTAGAAGCGGGAATACAACGGGACAGTCTCTGTAGCGCCAAAGTCCCTCAGTGTGATTTATGTTACATGGCTTCTCGGTAACATAATCGGTCTGAGTAAAGGCTATGTCTCCTCCAGAAGGCCAGTGGAATTCTTCGCCCGACGAGGACAGTAGCTCCGGGATTCGGACGAGACGGCAAACCGCGCCTCGGTGTCCGGCTGACCATCTCCCGAGGAAGTCGGTCTATACGTTATCCTCTCCCTTGATGTGCAATCAGGCGTACGTATATACGCTGAAGCGAGCTACCCAGCATAATAACTTCCGAGTCGCGGTCTACGAAAGGTTGGGCACCACCGAGAGCAGGTTGAAGATGAAGATCAAGTTGCTGTGATAAATTTGCAGGTAAAATCCTGCCGGCGTCGCGGCTAAACAGTGCATACGACCAAGTGTGCCGAGAATAGCGTTTTTTTCTAAAGTGGACCACTCGGGTTGTGTCCGGTTGAATCGAGATGAAAGGAAAGCCAACGGCTTGTGCCGTTGTTCCTTTTGAGGGAGGTGTGGGTTCGAGTGCGGGACTTGTGTATTATAGCAGACCAAATGAGCTCCGAAGCTTCGGAGTAGATGGACAATCGCTTATGGTCATCTCTATATGCGATGGTGACTTGGCATGCAAGAGCCGTCTTTCTTGCCTCAAAAGCTGTTTTTGGGGATCAAACCAACCTAGCGTGTCTAGTGAAACCCGAGATACGAATTTCTTTGTACGCTTTCTTGTGCGGGCGTAGATCCGTTCCATAAAATCGTGCAGCGGGGCCGTCAGCTCCAAATTTCGGAAATCCTTGCTTCACCTACCTTAGGCTTGCTTAGCCAACTGTAGGGCACAGAGGAATTTTTGCAAGGGTGCTCTAGTTTTCTGTGGTTCAATGGACCCCAGTCTGTCTAGCCTCTTGGATTCGAACTTTATCCCGTTAGCGGAGATAATTTCGCCCGCATCACCAAATTTATAGGGAGAAAATGATGCTCTTGAGTGGGTGTAACTTGATGTTATATCCAAGAAAATCCCGGCAAAGCGAGTAACACTGTCCAACAGACCGATGATGGCTTTGCCGTGAAACAGATTATCGTCAAGCCATCGCAGTAGCTTGTCACCTAGTTCGGGTGGTGTAATCTCCGCAAGCGCAGATGGCAAATGTGAGCGGGCATTTGTGGTGCTATGTAGCACGAGTATCGGGAAATATATACCAAATCAGGGGTGAGGAACGACTACATCGTCTGAGATCCCAGGACCAGCGGTCGTGTGGCAGGTCGAAATTAATAAAGAACTTCGAATCCGTTAGCTTCGGAATGTTCGAACTTCGCTACTGGAAAATGACGGTGCACTGTGTACCGGTTAACTGGGCGTAGATACAGCGTGAATCGGAACTTCGCACCGAGTTTCGGGACTAGAAGAGTGGCGCATACCCAAGGAGATGTAGGATCGGCGTAAATCAAGTTGTTCTGAGCATAAGTGTAACAATATCTCTGTTAAACCACTTAGAACGGTAACTCTACTCTAGAAATTCTATACTCTGTTAGCTCAGTAGAACTTACTAGAAATTAGAGGTGTAACTATAGAATTACACTATCTAGAATATAACTACGTAAATAAAAACGATGACGTTGGGCTCCACGTCAAATAAAAATATTGGAGGAAAATCAAATTTCTAAAATCATTCAAGACGATACAGTTTCCCTGTTACACCACTGTGTAATATAGAACTGGAATAGCGACAGCGAACTACTCTCTATAAAAGGGGGGCTCATCTGGATTCTTGCGGGAATCCAGGTACACTCCATACACCCTTTGCCCCCAACTTTCTGAAACCCATTACCATCGCCTCTGCTGTTCCTTTAGCAGCGCCCCGGCTGCCTCCCTCTCTGTTTCACTGGTAGCATCCCTTTCGCCGGTTCCGCTGCTTTTTCGCTTTCGTCTTGCTCTAGTTCGAGGTTTTCTTACACTTGTATTTTTTTTAGGTTGTTGAATTTTTGGAAAAATTTTGCTGACAGGTGTACTGTAAGCAATATTATATACTGTACTTGTGGGCTGGAGTGCCAAGTACAGGAAAGCATCTGTGGGCTGGAGTGCCAGGTACTCTAAACCCCATTGTTCTACGCAGGTCGCGGTTACTGATTGGAGAACTAGGTAACCGGGAACTTGGGGGTGCAGCCTAGTCTGCGTTCTCTAAGTTATTCTGTTCAGGTAGCGTGCAGGCCTCACGAAGCTGCGTGATCCTTTTCAGAATACTTAGACTGGACAGTTAGGTTTAACTAAGTTGCCTTCGTAAAGCCGTACTTCTGACCAAGTCCCCATTTTAGGGTCCCCTCACAGTATTCCTATACAATCCTATTGCACTCCTTGGCTGTTAGCTAGGTGCATCGACTGGGTCACGGGTTCAGGTAACGCTTCATAGGGTTGACTTGGACTGGACTTGGACTAAGTGGTACGTGCTCAGAAAGCGTATTCTTTCTGTATTCGCTAGCTTAGAGTCGGCTTGAGAGGCTTCCCTATAGGGTAAGGACACCGATCGCGGTTTACATAGTGGACTGGTGGGGATATCCCGAACGGATTGCTGAGTCACACCGGAGTGTAGGTGTGATCAAAGCTGCTGGTGAGTCACTCCCTCCGCGGGTAGGGAGCTAACCCGTCGTCCAGGGACGAATCCTCTGCATATTTCAACTTCAAGTGCTTGTATTGAAGTTCAGGTGTTGCTGAAAGGCTTTAAGTAAGAGGTTTGATAAACATGTCTTTCTTCAAAAAAAATTAAGCCTATGTTGTTCGATGGGGGTCGAGATGCTTTAACGATTCGGTCATGGTTGCATTCAGTCGAAAAATACCGGAGACTTATTCAGGTGGGCCATGAAGAAGTCATCAGTGCCCAGAATGCTATCGATTTTGCTTCGACATTCATGACCGGAACTGCCGCATACTGGTGGTATACAGTTGTGTCCGAGAATGCTGTTTCTCCTACATGGGAAGCTTTCAAACTCCTGGTTGAGGCAGAGTTTGTCCCCCAGGACAGTGTCATTCGAGCTCGCGACAAACTTACAAAGATCCGCCAGAAAACGAGTGCGGCTCCGTACCTCTCGGAGTTCAGGAATTTGGTTATCAATATTCCCGGTATCAGTGAGTCGGAAAAATTGGCGCGGTTCTGTGAAGGTCTCAAACCCCACATTATGCTGGAGGTTCGTAAAGGAAACCCATCCAAGTTTGAAGCTGCGACTACCATTGCTCTCAACGTTGACGGAGCATTTTATGGTGCAGGTTTCTTTACTGGCAGAGGTTCATTTCACGCCTATCGAAATGCCTCAGGTCCTGTGCCGATGGAGATCGGAAACCTGGAACGTAAAAACGATGGGCAGCGTCAGAAAGACTTGATGGCGAACCGATGCTTTACGTGCCATAAAGTGGGATGTAGACCTTGGAGACACAGAAAAGGAAACGAGAGTAAAGGTAACAGGGGTAGCCCTCGCATACCGGCGAACAATACACAGGCAGGACACAGTAATGATTTGAATGGCTTTGACTCGGGGAACTAGTTGGTCCACCAGATTTGGTGAACACTCAGGTGAGACCAGTAGTGAGTGTGAAAAGATGTCCCAATGAGCAGAGTGAAACTGTTGTGGACATCACCGGAGCTAAATTCTCAGAGGACAGGGAAAAGTCGAGAATCTCCGAAGCCGAGTCTAATAGAATCACGTCTAGTCATGATGACAGCATCCTCACTGATGGACCTATACCATTGGAGCCTTTGTTAGTACTTGAAGGTAGACTGAATGGAATAGCAGCCAAAGTATTAAAGGACGATGGATGCAATACAAACGTGGTTTCAGCCGAGTTCCTGAAGCGAAATAGGAACTTGTCTGAGATTCGGCGTGAACGAGTCATTGTTTGCCATTCACTGAAGGGAGTTACTTAGGAAGCATCTGAGATCATTTCCAATGGAAATATAAAGTTAGGCGAACATACCGTACATATACTTCTAATTGGGCTGTGTCCCAAACCAGGTATGATGTTCTGTGGGAATGCCGTGGCATGTTGCCCATAATTTACGTGTCGACTATCGGAAACGAATTGTGATGGTGAAAGATGCTTCCATTCCAGTGATTGATTGCGATGAAGAAAACCGTATTGATGTGTCCAATTTGGGATTGAAAAAATTTAGACGAATGGTGACGCATGGGGGTGACTTCGAAGTATTTCAGTTACTTGAAGTTCACAGGATGACAGGAGTGACAGATTCAAAGTTCGATGGAAAACTGAGCAGATTACTGGATAATTTCAAAGAGGTCTTTCAGGATGAATTGCCAAGAGGGCTTTCTCCGATTCGATCAGTTGATCATGAGATCAAAGTGGAGGAAGGAGCAAAGGCACCTCATCGACCTTTATTCCAGTTGTCTCCGTCCGAAATTAGGGCAGCAAAAGAGTACGTCGAGTCTCTTCTAAGGAAAGGGAAGATCAGGTCTAGTAAATCACCATATGGAGCACCACTTTTCTTTGTGAAAGAAAAGGATGGAAAACTTAGAAGTGTTGTCGATTATCGCGCTTCGAATCGCATCACCAAAAAGAATAATGCTCCACTCCCTCGTTCTGATGAAATGTTCGATCAACTTGGAGATGCGAGATTTTTTTCCAAGCTTGATCTGAAAACGGGATTCCATCATATAAGGGTGAAACCGGACGACATCGAAAAAACTGCGTTCAATACAAAGTATGGGCAGTTTGAATATCTTGTTACACCAATGGGACTTTGCAACGCTCCTGCTACGTTCCAAACTTTGATGAACCAGACCTTTTATGATTGCATCGATGTATTCTTGGTTTTCTACATGGATGATCTTCTTATATTCAGTAAGAATGAGGATGAACATAACGAAAATCTGGAAATTGTATTAAAGAGACTTAAGGACCACAAGCTGTAAATCTCTCCGAAGAACTGCTCTTTCTTTCAGACTGAGCTGGAGTTTTTGTGTTTAATAGTCGAGAAGGACGGCATTCGTGTCAATCCTGAGAAGGCCGAAGTCCTACAAACTTGGCCGAAACCTGAATCTCTAACGGAGTTGAGAAGGTTTTTAGGTCTAATACAGTCTTTCCGTAGGTTCATTCAGAAGTTCTCGGCAATTGCTGCACTTCTCACAGATCTGACAGAGAAAGGTCGAGGTATTGGGAAATGGGACCAACAGTGTGATAAAGCTTTTCAAAAGCTAAAGAAAGCGATAAAATTGGCTCCAATTTTAGTCACTCCTAATTGGAACAAGCCATTTTGTGGTCATGTAGATGCTTCACAGCTTGCTGTCGGTGGAACTCTAACACAGTTGGATGAGAATGGAAGGGATCGTGTAATTCATTTCTATTCAAAGAAACTTTCACCAGCTGAGTCGGACTACACTGCAAATTACAGAGAGCTTCTGGCCTTGATTAATTTTCTGGGAAGATTCAGGTGCTATCTTGAAGGTTCTGAATTTGAGATTTTCACAGACAACCAAGTGCTTAAGAGCTTCTTCACAAAACCGAAACTGAGTCGGAACGAAGCACGTTGGTTGGAAACTCTCGGTAACTTCGGAATCTTTCCCATCACGCTGAAGCCTTGAAGAATTCACGTCTTGGGAAATGCATTATCCAGAGCTATGCACGTGACTAGAGGAGACCATGACATCTCAGTGAATGAAGTTGAAGTTCCCTACCTTGATGTTGATCAGCTCATTCCTCGGTATGATGACGACCAGTTCTTTGGTCCAGTGGTAAAAGCCATGGAAGGAGAGTAGCCAGAGGATATGGTACAGATGCAGAAACTTGAAAGAATTCTGCCAATGTTCCGAAAGGAGGTTCGGGGCTGTTTTACAATGGAAAGTTGTGCGTACCAAGAAGGTCAGTTTCGGATATTTTGGAAATTGCTCACGACTCGAAAGTTGGTGGACATTTTAAATTTGCGAAAACACTGTCCAGATTAGATAAATTCCATTGGAAACATAAGAGCCGGGATGTTCGAAAGTATTGTGAAGGATGTCTCACGTGTCAGCAGTATAAGGACTCTAATAAAAAAACGTTGACTAATCCAATGTCACTTGAATTGCCTGAACGCAGATGGGGTTCATTAGCTACAGATTTCATTGTGAGGCTACCCCTGACGAGGAGCGGTCATGATGCGATCACGACTTGGGTTGATCGACTTACTCGTCGAGTCCATTTTCTTAAATCTAAAACATCAGATACTGTTGAGGACACGGCTCGAGACTTCTTCATATTCAAGAACCACGGGTTGCCTGATGATGTGACCTCGGATAGGGACAGAAATTTCATTTCAAAGTTTTGGAAGACACTGATGAATCTTTGTGGGGTGAAATTAAGAATGTCTACAAGTAGACACCACAAACAGATGGCGCTTCTGAGATTATGAATAGGATGATCGAGAACTATCTCCATTGCTATTTCTCGTATCATCAGGATGACTGGGATGAACTGCTTCCTTCTGCGGAGTTTGCATACAACTCGGCTGTGAGCGATGATCAGGGTATGTCACCATTTGAGCTGGACTTGGGGTGGACACCTAAATCGCCATTGGACTTTTGGCTAGCAGCAGCATACCTCTTCAAAGTTTGGACGAATTTCGTGCCAAGCTCAAGGTTTCTCTTGAGGATGCGCAATTTGCCTACAAAAGTTGCAAAAGCTCTGCAAGCTGCATATGCTTCAAGGCGATACTAGGTTCCAGATTACAAAGTCGGTTCAAAGCTTGGGATCAATCGCTCGTTGCTTACAGATGTTTATTCTAGGTCCCAGGATTCTAAAAAGCTTGGTGCGCGTAGATATGGGCCATTCGTGGTTAAGGAGCTAATTGGTATGAATACTGTTCGACTGGATCTCCCTGCTCATTTTAAAATCCATCCAGTCATTCATATCATTCACACCACACCACATTTGGAGCAGCCTGATGACATTGTTTTACCCATTCCTCCTGCAACTGCACCGCTTGAGGTGCCTGATGGACCAGAACAGGAAGTTGAGGTTATCTTGGATCACGAAAAGGTTGGACGCGGTTTCAAGTTCTTGGTCTTGATGCGTGGTGTGCCACGTCATGAGGCGGAGTGGCAACCAAGAAAGGATTTCGTTGATGTTACGGAAGATGGATCTGCTGTAGTAACGGAAGCTTTCCAAGAGTAAATTCGGAAACATAATATACTCCCGCAGTATCATTGACGAGGACGTCAACAGTCCGGGGGAGGGAATAGTGTAACAATGTCTCTGTTACACCACTGTGTAATAGAGACTTGTTCGCTGTCGCTATTACATTTCTATATTACACAGTGGTGTAGCAGGGAAACTGTATCGTCTTTAATGATTTTATAAATTTGATTTTCCTCCAATGTTTTTATTTGACGTGGAGCCCAACGTCATCGTTTTTATTTACGTAGTTATATTTTAGATAGTATAATTCTATAGTTACACCTCTAATTCCTAGTACGTTCTACTGAGCTAACAGAGTACAGAATTTCTAGAGTAGAGTTACCGTACTGTCTATAAAAAGTGGGGCTCATCTGGGTTCTTGCGGGAATCCAGCTACACTCCATACACCCTTTGCCCCCAACTTTCTGAAACCCATTACCATCGCCTCTGCTGTTCCTTTAGCAGCGCCCCGGCTGCCTCCCTCTCTGTTTCAATAAATTAGCGACGAATTCGGCAAGGAAATCCCATTGTTCCTACGAATATTTCCAGAGTCAGACTTGAACTGGGCAAGTATCGGAGGTCAAATCAGTGGTAAGTAGGCGAATATTTGCCGCGGGAAAGCGGAAAACGAAAATCAGAATACGTAGATATGTGGGTTTAGTTTTCCTCGGAGCTTAGGCAGGTGCCTCTTTCGCAAGTAGTTTTCGGCCGCTGTCTGGACCAACTTTTCCACCGCTTGTCGGATGTCTTGATGTTCATTTTCATCCAATGGATCCAAAATTGATGCGTCCGGTAAATGGTCTTGCTATTTACGTGATGCAAAGCAGCCCACCGCACGTCGGGGCCCTCACTTCTTCTTTTCCGATGCATCAGTGATGCGATTCATCCTCGCAATCATGAAGCGAATAACGTAGCCTCCTCCTTGTGAGTAGCTTGGTTCTACTCCCTGCACTCAGTACCATCAAGCTCAGTTACTTTGGGCTCCAACAGTGTCATTGTGTTGATCTTAAGATGCCGGAGAATCGGGAGCCCTATGAACAGGTCTCCAGAGACTAATAAATTGATATTATTGAGGGCTAGTCGTCCCGATGATAGAATTAAAACTGTACACGGGCAGGTCCATGACCTTGAAAGAGTGGATTTTTGTGCTTTTTCACATATTTTAAGGGTTGTACTAAGGTTTATTACTCGAATTTTGTTTTTCTTCCCAATGCCATCTATATAAGCCTTCCTAGACGTCTTCGGGGGTACGATGGATACGATGGACTCGTCGCTGCCATCGTCACATTGTCCAGTGACTTGGATCAATGCGAACCCTTCATTGAGCGAAATTGTGCACAATGCGCTTTTTCCTTCTTGTTCCTGTGTCTCGGCATCTTCTAGAGTAATGCGTCCTACTATACTCTGTTTCCGTTTTCAGTTCCAAATCTAAAGGAGTGATCCTTCTGCCCATGATACTTCTGCCTACGGGTGGACCTTGCTGATCCGCCCCTTGCCTTCGCTTCAGCAATCGGGCGCATGTCGCGCTTCCCTTTTTCCGTCGAGAACTCGCGATTATCGATCCAGTACCGCAGATTTCGGGACTTCCATGGGAGTTGAAGACAAATCGTTGCGGGTTTTATCTTTCCCGGCTTCTTCGGGTTCGGGCTAGCTCCGCGTTTCGGGTTTGCCATGTCATCCTTGTCTTTTGTGGTGGAGCCTGTGCTACCGACCCCGCCGCTTCCATGGGAACGCGAATTGTTTGGTTTTGCGTCTCTAAGCGGTGTCGTGGGACCAACACTTAACTTCTCGGATCCCACGGAAATCGATAGGGAATGTGCCTTGAACTTCTTAAAAGCCTTCCAAAGTTCGGTATATAGGAAATCAAGATATGATTCGAGTCTCTTACGCAGTTGCTTCGCGTTAACGCATGAAACGATGTGAAGTGCTGCAATATTTTGCTTTGATTGCATACCCACTTCAATCCGTTACGTCGGAGTAGCGAGGCGTAACTCCTGAAAAGCAATTCAATACGTGAGTGGGTCGAGCCTACGGACATATAGATGCGAATTTAATTCTCGACTAGATAGTCATGGTCCGACGGCATGAAGTTCTTCTTCGACTCTTCGTAAATCTTCTCGAGGAGCATCCGAAGTTCGTTGTTTTTTAATTCGCCCTATTCGCCAAAGCCCACTACAAACCCGAATTCCAGCGCGGGATAGGGGTAAATCGTCGGGAGAAGAGATACTTGGAACCAACTACCCCAAGAAGGAGTTGTTGCGAGCGACAAAAGTGCTACCGTGGTATAGTTGAACGAACAAAACGGATTGTATATGGAAGAGAGTTGAAAGTGCTACAAGCAAGTATGGAAGGGCAGGGTCTACCACTGATGTTCTGCGACCAGCGTAGGAAAAATTTTCCTCTGGTCTGAAGTTGACTCTTAACTTCCTACTACTCGGGACTTGACTTGAAGTTGTCTGCCAACTTGCTTGACCTCTCCATGAGGAAGCAGTTTACTCAGCTCATCTAGACTTTTGGCTACCCCTAAAGTCCGATCAAAACTACAGAAGGTACCAGGAAATGCATAGAAACAATTTGTGTGAATGATATTCTCTAAATAAAAGATACTTAAGAAACTAACAATCAATGAGGTCCTCTTATTTACCATTCTCTAAATCAGATCCAAAAAACTCCTCGAAAACATCCATGCTGCCCGAGCAGTCCCCACAAATATCTGCGAACGGCTCATAGCTCTCTATTTCCTCCTGGGAGATATCTAAACTACTAAACATATCTCCATCCGGTTCCAGCGTCAGCATCACTTGTTCCATACTCTCCAGTCCAGGCCCCACCAGTCCAACACTTTACATGCCCCCTGTTCCCTCATCCACCTCGTCCTCGTACTCATCATCCTCCTCTTCCTCCTCTTCCTCCTCTTCCTCCTGTTCATCCTCCCCATCCTCCCCATCCTCCTCATCCTCCCCGTCCTCCCCGTTATTAACCTTGTAGACCAATTCAGGGGCTACCCACTCCTCGAAGGTCTCCCCAGCTCCCTCCTCGATGTCCCATTCCCGCCCCTTACCTACCTCCTCCGCCTCATCCTCAATAAAAAGGCGACGCAAGAATTCGATAACCTTCTTTTTCGTATGCCGGTGCAGGTAGTCTTCGGTGTCAGTAGGTCCGAAAGGGAGTAGGGGAATAGAGTTTAGGGGGCGGGGATAGCGATTTTTGGAAATGACTTTCGAGGGGCATAGATTGTTCATTTTTGTAAGCTTTGGGGAATGGGAGGCAATGGAGGGTGTTTTGGGTGTGTGGGGGGAGAGGGTGATGAGCAAAATGATCGAGGACGTTTAAAACTTGGAATAAAGGGGTTTTAATAGGCTCCCGGGGCAGGTTCTATAGATTGGAAATAGGTAAAATAAATCTGTAAGGGATTTCGTAGCGGTGCATTTGCGCCCTTTTTCTCAAAAAAGCGAATTTGGAGGAGGAGGTAAGCAAAAAGGGAAAAAGAACTTGATTCGGGATCGATTCAGAGGGGTACATACAGTATAAAAATATCTAGATAAAATGGAAGTAAATTTGGAGAGGACCTCGGTAATGATAAGCGAGGTTCAGAGAGGACGAGGAAGGACGGGAACTATAAGCAAATTTGGACAAGGAGAGGACGTACAGTAAACTGAAGGTCTGTAGATGACGGCGACAAAAAAATCCGTTCCTATCAGCACGCGCCTAACAGCCCTCTACAACCCCCGGGTTCCAGCCCGGACGGGGGTTGTTCGCTATCCACGAAAAATTGATGCTCAATGTGTGGATCGGTTCCGAAGTCAATCCCTGTACGAGTTGTCCGGCGCGCGCGGTGACTTCTTTGCAGTAGTCATCGTAATGGCGAAAGAAAACTCGAATAGATTCGTCATCCAAACAGAGGATACGTGGATGATGAAGGAATGTCGTAAAAATCCCGCGAGTACGGTTGGTGTCTGAGGTTGAAGCGTCCATTCTTTCGAGATAGGGATACGCTGTAGCGTGTCTTCTTCCGTAGTCAGTAGTCTTGTGAGATGCAACGGGTGCGTCCGTTGTGATTGGTTTGTTGAAGCCTGAAGTGATAATTGTGGCAACCCTGAGATAATTGAGCCCAATGTGTCAGAAAATAGTTTTTCTTGCAGAACGATGGTGGTGTAGGTGAGTGCGTTACCGCCGGCGACAGCAGAATAGGCACTTGTAAATATATTACCTTAGCGGTCCTCATGTAGCGAATAATCGGGGCACCAGAACCGGGTTATCGGCCACACCTTGTAACAAACCCTCGCAAAAGACACTGACAGATGATATATATGAACCAGTTTAAGGACAAATTCGCGCAAGGGATAGCCAAAGAGCAGCATTTACGGCCTAGATGCTCTTTTCTTGAGCCAAGGTGTGTGCTGCGTCCCTTGCTCTATTCTCAATGTAGATAGTGAACCCACCCTTTTTCCGTTCGCTTGCAGTACTTCCACAGGTCCCTTTGTTACATAGCAACGGAAAGTGTCCCAAAGAAAGTTTACCGAAAAACTGCAGGTGTTCAGAGTGCAACTCATGAGTTGGTCAAACTGACCGGCGCTAATTTATCAGGACAATCAGGGTCTTCTTTTAGATTTGGACCGCCCCAAGGCCGCCCGCCACCATATTAGGGATCCCCAATTGGGCAGAGAACACCGAAAACGACCTGAAATTCTCGAAATAGGATCCAGAGGAAGGACAAGTTTCTTCGATGTTATTGATAGGATAAAAATGGCGTCAACGGAAAAAGGAAGCGAGAATTACCGTTAATAGGAGTTGTTGCAAGCGAGTAAATTTCTGCAGTAGACGTTAACGGACAAGGCGAGGAGTAGTGGTGAAAAAGAGTTACTGCTCTAGTAACCAAATATAGAGGGGCAGGCTATACCACCTCGCTTATAGACTTGCCTCTTTTCTTACGGAGGAAAAAGTTCACTCATTTTATATAAAATTTTCTCCGAAACAAAAATCTCGATAAATTGCTAAAGGCACTAGAAAAGTAGGAAAATAACTCATATGGATGCGGCGAATTTGTCAAAAGAAACTTGATATTAACTAAATACATCTACGCATCAAAATTTTCATCCCCTAGATCAAACCAGGAAACTACCCTCAAGACATGATAAGCACTCCTATATTCGCCACAAGTAATCCTGAGCAGCTCATTATTTCTTATCCTGCTTGCGATAAATGCAACTCTTCTTGTGTTCTTCTAGGAGGTCCCATGTCGGGGCCACCTGGTCCATGTAATCCGTTCACTACCTTCCGACGTTGCCCATTCAGCTGTTATATCCCTATTCCCTGGACCCTGAAACTCCTCTTCTTCATCTTCGGACTCGGACCCGTGGTCATCTTCTTCTTCTACTTCGGGCTCGGACCTACTTTCCTCCTCTCCTTCTATTTTGTAGACAAGCTCCGGGGCCATTCACCCCCAGAAGCACTCGCCTGAATCACAGCCTTTATGTTCGTATTGCTCATCGCTATTTATTTTGCTTCGATCTCTACCATGTGAAAAGCAACGAGCTCCGCGTGACGCTTCCTGGTTTGGCGACGGAGGTAGTCCTTTACGCCGTTTGGGCCAGAGGGAATAAAGGGGAGACGGTGGTGGGGCGAGGGTGACGAGGTTTGCCAATGAGGCGAGAAGGGGGTATTCCATGCATGGTGGCTGCCAAAAGGGGTGTTAATTGCCAATTTTTTGTGGTTGGAAGTTCATTGGTAAATTTAAAAAAGCACCGATGGGTTTAAATGGTCTCAAAGGTAGGCCTGCTGAATCGAGAAGTTGGCAGAAATTGGTCATGTAGTGGGGTTAGTGAACACTGCATTAAAAAGGATGATTTATGACGAACACACGTGTAGATGTCTTGATTATTGAAAAATGATATTTAGGGTCGAGAAAGGACAAATAAACCGGGAATAATAAAAGAATTACTGTCAAAGGAGAAAATAATCACACAAAAAGATAAAAGAAAACAGAAACGAGAATGAATAAATATAACCCTCTTCACTTAAAGGGAAACGAAAGCGTAGGGAGAAAAAAGTGAAATAAAGTAACGAGAGAAATATAGCTAGAAATAATTCATGTGGGAAATTAAAAACCTCCATTTTCTCGTTTGAAATTGCCTTTGTGAATTCGCTGCACCCCTCCCATAAAAGAGTTTCTATTCAACCTGTTGAATATTCTGAACGAAGAGAGGGTTGCAAAGTGTCGGAGATATCAAGTGTTCATAGATCTAGGCCTTTCCCAATTCGCATTTCCAAATTAGGAAGCAGGCACCCAGATGCATACGTTTTTCTTTAGATTTTTCACACCAGTAGCTATTACAGCTGACTAAAGCTCGAAAAAGTTCGTGCGCTATGCAGGCAAGGGAACGCTATAGCGGCCATGACGTCTACCATTTCATGCCTTGCCACTATTCTAGCTTCGGTCTTTTGAGAGAAAATGCGGGCTTTCCTTATGGGCCTTAATCAGTTGGGCTCCCCTCCACATCTTGACGTCGGATAACAGTCGTGAAATATTTCAAAATTATACCACCCCATACTTACCCCCAGTTCAGGAACCCTTTATAGTCTTCACGCCGTACGGCAGCACAAGTGATTACGCGACTTTTTAAACGACGAAGTATCCCACTTCGCCATTTTCTCTTTCCGTCAAACGTGAGTTTGTGCTAAAGTCAGATGATCACAAGAGGCCAAATGAGCGGCGAATAATCTATGTTATAATACAAATAACCATTCCAAAATTCGTATCACTGATGAAAAATTTCGGTAGAATTCCTTATGCCTGGTCTAGACACCGTAGTATCTGCTCTCACTTCATATGTTTACATTTTAGGGTCACTTGTTCCCCTTTTGATAGCATATATGCTGAGGCATACTGCAGAGACCTCGATGAAAAACTGAAAAGGCATCGAACAAAACTTCTTCCTAATTCATTGATCCTCTCCGAAAATATCCAATCAGAGGGCTCTCAAATATACGCGACTGAGCTTCGCAATGAAGATATACTGCAATTACTGCACAGTTTGATCTGAAAATCTCGTTAAATTTTATATTTAAGGTTTAGGGTTTTAAAAGAAAAGACAGGCAGCGTCAGCGAGTCTGCCAAAAAAGCATTGTGGTTTTTTGCTTATGGTAGATGGTTGAGTAGTTTTTGTTACCCCACAGATTAATGGGTTCATTTTTCCCATGTAGTGGAGAATAGTCCACAGTGGTTCCAATCAATCCCTTAATTCTTCATTTCCATGCTTTGCGAGGAATAGGATATCTACATCAGTTTGCGTAATAATGAGAACAATTATCAATGGATTCATGGTGTGACTCAATTATTCCATCGCATCAGTTAATCCGTAAAGATAATTTAGCAACTGGATTAATTGATTCTCATGTAAGCTAAAGCTCTAAGATATAATTTACGCGTGATACTTTGACCTAAATGAAAGTCTTACTATTTTAAATCTTTTAAAAACATATTAGAACAGTGAATTGCTTTAAATTCAACAAAAAAAGCTGGTAGAACGCATACGGAAATCCTTGGTGTCATTTATACGGAGGTTTTTTCTTTAATTTTACAGCATTATAATTCACAAAGGGCCCATGAAATTCTAGCCCATATTTCTTCCCTTGATCAAAATAAATCTTCCAAGTAAGATATTAGTGTTACTCGGTATATCGTTTCCAGCTACTATTTTCTTTCATAAACTCAGTAGAATTGCTCGGGGATCTTATGGGTGTAAAAATGCATTGATATGGACGTCAATGAACTGATTTTTTCGAATGTACCTCATTTACTGACGAATTAAAAGCCTGAACTAGTTTCTCAATTCGAGAATCAAAATAAAGCTTCTCTTGCAAGCGCGTGAGTTCTGCACTTACTATCTATTTATGTCAACTACGACTTTTATATTGTTAATATTCGTGATTTTGAAGGTTGCTGTCAATTTAGACTTGAAACTTTCGCGATAGACTAGAAATTTACTTATAGCATTAAGGTATGGTGGAAGGGACATGGAGGCTGCGAATTCAGAGCTTTTCTAAGGAAGAGCTCTGAATTATTAGTTCCCATCTCAGCACTTTCCATTTGAAGCGCTCTCATATGTTACATTTGACTCGGAATTTCGCTATTCATTGCTGAAACCTCAAAAAACCCCAAATACACAGAGATAAGTAGTGCTAAAACTAGTCACCATAGGTTCAGTGATGGTTCTTAGCCTTGAAGGTGAGGCTTAGAACAAGTTTAAATTTAACATCAGATTTTTGCTGGAGACTCTTATGGTAAATGTGGCACAATAGATAGTGGAATCGTTCACAATGAAGAATATAATTATGACCTTCAACTCTAGATGGACAGAGCTTAATCCGATTCGATCTTGAAAGGTATTTATATGCTTTCGGAAACTAATTTAATTCCTTGATAAAACTTAATTCTTTCAAGAAATCCTATGTAGAGTGTAGTCCAGCACTCAAAAAAGGAGTTCCAAATAGATTCCGTACTTTGATTGTAAAATAATACAGAATTATCGAAATAGGTCTATGTATCAATATGATGTACGGAAATTTTATCAAAAAAGCAATACTGATAGCTAAATATTGGTTAAATATGATTCTATTGGGCGTAGTAACTTCGAATGATTTGAGCTTTGGTTCAAATTGTTGGCAGGCGCGGCATTGTTTGGATATATACTGTACGTAGTAAACTCTCCTGCCTCAAATAGCTTTCAGTGGCAATTTTGCATAACTTTGAAGCAGAATAGTTGAATTAAATGTAAGGGAGTCGTTTTTATTGAGACTTAGAGTGTAAGAATTGTGAGAAACTCACTATAGCGTAAAGGTTGCGGTGTTTTCTAAATACGTGAATTTAGGAGAAGAAAAGTTTCTAAACTATATGACCGACAAGTTTCTACCTTTCTAGGTCTCTCAAACCAATATTAAATATGATATTTGTATTAAAGAAATCAACATGTAGAAGGGTAAAAACACCATCACGTGTTGTAATAAGAATTGGAATTCTGGGAATATTTGGAAATATTAGATAACCCAAACTGTAAGCGACTGTGACATGTTTCGTCTCATTTTGATTTCAACTATCTTAGTATGCCCTTGCTCACAATTTTCCAATGAATGACTAGTACAGAGAAAAATTACGTAACATTTATCGGAGTTAGAATAAAAGGGAAATTGGCGGCTGTTCGTAGTTAAAATCTTGTGGATCTCAATTTTACTTTTCGCCCTTTTCTTTTGCTTCCGTTGCAAATTGAAGATTAAAACGCTTTATATTGGGTGCGTGATTCTTCTACTACAATTTATCTCGTTTGTGAACACCTGAAATTGTTTCGGTACCTCTAGTTAAAATGACCATTATCCTAAAGAGGCCGGTACTTATTGCTAATTTGTGAAAAAAACTGTTCGGACACATAACCTGATTCATCTTCATCCTCTTCCCAAAATTCGGGATTCTCACAACCATGGTTACTGTTGACATATCCGAAGAAGTCTTCAACCGATAGCAATTCCTCTTCAGCTGATTGATTATCATGATTCAATTCTTGAAAAGATAAAAAAGTGCATGTTTTGTGACTCTGGTAGGATCCTTTAATGAGTCTCTCTAAAAGTATTGAAAATTTCTACCAAATTTCTTAGCCATTGAATGGCGATATTCTGATACAATATGGCCCTTTTTACCAATACCCTGACAAAATCCATGATCACGGGTTTTGTCGTGAGTCACGCTGAATGCGCCATATTTAAGGTCAGTATTTGAGATAGATGCCATGCGTATTTTCTTCGTATCCCTCATGCGTCTAACTTTCTCCTGTTTCTCAAATTTAGCACAAAAAATGAACTGCCTGTAAAAGATTGGTAATTGAACTGAAAAGAATTTGTTCTGTTGCAAGGGTTACGAGCCAAGGAGAATAAATAAACGACGGACTGAAGATATTCACATTTGCGCCTTCCTTAACAACAATGGGGTAGTGCATGAGGACTCAACAGGGATATTTCCTCGTATAATTTCTCGATTGCATCATTCAAGGTAGGTGCAAGATGAATATAATATCGAACACGAATTTTTCTGAGATAGGAATCAATTCATTTTTCCTGGAGACTGAGTTATTCTCATGTTCCAGGGTTTTCGGAGCTTGACAATAATGCCCAAAAAAATATTCACTTTTGTTATTTGTAATAAATCGAAAATTACTGTGAAGAAGTGGTGGAGATGCTTGTGCTTTTGCCCTTCATGGAGAATGTCGTATTGGTAGGCATACTTGTTTTACGCTGTAAAATAGTTCCCAAGTTAAGTAGGCTTCCAGAAAATTTCTTATTTTCTTCCCTAAAGCGCACGGAAATGTAGTATGAGACCTTTTCTTCTGATGATGCGGAGAGTTGGTTGTAGTCTGGAAGGGAAATATGCTTTTTGAAGCTAGTCTTACAAATGATACAGATTGAAAAGGAAGAGAATTGAAATAGGCATCAATTCGGGCCAACGCTTTGCTGCGTTCAAAATTACGGAGAACACTTGACGCAAAGGCATTTGAAATAACAAAGGACTCATAATGAGCCGCTAAAATATTGCTTTCAGTAAGTAATACAATCAGTTTGCGAATGATGGAAGGGTTGCTCAGAATATGTCCCGAGACGAGCATGGGGATAGGAAAATCTCCGAGCAGGCAAGCCCTTTGCTCATCAACAGAGAGGGACATATAGAATGTGAAGCACTACATGAGAGACTTTCGCAATTAAAATATCTATGTAATACCCCAACTGAAACCCATACTTACTGAACATATTCTTCAAGTCCCTGTTATTGTTTATCTATTGCTTTGGAAAAAGTCCCTTTTCTTTACTTCTTTAAATTTTTCATATTACATCATTTTTTATGCAATTATCGTTTCCGGATGATATAAAATGCCCTTTAAAATATGTTTTTAGCTACTTTATGTACGGGTATAACACCTACATTTTTACGATTTAGTTTTGACATTCTCTTTTTATTCACGCAGAAGTCAGGATTATTTTAATAAAAATTGATTCAATCTCATCAGAACAGAATGAGAGGAACATATGTAAATTTAGACTAGCTATATTTCACGAATTACCACCCTGACTTGATTTTTTTCGAGATAGATGGCGATGAAGATACGAGTGAGTTTCATTTTCGCGCATACAGTCGGCAAGATAGTGGGGTATGTTTTTGTCCTATTCGAAATTGAGGTTTTTAAATCCTCATGTCAGAAAAAGAATGTTTTGACCAGTTACAAGTAATGCTGAAAATTTTCAACGTGCGAGGTTTCGCGATCACACGTATCTTTTTAGCCATATATCAGATGTGTTGTGAACCAGCCGGCGGTAAACTTTGCAACGTAGGCGAAAATTTCTACTTTCCGCTGTCGGTGGCTATAAGGGCGAGAGGGACTGTGTAGTAACCTATGAAGTGTTGACGACGGGATCCATTAGGCATATGTGAAAACTGACTGTGGGAACCTGATATGAAGATAATAGAGTGAACATACTCTCAATAGCATACACCAATTTTGTTATTTCCGTCAGATAAAAAGGTATTATTCGTTTAATGTTACTTGCACCACTTTTATTCATTGTATCCCAAGCGGTCGTTGTTTGACTCAACTTACCTAGATCCCCTATCAGAAACTGCTAGTTTAAGATAGAACTACAATTAAAGAAATGAGTGGGAAAACGATATTCAACTTCATTTTTAATCTCATCTTTGTCATTGCATTTATCCTATTTGTTTGTTTTTATAGGCAAGTTATTTTTGTACACATTTTCGAATAGTATAAATTGCAAGCGTTAAGAAAAGGCCACGCGCTATATTCTGAAAACATTTCTCGCCAAACTGTATTTTATTCCGAGTCCTCGAGCGCCATCTGTTGAAAGCATTTATGCTTCGAGCATAACATATTCTTGAAGAAATTTTCGTTTCAACTTTCACTTCTATTAAAGAAATTTTATTAGCTTTTCAGAAAACAAGAATTCGAACGCAGGATTGTTCTGGGCTCTTTAAGAAAAAACAGAAAGGGAACGAAAGCTACTATTTGCAATTGGTGAGAAAATAGGAAGGTGTAAACTAGCATTCTAGGAACAGGTGAGAATTTATTTTCCTCCAGCCATACTACCAACTATTATCAGAGAGAAGGAAACCACTCCGAAACAACAATCTCCAGATCGCAAAATTGTCTCTAAAGTCAATATATGGCAACCCAGATCGCTCAAATAACCCGTCAAGCTATCCCCAAGCCATTTAAGACGAAATTAACAACAATGAACCGAGTGTATCACGAACCATCAGCTGGCGGTGAGTCGCAGCAGTAAATGAAGAATACATACAATTACCGATCTCTTCAGGACTTTTTATGAATCATTCGGGACTGACATGTGATGAACTCTGAAAATTCATGAAATAATTAATGTTATTATGGCAGTGCTCAAGATTTGAGGCTCTAAGAAATGGAAAAAACTTTACATATACCAAAACATTTCTTGGAAGAACATGACGTAATCCCGCTGCAGTATGTGGTAACTTTATGGCATCAGTAGAACGGGTGTCCGCTGCAGGATCCGACTATACTGCTAGCTGAGTGCTAACCGGGTGGTCCACGTCGGCCACGTGCAGCGACATACGCGATTCAATAGATTGTGCGTTCGACGACCAGATTGTGCTACTAATGCGCCTATAAATCCGATTGCGGATAACTCCTGTCGACGTGTGGAATTTGTCAGAATATGAAAGGAGCAAATCATAACAATATCCGAGTCTCTGCCGCAATCTGAAAAAAAGGCAAAAAGAGGTCGATAGCGCAATTGCTCAACTTTATTTTAATAAAAAATAGTGTAATGGGCACATATGCAGCAATAAAAAGCGAAATCTAGACTTACCGTTGTCAAAATTACGGCCACCGATCTCATGATTCACGTTGACAATTTCAATTCGGAAATCAGGAGAAAATTCTCTCAAATACGTACTCAATAAGTAAATAAATGCTACAAAAATGATAATTTGAGGTTATGAGGTACGATGAGAACCTAAAGCTGGCGGTTACAAAATAATATCAAACTTTACATACAAAACATTAACGTTAATATAAAGAGAATTATTCATCTTGTTCATTTATTGCTCAGAGGTGAGGCTATCTACTTATAATATTCTTAGAAAAACACCGTCGCAGTTTTTCATACACTTCTTCAATAATTTAAGCAAAGTTACAGTAGTGCCACAATCATACGCAGCACCAAAAAATATTTCTCTCAAAATGGAGCAGTTATTGTTCGACAGCGAGCATGTTGGGACAGCCTTACAACAACTTCCTCTCCTCACTGATATATTTTTTCTCATTATCTTCATGGAATAACTCGAGATGTTGATGAGATAATTAATTTATATACATTTACATAGATTTAGTTGATGTTACAATTACGAAAATGGCTAACGACAACCTGTCGTAAAAAATAAACTTCTCTACGATATGATCTGGGCGAACAGCGATTTTCTCCCTCGAAGCACAAAAAATCTTGAGCTTCATCATCTTCAGGCCACTGTCCCAAAGATATATCCAAATTAGGCATTAAGAATGAACCTATTAACTGTTTTAAGGGATAAGAAAAATAATACGATACCAAATAATTCAAATACAACAGTGACGATCGTGTAGTTCGGAGCTGCACCAACACCAGAGACTAAAACAGAGTCAAGAGATCTCGAATAAAATATATATTGTGTGAGGGTTCATACTCCGAGCAACTCAAAACTCTAAATGAATTACGCACAGAACAATCGAAGAATGTAAACTTTTCATCTGATAGTTCGTTCCTGGTTTCTTCTGGTATCTAGCTACGTCGGCTCTCCAGAACATTTTCGAGGCTACTAGTACGGTGCATTTAAGAGTTCCGAAATTATCAAACTAAAGAATTCAGTCGGGATAGAGGTCCAGATATGGGAAGTTCATTCTCATATTTCACTCGGAAATTGGCGATATAATCCCCTCCACTTCACAGGGTATTAAGTATACTAGAAATATACGCAATAGGGTTCAAAGAATCGCTCAAAAAATGGCATTCAAAACAAATAAAGACACTTGTGGAACAGTTGTTCAGCTTCCATCAATACCAGAGTTTTGGGAAAATCTGAGGTTTCCGAAAAACGGCAGAGAACCACCATTCCGATTCCTGCATATACAGTTCCGTTTGATGTCACCATGTTTTTGTTTAGAATTTGTTCAAGCGTTCATGTACCCGGAGCAGGGGGTTTTAAGAAAATAATACGTGTACAACTATTCATCTCTGTACACTATTGAATTAGGTACTGAAAAGCACGCACGTTTTCCCGCCTCGTCAAGTATGAAAAATTTGATGAGATGTTTATAACTATTTTTGAAAACCTATTTATGTACATAAAAATGACAAGATCATGGTAAATATATATAGCATAATAGGCTCCACTATGTTTGCTTCTGAATGTATTAATAATTCTCCATTTGGATAGTTTCTGACAAAAAGTACTGGCTTTTAATGAGTGGGTAGTACATGTTGCTTGTTGTGTACGGAATCACTCATGGCGTGAATCAAAATTAAATGAAAGGTACCATAGAAGTTTTATATTGCATCGCTGCCGACGCCTGTGGTTCTCCTTCGAAAACGTTTTTGTAAATGTTTCAACCCAACTACCCCCAAAAATAGGAATAGGTGACGAGAGTCATTTATTGTAGCGATTACGAGTGTCTGTTTCATTGAGGAATAATTTTTCTCTCTGCAAAATACCGCTGCAGTTATTTTTTACAGTTCAGTCTTGGAAATAATTAAAAAAAAGAGCAGTTCTTTTTTTTCCCGTCTGCACAAAGCAGACATGCTGAAAAATTGAAATAAATTTGAATTTCTTATTTTTTCGAAGTCAGAGTGGAAGAGAGAACCTTCACTACATTTCGAGTATGTTTTTCAATCGTAAACGGATTAGCTGCTTATCAATTCAGAGTTTACAGCTATGGGGTTTTCAATTTTTTTCTCGGTGGATGTAATTTAAATTACCAGGATATGGAAATTAAAACTATCAAAATTAAACACGCAATTTTTACTTTTCCTCTCCTGTAGTGTAAACTTTTAGCAAGAATAAGTTACATTCCTTGGCTATGAAAAGCCAATAATTTAATTCGTTAAAATTAATGAGTAGCCTGAGGAGTAAGATCGATGTTTCAAAACTCTCTTCAGTAATTAATTAGTTGACGGCAAATTGCCATAATTAAATTTAAACTGATTTAATATCAGTTTAAAATCGCTTTGTTCAAGTTTTTAATATCAAATATTCCGAAGATCTCGTTTTCGAGCACCTGAAAAAATATGGGGATTGCCGGTACGAAAATATATCAAAATCAAAAAATACGGATAGGAAAAGGCTATTTTCCTAAAAAAGAAACAGTTTTGCGAAATTTTATGCAAATCATGGAAGCACAAAAAACAACCAGTTTTATTTCAACAACCTGAAAAGCTCCACTTTACTCAGCACGAACCATTCTAACTAATTTAAGGTAATGAACTGCAGAAACGGTTACGAACATATGAAAATGTCCTTTCGCTACTGTCTGTCGGAACATGGTATACTGTACATATGAATACAAGGATTACGGAAAATCATTTTTGAATAAAAGAAATTTTTATCTATATTTTTTTGTGCTATCATATACTTTCAATACCATTAAGTTTCGATTCAATTAAGAAATTCGGAAGTTTTAGCGCTGGTCAGGTTTTGGAACACTTTTCCCCTGAATAACCTTCTACTTTAATTTCATTTCGTCAAATTTTATCCTTTCAGGCAGGTAGATGTTTAAGTCTAACTTGCGTAGAATTTGAGGTACTAAACATCTATCTATTGTAATTATATATATCTAGAGTATCCTTTCTAGTAAATATTTTCTGGCCCAAAAATACTCTTTTACTCGACATGAATACTGTCAGTATTAGTATGAAAAATATTTTGACCAAGGGTAAAGACACTGCCATGGTAGATAGACTCTAGAAATCTCCGTAAGCCTCTGTTTTAGTCTAAAATCTAGTCACCAAAAATGGAGCAATACAAATTTAAATACTACCTTCTTCGTTTCGAGCCCCCGCTAGTTTATAAACTTGAAATACTCCAACATAAAAATAATGGATCACTCATATATTTTTATTGGCAATTAAATGCCCTTTGAGTCAGTCCAATAGCAGGGGAATTCATGGAAGGTGTCTACAAGGGTTGGTTATCCTCAAAATGATAAAATCGGACTATACACTTAAATCTAAACTCCTCGCTCCGGTTGGTGAAGAGCATTACGGTATTTTCATACCTGCATAGTTCTTCATAGCATTAGATTGTCACTTATGAAATATCTTCGGAGCATAAATAATCTTTTTCCCAGTCATATCTTTCCAAGCCATTGCCCGTTAGAGCTTACCTGTAATAAAAGAGAAGGTCATATTATAACTGCATAATTGTGTGAGCGAGTGAGAAAGAGATCTAAAATTACCGACAATTCGACTGATAACGCAGAAATCAACCTTAAACCGACCTGAGTCTGATCAAGCACGTGTCCTCGGACGTTCGTACAAACACTACGTGCAATATTATGTGTATCCAGGTTGTCAGCTCATCTATTAAACCTTGCTATTTAAGATTTACTCCACTTTTAACAGTATGAATGGCAGTCTACACTGAACGAAAAATCTTACCTTATGAAAAAACGCTTTCCTTTTGGACAGACTGCAGTTGCGTCAGATTTCCGAAATTTTCACGAATCCTGCATGTCTGCCAAAAGTCACATCGCGACCACTCAGGCGTCCTAGAATTTTTGATTACTTCCAACAGAAAACTGAAGTTCTACTTTCTTGTTAAAATTACCAAACCCCTGAAACCCCCACAACTATGGCTTCAAATTTTCTCCAAAGCTTCTCAAATTTATACCTAATATCAGAATTTAAAATAGTTTTTGAGTAAACTTGCTTTTCTGACATTTCTTTATAAATTCATTCTGAGATAACAATCGTAGCCTCAAGCGTACCATATTGATCTGAACTTTCTGTGGATTTAGTTTTCGTTTATTTAAAAAAACTACAAACAAAACACGACAGGGAAAGAAATGGGAATGTTGGAATAGGAACTATGTTTGCAATTTTCCAAAACATAGTCCCTATTCTCGTTTTCTTATTTTCATTATCTATAACGACTTCTTAAATACTACAAACCCTCCTTATTTTATCTCCACTCATGCAAGCTTCCAACTCTTATCACACTGCACCGTTGCCTAATGTACTAAATTCAGCTGAAAGTGTAGCGTTTCCACCTCCATGAGTACAGAAATTTCCTACTTTATACATTTTTAAGGCCGATCAAATCCTTCACCACTCCATCCTCCCTGATGGATAGATTGATTAATACTCTAGCTTTTTATTCTTATACACAGTATCATACCTTTAATTAAAATTATGACTTTACCACCGTACTTAGACGCCAGTGAAACATGGAGCCCTACTCAGACACTAGTTATAATTTCCATTTCATAGAAATCTGTGCAAAATCGATCAGATGAAGCCAAAATTTAGATCTCAATCGCCCCCGAAGGCGACATATGCTTCAATAATTAGATCTTAAGTTATTTATTATTGTTAGTTGGAGCAATATAATTTTTCTGTGATGTTTGTTTTTTTCTGTCAGAATCACTGATTTTTGCAATTGAAGCTTTTATAAAGTTTCAGTTTGATCATTTTAGGTCCTTTTTCTGTAATAGCTTTGAATTAAGTATCTTTTGGTTACAGTATACCTCTTATGTCGTTGAGAACTTTTCTTTATATATCTTGATGTAAGGCTTCGGACTGTGCACTGGAATCATCAACTATCATTTCAATCATAGATTAACTTTTGAGGGTCCAGCTACCCGCAGGGAAGATCTGTCTCATTTTACAAAAAGAGAGCAATAATATACATGATACTTAAATGGCTCGGTAATTTCTAATCACGAGCTTGAATTTGAATATTATATGAGTTCGATGGCAAACTAATCGCGGAAGAAACAGAGGATCAATTTCCTTTTTAAGTTCTGCAGATTTTGCTTGTATGTATAATTCCAATTTCCATGTAATTAAATCAAATGCAACGAGAATTCATACTTTTGCAAAAGTTTTGAATTAAAAGACAAATATCTGTGTATGAAAAATAATGCAGAATATTGATGTGGATGATACTCAATGAGCGTATTACCAGTCTAGATTCTTTGATAACTTTTGACCTGCTGTTTGGTGGTTTATTTCCGAATAGGAATAGAATTGCTTCAGGAATTTATTTTAAGATGCACTGCTGGGAGGAATGCTGGATATTTCCAATAATATTTTAATATTTCGGTTTCTATTAAGGCATAAAATGACTGGACGATATCCACATGAACGCAACACTCACCAGCAGTTTTGGCGATTAATTTCAGATTGAGGTCAATAGTTTCCAACGAGTAGTAGAATCTGTAGGAAAGACGCTGATATTGGCAAAATATAGAAAGGTAAAAGCCGAAGATTTTTCTTGCTCAATGGAAGCGAGACGTATTAGATGAATGGAACCATAATTAGTCTAAGAATTTTCTCGGAACATAGCATGGGCACTTGCTGATGAGAACGTAATAGAGGGAAGTAAAATATTGTTTACTTCGTTGTACTTTGTTTCATGATTTTCGTAAATAAAAATCACCTTGAAATGCGCAACATGGATATTCATTTATCGTGGAAAAAATTAAATAAGCTGCACAGTGCGGAACGTTGCCATCACAAAGGAAGCGTGGAAGAGGCGTTCAATAAAATTAGAAATAATGTTAGCTTTTGTTGATATAATGGCGAAAATTCTTGCTTATTAACTAGAGCGTAGGTGTGATAAGTGAAATCGTGTTTATCATTGCCTGTAGTGCTGTCTGATTATTTTGTTCAATATCCATATCATTCACTGTACCACCAGAGGAGAACTTTGTTGCATCTTTGGTTTTACTTCGCGCTGATGTCTGGTCTGTCGTTGACGATATAATGTCCATATAATGTGCTCATAGAGTAACTGTTGGATTAGGCTCGCAGTTTGGATGGGTGCAGATACGAAAGGAGTGGTACTTAAGCATTACACGTAGACACCAATATGCTGAGCTTTTATTCGAATGATGTAACGACCTTTTGAAATTGGTTGAGCTCATTGATACGCTGAACGTTACCTTTTTGCAACAGTCAGGAATGAAATTTAACGTTTAATGGTGGTACGAATTTGAGAAAATGTATAGAAAGGAAACTCACTGAACAACATAAAATTATTAGCCTTTGTATGTAGTTATCTCATCAATAAATTTGGGAATAATCGTTAGATACCTTTAACAATACACTGTATGACTACTAAACTGTTTCGAAGGTTCGAGAATTAAAGTGGGGCTGGATGCGAGTTTCATTAGAACCATCGAATAGTTTTTGGAGTAAGCATGAACGAAAATTTTCGTAGCCGCTTTATCGTCCGCTTTTTTCCTGCTGAAATAATTTGAGGTTGGTCATTTCAATGCCAATATTGCTTTAGACTATCATATGCTAATTAGATACATTTTTATTCGAGTAATCTTTATTAAATTGAGGGATATAATATTTAAATTGCGTCAAAACGAAAAAAAGAGAGGCGAACTAGACATAATTGCCCATTCTCGTGTTATTCAGTGTGATTAGCTTTGAAATCTTGTAACTATGGTAAGCTTTTCTTAAAATTTTCCAGTCGCCAATCGGGAGCTCCGTTATATAAATTGCTATGCTGAAACCAATAATAACTAACATCTCCATGGATCATGATCCAAGATTCTTATCATCTCTATTCACACGTTTTGTAGTATTTTTATTATAAAGTGCAATATTTTCCTGTGAAATACATGGTTTGAAAAGTGAATTTATGTAATTTTGCACTTAATGTCATATTATATTGTGACAGTCTATAGTTCAGTGCATAAGTAACAGTTCTGAACAGTATATTACTCCATTAATTTGGTAAATCTAGTCCATAAGAGGTAACTAAATGGCTAAAGTGATAGATGATGCTTTTGGCAAGCATCCAGGAGTTTCAGATCATATATGAAATATGAAAATACTTAGATAGAGCAGAAGCAATTTTTTACCGGACATAACTGAATTCAAAGGCATCACAGAATAACGGCCAAGTAGGTATAAAAAACAATTTTGTGGGGTTTTCCATATCACAACAGTAAGTTGTCAGGCGTAGAAGAGCAGAAATACTTTAAATCTACTTTATGTTTGCACAGTTGAGCCTTTGGCTACCAAGCAGGTTTTATATATAAATAGAACCATGAGTAGCAAGTTTTTATTTTATTCCATAGGTTCAAATTTCTTTGTCACGTGGTACTTCACAGGCCTTACAGCTATACATTAATTTACTACATCTACTGTACTGTAGATTCAAACCACCGGTAACCTTATAACCAGGGCTACTAGGCACTGCGATGTCATTACACACTTTGATTTAATTACAGATTTCTTTTCAGTTCTTGACAAAACGTTTTATCCCATCGGTATACTTTGAATAGTTACAGGCTAGTTGCACACAGGGATATTTTATCAGTGCTTTGCCAATAAAAATACTCCTTGCTTTCACATGCCACCTGGACTAACATACGTCTTACATATTGTCAGAGTGTGTCACTCGTGCCGACTACAATTCCGAGAGCGCTATTTAAGATACAGTCAGGGCTCTTTTGCAGGATAACATTTGCATTCGCAACTGTTAGAATACATTTTCCTTTAGTATGTAGCTATCTGTAGTTCTATATAAATCCTGGTTTGGAGCGGCCCGCCTAACCCAGCCAGCCTCAACTCAATTTCCAACCACATGTCAACCCTGATCTGATCGTGCGCGCCTACTACCTCACATTGTGGAAGAAAAATTATTTTGAATAGAATGAAATTGAAATTTTTCCCGCGAAATAAGCTTGAAGATATCGCAAGAAGCAATTTCGGAACTTTTTGTTGGAATGAGTGATAACCTCTGACAACATGAAATGAAGGTATTATTTCAGGTATCAAAGGGTATCAGAGAGTTCTTTGATTGTTAAAATGTTGATAGAATATCTCGGTATGCATTTCACACGTAAATATTTCAAGTGCACCAGTAGGGTTAAATGTCGTGTCAAGAAACTGTCAGGAAAAGTCTACTGACAGCGAAGTGATCAAGATCTATGGATTTACGGTTTTCATTGGTCTCATTCTATAATTCCGGTGACCTAGGTTTAACAAATTCGTATAAATATGTAAGGCTTACCGGATATCACGCCAAAAAAGTAAGTAAACCTTTAAAATAGCACATTGATGCACTCACCGAAAATGCTGCTCAACATATTTTTCCTTCATATTTTGTGGTGAAAACTGATTATATAGCACAGTCACCAAGGCGTTCCAAAAAGGCAGTATCATTAATTCTCTGTTACTTCCCCTTAAAGGTGTCCTACCTTTGCAATAACTACGTGTAGCGGGGAGTCCGCCTTCCTGAAGTTCCTCCCCAAGGTCCGGGACTCTCAGAAGAATATCTCGGGAAATTTGTTGCTTCTCTCGTAAAATCCCTCCTCCAACCCTAGATTCCGAATCCAGTCCTGTTTTGACCATATCTGTGCTTAATCCTCCCTAACCTGCGTTGTACATCGAAGAAGAAGTACGAATTGTTTCCAGGTAAAATTCTGCGTCAGCTCCTGCCTTGACGCCTACTTACCAGTGCATCAGTTTTGCCACGTTTTTCCACTGGTGATGGCCGTCATCTCGCGAACTCTATTACACGCGGTCGACTTATTCAATAGATAGTACGTAACTAAATATTCGGTAATTTGGTGCACCCTCCGGAGGATATTGAATAAAAATAATCATCATTCAGAGACTAACAGAAATAGACATCAAAGCAAAGCTTCATTTATGGAATTTCATAGAAGGCAAAAATGTACTAGCTGATTTAAGCTGAGCTGAGTGACGAATTTGGGGAATAATTTTAACTTTATAATTGATTCGTGTTATTGGCTTGTCACAGACTGGTATGAACTGTTTCCTTTTAAAATTTTGCTTAAGTCTTGGCTCATTGCTCAATTAGTACATCTTTTTGAGTATTGTTCTTACGGGTTTTTTATGGTCACTGAGAATATACTGTATTCGAGAGGGGAATTTAAAAAACATCTGGGCATATTTTTCACAACTGAAGGGCATTGCAAACTCGAAAGAACCAACAAAGTTTTAGAATTAAAGCCAAGTTTCAGAAATAAATTATTATTTAAGTAAGTATCGATGCAAAATGAAAGAAAAAATATTTCGGTATTACAGTATCATTATAATAGTTTTAGGGATCAAACCATTTTTATAAGTTCAGATTAGGTCGAGAAATATTCTTTTGAGTACTCCTCGGTAAATAAATAATTACTTCTGTTTCCGAGAATCAGTGAAGATGAAAGCAACTTTGGTCAAGTCTCTCAGTCTGTTTTCGTATACTATCCTGAAATAGCTTCAGTTTATTCCCAACCATCTCCTTAATATTACAAGGTCCCCTTTGGTAATATTCGTAAGCATCAAGTGGCCTAAAATCCTTGAACAAGTCACAGCAGAGTGTGAATGTGAACTACATGAGTTTATTTATGTCGATGAGGGCTACAGCACTGACTGAGCAGACTAATTTTTCCCTCCTTTGTTTCATTCCACAAGAAATCTAGTGGCCGCAATGCGTTTTTTTGATGAGAACTTTGACGACATTAACTTCAATACCTTGTAGGAAAAATTATCAGATAGAATTCACAAAAAGATTCGGACGATGTCACATAATCTCACTATTACATATATGCTACTCATGTTTTAGTGTTTGAAGTGTATGGCGGGAAGTTTTATGTCATTGCCGAGAACTTCATTCTAAAATTGTAATTTTTTGGCCGCATGATTACTAAGTTCATCTACACCACTAACCGAGCCCTCAATACAAAATTCACTGAATTACATGATTCCTTTTTATAATATTATTTTTTACATCAAATGGGAACAACTTGAGTTATTTTCTGTTTTCCTAGTACTTTGTGAAGTTAAGCTTAAGCAAGCTAAGCGTAACTTGCGGGGAATTTAGTGAGGTAAATTTTGATGTGGCGGAGACCAAAGCAAGTTGACTTTACTGTATGCATATTTGCTCATTTTTCTGTCCTGTTTCATTTGATTCCAAAAAACGATAAAGTATTTTATGCAGTAAGACCGTCACGAAGTGGTACAGAGTGAGTCCTATTTGGCTTTTATCATTTCATAGTTACTAATTGATCATGTACCAACTAAATCTTTCGCGAAGATGCTGTTTTATTTTCCACGTAAGGAATCAAATGTACAATAGCATATGGCAGTGTCCTTTTTTCTTATAGTTTGATCGTATAAAACACAAATAAACTAATAATTTTAGAAATTATGGAATATAATTCCTATTTGTAAACCATAAAAGAATACTGAAAAGATTAGACACATGTATCTCTTTTTTGAATATACTGGCTTCAAGACATTTTTCGCTTTAAAGCGGTTTGAAAACTTTTTCAAACGTTTGTAATAAGCAACATATGTCGTCAATTTAGCAATTAATTTAACACAAAATGCTTTTGTCAGAAATTCTGAAGAAATGCGTTTTTTTCTTTGTTTAGTTTAGTTCCAGGTTGGTGAAATTATTAGTCTGGATATTGTCTACACCCTCTCGAGCGTGTTAAAATACATACTTACAAACAGCTCCGGTATCAACGTCTTGATGTATCGTGATTGTTTGTTTTTCTTTTCTACAGTAAAATCGCAGTGATATTTTGCTGTTATCATTACATATCTGCACGCGATGAGTATAATAGAACTATTACACTAGGTAGACCTTACATGGAAAAATATCCTAACAATTTCAGTCTTCATTGCGAAAGATAATTTTCCCAATCGAAGATCCATGGTTTAATTTTACAATAAGCCACAGAGCATATTTGTGCTTCATAGGAGATAGTGATTTAGATGTGGGTGCTTAATTAATACTTTGAAGACCAAATGAAGACTGCATTCATTCCTGCTTACAATTTTGGCTCAATCTCAGTCCTATATTGACATAGGTTTATTCATATGCCGCAATAAATGACAATATTCGGGTTAAGATTTTTTCGGATTCTTAATTGGTTTCAATATGAGTATATGAATTATATTACGTCTTTTATTTTGATATCCTATTGTGTAGCTTGTCTGATATATTCCTTCATGCAAGATTCAGACTCGAGAACAGTTTTTGATCTTTATGAGTTCTCAACATATCCAAAAAAGACAAGTAATTGCAATAAAAATAAAAATAGTTGTCTAAGAAACTGTTGTTCAGTTACGAACTGCAATACTTTAGTGTCTTACAGAGGTAAC
Organism: Kappaphycus alvarezii; assembly: GCA_002205965.3. Lineage (NCBI taxonomy): Eukaryota > Rhodophyta > Florideophyceae > Gigartinales > Solieriaceae > Kappaphycus > Kappaphycus alvarezii. The sequence continues at coordinate 164,890 of NADL03000677.1, read as the reverse complement.
TCATCAAAATTATTAGTGACTAAAATAAAGTCACATCAAATAAAGACTTGGAAGAAGGGCATACCTTACTGTCATAGAAGTAAAAAGCACTGCTGATGACGAAAGTACAGTTCCAGGTAGTAAGTGAAGACATAGTCCATTTATTCTTTTTATCTCTTTATTGTTCTTACTACCTTTCATTTTCGAAAAATTCAGGTCCTGTAACAGCGAAGGAGAGTCATGTAATTGGCCCATGTCGAATTAGCCATGGTTTCATAGGGTATCTGACGATTCCAAACTCGATTAAACCAAAAATAATTGCATTTTCTTCGATTATTTAACAGGAGTCTGCTTGAGTCTTTTTACTAATATACCATGCTAATTCACTCACCTTCACTGATTTATATGTCTCCCACATGACTTGAACGTCCAGCATGAGTCCTTTTTCCATTATAGTGGTATTCTTCACAGCAACATCAAAAAAAATTTGAGTCCGGAATAGTTCTGACTCTTTATACCTCTGTAGGATAGTTTTGAGTTTAAAATTAATGCCGGCGGCGACATAGAATTTTTGCACGCATAATACAGATATTACAGCCACCAGCCACCATAGATATGTTTGTTGCGTAATGCATAATGTTTCGTTTGTCATTCTGATAACATAGAAGAATGAAGTATCTCATTACATTGCTCATTTCCGCACTAACCGCAAAACATTTCGTTTGTATATAGCCATAAGGAAAAGAATGTAGAGTTCATCTTGCCTTTAAAATGCATCTATTGTTGTTTTTGTGAGCCTTTCGGACCTCTTTGTTCACGAAATTTATGACATCTGAAGCAAAGCTAGCTGCAATAATTTGTAAGTGTTTTTAAATGCACATGAAATTTCCGAATGAGTTTGAAATGATTACAGTAGAATTTGGAACATAGAATGGAGTTCAAGAAAAGTGCCGTAGGAATTAGTGAGCTTAATTCATTTTGAAATATTCCGTTTTACAGCTCTATCCCTTCCGGAGTAGCATATATACTTGCATTCCTGCGAATTAAAACGTATCCACACCCAGTGGCTTTGATTTCAACATTTTCTCGGTCTTCTTTTTTGATATCTAGTAATTTATATGTACTTGTATGAAAAATGCGATCAAAATAGTACCAGAAGAGACCTACGAGTAATTCTGTGATGAAATTGAAAAATTATATTGATTAAACCGTCGCTGCGTACATTTTTAGATCAGATATTAAATATTTTCATTGTTATCGCGTTCCTATAGTATCCTATACTAATTAGCCAATAAAGAGGCTTCAACAATTTTATGAGCTTATTTGTTGAAATATTGATATCCTTGAGATGTTTAACATTAACATCTCTACGCATTTCGTTTGCTGATTGTAGATATGCTTGACTTACGCCCCGTAGGCGGGCTCAAAAATTGAATGTGGCTGCAAACGATACAAATGGTGTGACTCAGCTAGTACGTAGTGTTAATGGGTTTGGATAGGTAGTGTAGCTCTGGATCGTTAACTTTTGAACAAAATATCGAGCTTCTAATATTTGCTCAGGTGTATCTTCATTCTTAATTGATAATTTAAGAATGATTAAAACTTTTTCACTCGTAAAATTAGCGATGTTTGGAATCTCCTCTTTAAGCAAAACTTAAAATACATCTTTTCCAGTACTAAACTGATTCTATTTTGTTTACCGTCACTAAAACTTGAATCTTTATATCGATTGTCTCTCGGTTGGAATTCTTCAGTAAACTAAGCGTAATAGAGAGTTTTGGGATTGCATGGGGATTAAAAGTGGTGTATTTGGGATGTTAGTACAGTTTTATCAGCATTTTTAGCTTTTAATTTATTATGTAATGAGTACAGAGCTTCTCTTCCCTGACTTTGTATCCATAAATTCCGTTCGGATGTTCTTGTAGAATACTGAATGGGTCTTGAAATTGTCTAGAATTTTCATTCAATACATAAACTTATCTCCTGAAAGGGCCAGGTGCTTGTGGCAGGAGGGAATTTTTTTGCTTCAAAACTGCCGAATTTTAGTTATGCGGATATATCAACCGTGCCTAAATTAGCTTTCTTCGCAGCTCGCATTCAGTCAGCTTGAGAACTTGAAAGTGAATAATGGACCAGAAAACTTTTAATTATGTCAAAGACTTGTAGTCATGGTATAAGACAACCAAGAACTCAGAAATACTGTTTATTCATTGAAAGATTCCTTTCAATATTTCAGCACATTGTCGGTAGATATTTCGGTACTTTGATAAACCTTCGTATTATATGTTCTTAATTGCTTTCTAAATTTCTCAGTTTATCAGGCGAGTGTGCTCCTCATAGTTTTTTATCGATTCCTGTATACTCTCATAGGCCACCTAATTCATTTCTTTTTGTATAAAGTTTCAATCTTCATTATGTTTATCTATATCACAAAATAAGTTGCACGTAAACATACTATAAATGTGCCTCAGAGAGTAGTAGTAGACTTATCCACTAAAACATTGCTGCTGAGAAATTCTTTACGAAACATGAAGAGCTTTATTTCCCTTCAATACAATTTTCAAAGCCATTAATGGATGAATCATACAAGTTTCGGTTGGTACTGTGAGTTTGAAGCGATGTGGTACATTGTAGTATGGATTAAATGTATGAAAAACCAATCCTAAGTCTTCCAGTTTTCTTTGTGCCTCAGTCCACGAGTGTTCAGGTATATTCGCAGAAATAAGGTGTGATTTTTTGTGGGTTATGGATGCCAAAAATTCTAAATAATATTCTTAGTTCTGATGTACTGTGAAATATTTTACAGTTATCCCAAGTCGTGTGGAGATGACGTGTTATTCAAAAGATATATATCTTCCAAAACTCACTTCACTATGGACCAAATTCTTCACTTTGTTGGCTACAAGTTTATTACTATCCAGCACATTGAGACCAATTAAAAGCACTGTGTTACCTCTCACAGTATCCAAGTGTAGTAAACCTTATGAAGCATCCTGTTCTAATTGTTATATGAAAGGGTTCGCGCATTTTTATGTTTTGGTTATGTCTGACGGGACTTTGTGGACAAGATGTCCAATATTTTTAGCTATATTTTCGAGGGCATTTCTTTCACTTGGCCTGTTTGGAATGAACTAGTTGATTTCTCAGCATGTCATTAATTTTCAATTCACAGCGTTCTCGCATCATCTCTATAGCGGTTTTTGAAGTGTAGCGACAAAATCGGACCAATTTCTGATACTTTTGAGCTGGGAGTAGTAATTTTGTAGAGCCTCATCTATGCATTAATATTCAAACTTGACATTCTGTTCTTCATTTATGTCCTGTAACTTACAAATCTATTGTATTGAGTGCCTTCATGTTTCAATTTCTTGTTTTAGTGGTTGCAATAATTAATTATTTTCTTTCGTTCTTTCGTATAATAATTTGACCTTGTTGTGTACATTGGTCAATTGAGTGTCTGGACTACCAAAGTCGAGCAAACTAAGGGTTTCAGATCTGCTATGAAAGTCTTCTCGGCTGGTTTTGAGATTTTTCAAATCCCTTTACCCGTAGTATATTCACATGTCTGTATGTCATGTATCGTCCAATTTATACCTGGAACACCTATTTCTGTTTCGCACCGTATTTCGTTAAAATAGGAATCCTAGTTGCGTTTTTTCCTTTCTAGATTGCGAAGCGTTCCAAGAGAAATTTTTTTGGTAGTCTTGTAAGTTTCTGAATTCGATAAATCTCAAACTCAAGGTAAGAAGCCTATTATTGAGAATTTGGCAAAGTTTATCTCCGTAAATAATCTAATATTGTCCCTTAATTTCCGAAATAAATTGATCAAGCAACTCTGATCTATATTTTCATAATCATTCTTGTTCCATTTCATCTTTTCGCAAATAAAACAAGTGGCATATTTCCAAGATTTTCTCCCAGTTTTACCCCTGTGCTATTCAAGTGTGTCTCAGTCACTGGTATAGAATCAGCTCCTTCATTTAAATTCACTGTAAAAGAAAAACACGGCTGCTCTAGGTGAGCAAAAATGAAGTACGAAAAAGGTCTCTGCCAAGCCAGACCAAACAAGCTGGTAAACCAGTAGCTCACTTTCTACCCAAAGTCCCAACTTACATGACGTCGAAAGTGCAACGTTGCAACTACTCACCCACTGAGGATTCTCCGCTTGCGCGAGCTTGGATTCGAGTGTCAGAAGACCCAATTTTTGTTGCGGAACAGAATAAGGACATATTTTGCTTCAAAATATGGATCTATTACAAAAATGTAAAGCCAGGATCGTCTCCGCTGATCAATATTAAGCTACATTGGTAAAGTATCTTGACAAGTTCCATGAATTGAGCCCATTTTTGAACAACTCAAACGTTTCCGTGTATACTCACTAAGCCACTAAAAGTTATCTAAACCGAGCTTCAACAAAAGCTACTGACAATCATTAAATTGTAAGAGATTATCCATAGCCATAAACACACATACTAAACTGACTGTCTATTTTTTATCCGTTATAGAACTGTCCTCATATGAGGCACACTTTGTCCTCCTATGAAGATAGTTTCCATTACATGTTGGAAAGGTAAATTTTTTGGAAGCCTGAATTATTTACTGCAAAAAAAGTTATTTTATATTAAATTACAGAACATTAATTCTTACCTTGCATTGGCTCTCGTTTCTGCAACCCACACGATAATACGAAATATTCTTCCTTCCAAAATGAAGTCTTTTTTACAACTTCTTGCGAAGAGTGGAAGTTGGTGAGGGAAAATTGCTCTAGCCTTAACCGAGATCATAAATCTTGAAAAGTTTGTTTTGATCGGCCGCCATCATGAACTATTGCGAAGGGACAAGAAATGCGCTGAGGTAAGAAAAAATTTTATTGAAAAAGAAGTGCTAAAAGTAGTCCCCATATGAGGATAACGGTCCTATAGACACTAGAACGATGAACCGCAGGATACCAACTTATCCAATTATCAGTCCACTAAAACCACAGAAATCCCAACTCTTCGCGTATTGCGACATCTTCTCCGACTTCGAATTGTCTCAACGTAATCCACAACTTCTTGCAGTAAATATATCCACTATTTCAACATCTGATGTATGCATAAAAAACTCATATCATAATGTGACAGAAATTGTTACAACAAGCATGCAAATGATGTATATTCATATGGCATATCTCCGAATATTGAACTCACATATTTTCACAGTCAACTCTGATATCTATACCATTTGTAACTACAAAAATCAAGATCATCGTGAAATTGGGCCTTAAATTCTCGGCCTGGGAAAGCAAATTGGTTTCAAATAAACCATGAGAGTTGCTATATGCAAAAGAAGAAGGATTAAAGATTAAATATACTACTGAGGGCACTGGGAATCTATTCAACTCCTTTCTGGTCTGGGAGGTTCTCCGTTTCCATCACAAGTTTCAATCGCCCATCATTAAGAAAAAGCTTAATAAGTCGAGCTCTACAGTTGTCAATGGCCATAATGATGAAGACCACTCACATCCCATTACAGCCGAAAAAGTCCCCAAATTTTTTATCTCTGGACAACAGCAGCCAGAATAACGGTATACATTCCGTTATGCTGGACTACTCAAGGTAGACATGGTGCTAAGCTTGACTTTGCATGGACTCAGGAAATTGTGAATAAGTTGCATCTGGCGGAGGAAGCGCATAAAGAGCAGCAACAGAGCGAATATTTTGGTAAGACAAAAATATTTTTTGCTTTTTTCGAAAGTTCCAAGGGGATTGCAGTCTCTCGCGGTCTAAAAGTATATTAATATCATGCAGCGAGATGTTTTGGAATCTGCTCGCGGGACGGCTGCATCACAGCACTGCTGACAGTAGGCTTACAGTTAATGTTTCTCAACATATACAAATCTCAACACTCAACTTTGGATTGAACACTGCGAGAGTGAAATGAATAGGACCCTATTTATTCCGGAAAGAGCACAGGAATCACAGCGTACACTGTTCCGGGAAAATTGGCAGGTTATGATTTTGGATTTGAATCCTGTAATCCTGCGAGCTAAAAAAATACTTTATTTCACTAAGTGCTCATAGGGCAGTAAATGAGGCACTTTCCACCGCCGGCACTTGGACTTCAATACTGTACAACTTCATAGTGCACATTTGAGATTGCATGATAGATAGAGAAGTTCTTGCAGTAATTTACGTGCTTCTTTTTCAAGCATATACGGTTGTGGCGCCTTATCCCTTCTCCCACAACAAACTCCAACTTCCTTTCACGCGTACTTTCCTACACACAACCAACCTGTTCAAACAAACTTCAGCTTCTAATCGTACCGAATTGCCTCAGTTTGACGCAAACGAGCGCCGATTCCACGACAATCTGGATTCGGGATCTGCCTCCATTGCAATTTTCTCCTCCAACAGCACCTGGTACTACCCTATCAAATCCTACTACGTTATCAAATTCAAAAGAGTCTCCATCAATACACGAATCAAGATGCCAATCACCTGTCCTAAAGTTCTAACCAAGAACAACCAGCTGAAAAAAGAATTAAATACTTATAATTTTATTGATAATGTCACTACCCTTTTACTTAACACGGCGAGGTCTACACTTGGGTTCTTCAAGATTCCGAAATATTCCTCTGCCTCCTCGTCCACCGACCAAATTCTGCCTGATTAAATCGATGTTGCCAATTACCTAAGCGGTATGCTGCCAGCACCTTCCGAGATATTCTGCGAAAAGTTCTTTTCTTTGCTGCTATTCCTTGTTGTGGTCCTTCACGAGATCTCATGCCTTTATGTGTCGCAGAACTTTGAATACTCTTATATCTTTTCAGCTTGTCTTAATAGCACCGAGAAAAACAACAGCAAGGTGATGCTGCTTTTATGATTTTCTTTCTTCTTTTTTTGCACTCATAACACTACCAGATCTGCCATGGACAGACACATCGCCAACAGAGTCGCCGACAGAGTTCTTGGTCGTTCTTCTTTTCAGCCATTTGCACTTCCATTGGTGCCAACCACGCAAGTACCATTTACTTCGATACCGACTCTGCCAATACATAACTCTCAATGTTCTAGAATCAACGGTAATGTTGCGTTGCAGAATAACCCTAACCCCGCTATTCATGGAAACTTTCTGGGCACATTCCTTCATCAGCAGAGCCGTGCACACCTACTTCTCCTGACAGCATGAACATTGCTCTCAATCAAGCTGCCTCTGAATATCCCAGAGGAGTTACCGGGACTTTGAATATGTTTCGTGACGATATTTTCAATGAAAGTCTTTTCCAATCCATTCGCACAACCATCCTTATGTACGATATTGGAGCTGGCCAACTTGTGTTGAATCCGAAGCAAAAAAGATGACGTCTTGGTTCACATCTTCTAAGGCGAAGCTCAAACAATTTTCCTGAACAATACCGCACCTACAATGTCGTTTTATGAAGTGAAGTCCATCATTTTTAATAAATACAACAGTGAAGCTCGAAAAGTCAAGTCAGAGGAAATCTGGAAACGCTTCGTCTCAAGTCCTTCATGATTTAAAATGGAATGCAAGATTTTATTGAATATCTATCGAAACTAGTCCACCATATTGAAGAGCTATCCCCGTAATGCCATCCCTACTTCCGTTCAGACACCCACTGTATCTGTCATCTCCGTAGAGCTGCAGCAGAACGCAAGGATTAGTTACAAACTCTAATTCAGAGGATCATTCCGGGCAAATTAACTTTCAACGAATTCGAGACTGCTCTGTGCGATTCTATCCAGAGCTTCAAGAAGATCCAGAAGATCATAGGCACGTATGGGGACTCCGTTTTCGTTAAAATGCAATATGAAGCTGAAACTTCCATACAATAATATGTCTCTAATGCCAAATTAGTTCGGAAGAATGGAACAAACCCGACGGTGAACAAGTTCGGTCGCATATTTGACGAGAGCCGTCATCACAACGAGTGTCAAAAGTGTGGTAGACATTGGAAGCCCTTATATCGCTGCAAGAAACAGTCCACCAAGAACGTCAAACGTGATCGGGTCCGAAACAGTGAATCCTCTATTCATATCATGTCAGATCTTGTTAACGTAATGGAGGTATAATTGCTAGATGAAAATGACACCGAGCCAAGTCATGATCAAGAAACACATGATCATCACGCTAATATAGAAGATATGCAGTGTCCAGCTCTCTCAAAAGTCCCTCCGAGGAACATGGAGACAATACTACGAATAGTATGAGCTTCGTGAAAGAAGTTGACAAGGAATACCACACAAGCCACATTTCTGCTACCATGCAGCAACTTAAAAATGATGCTTCACACGACATATTTTTTCGGCTAAGCGACGACACTTTGTAGACAAGGCTCGTTGCCAACATAACGGCCCATGTAACCAACGCAATTTTATTCCGAATTGCGAAAAAGGACGCATCGAAGTCTCTTTCACTGCAATTTTTATTAGTAAATTGTTGTCTGAAGCGAAATTTCACCGGCTGTTTGTGTTTTGTTGCGAAATTGGAGCCCCAATATCCGTCGTTGGTAGAAAGGAGCTGAACCGTATCTTCACCGTAATGGGGAAAACATTGACAAGACTGATGTCGTCAACTAACAATTTTCTATTGTCATGTTCTGTCTACAGCTCGCTTGGAAAAACCTTAATACCCATAGTTACTCCACCATGTATACTTCCTGTCATGGTGAAGCTTGATATTGTCAGCGCGGATATCGCAGCACTCCTCGGAATGTACGTACTGGAAAAGAAGTCTATCACTCCGTGTACTATTTCCAACCGACTTGCTAAAACCCTTAATGATCCATACTAAAGCTTGCAAGGGCCCCCTCGGGAATGAATGTTTTGTACAAATACGCCGCTCCGATAGTGGGCATTTGTATGCTCATATGAAATTTGCCCCAAATATATTTTTCACCCGGGCCCAACTCTTAAAGCTGCATGAAAATTTCTTCCATCCATCTGCAGCTAAGCTATTCAGCATATTGAAACGAACAATTGCCGATCAACCTCCCACTCAAACGTTCAAGACCCTTGCGGATATTTCTAATGCATGTGATCTGTCCCAAAGGATACGAAATGCCCTAACTCGTTTCTTCGTTACATTTTGAGCTGAAAACACAAAGTTTAGCAAGAGGATTATCATTTGCATCATGTAAATTGATTCTTACGCGGTACTTTATGTGGTAGATGAAGGTACTAGGTTTGGCGCGTCTATATTCTTAGACAATGTTTCAAGAAAAACGATCTGTAAAGCACTGCTCCAATACTCGGCAACGATCTACACTGGATTACCAAACCCGATGTTGGTTCAGCAAGATAGCTCATTTAGTGCTCTATCTATAAACATGGCAGCCGTATCAAATGTTGTGTTTGAAAACCCGGTATCGAGTCACACTCGAGCCTTGGGATCGTGGAACGACACCATCAACATCTTCGACAAACCTATCGTAAGATAATTATCAGTTATCCCAACAGCGAGAAGTATCCTGCTTTATCATTAGCACAAAAGGCCAGACTTGGCCCTTAGGGATTAATTCCGTTCGCTTTAGTGTTTAGCAAAGACCAAAAGTTATACAATAATTCGTAGAACGAAGGTAGAAGGGCAAAAATAGTCGAAAGAGCAGCAATGGCAACTATGGAAAGGGGAAAAGTTTAGGGCATCATGGCGTAAATGAAACTGAAGAGAGTACTGCACCATGCAGTACCGCCTGTCGCTGATTGTGCATATCAACCCGGAGGCCAAGTCCTAGTATGAATGGTGGAAGCAGTTGAGCAGTCGCATAGGTGAATGAAAGGTGAAGCTTAGGTCGAAGCAGTTTATGTTAAGTGATAACGAGAAGAATCTGGTATATAAACTGGATTGTGAAGTGGGAGCTGCACGACCTTTGAACATCACAAAAGTCAAAAATTACTTTTCTGACACAACCGTAGCACACTTATTCATGATTTAAATCGAAAACATCATTCGCCAATTCAAGTCCCCACCCGAGTTTCAGTCTTTCATAACATAAATCCTCGATCCAGGTGATGAAAGGGCGAATTCAGAGGCGATGTCAGAAGCAATGCGAAAGAAGATCGAGGAGATTATCAAGCTGGGTACCTTTCGAGTTCTCCTTAAGGAAGAGTTCTCCAAGGATGGAAACATTCTACCCGGTAGATTCGTTCTGGTTATCAAGTCTACCAAATATGGAAAGGTCAAGTTTAAAGCAATATATGTCATAAGTGGCAATAACGATAAGTTCAAACACATTATGGTCCACTCTTCTACAACGCTACAACCTCAGTCATTCCGACTATTACTAGGGTTGGCAACCATTTTTGGATTCAATTTGTGGGTGTGTGATGTTCGTCAAGCCTTCCTACAGTCGTCCAAACCATTGTCTAGAGACATATCCATCGCGAAGCCGGTCCCAGATTTTAATTTTGAACCCCAACAGTTCCTTAAATTACTTAAGCCTTTATACGGTCTTTGCGAGTAAGGCGACCACTGGCACGAGACTATCGATCACTAACATAGTACCGAATTAAGGATGAGCGCTTTCAGGTGTGATCCAGGGCTTTACAATCTTCTTGTTGATTTTTTATTACAAGGCTTGAGTGGCTTATATGTTTAAGACATGCTCCGATCTGGGAATGAGGAGTTCAGGAGATTACGTCGCAAGACTAACGAACGATTCGAGATGGATGAGGATGAAAGTTTGCCTTCCAACTTCACCGGTTTTTCACTACCTATAGATGATGAGGGAAGCATAATATTGGATCAAAATAGTTACCTAAAGCAGCTTGAGCAACTAGCTCCAGATGAAACCTTCTCCAAATTTAGGTCAATGAGAATTAAATTGGCTTTTCTTGCCAGCTAGAGACCTGATTTCCTTTTTATATCTCACAGTTGTCTCAAGTCACGGAGTAAATTTTAGACAGGAGCAAAAGAAAGATTCTCTGGAGAATTAATCGTACCAGTGCTTACGCCGTTATGAAATGTACTTATCTCAAAGTGTGCAAGCTTTCTGCGAATAAGCTCAGAATAGTTGGGTTCTCCGATTCGTCGTTTGCAAATAACCTAGACCCTTCTTCTCAACTATGATAAATCGCATTCTTGTCAAGCACATCAAATTACGTCATCCTCATAATTTTCAAATCCTACAAGAAAATTCGGACTACCAGACCAGCTTTGGCTGGAGACTTTATCGCACTCAGCGATCTCTTCAACATTGCAGGTGCGCTCTCTAAAGAGATCTCCATTGTTATCGGAAAATATGTACTCATCCAACTTCTCAATGATAGCAAAATTTTACGTAATGTAATATCTAAAGGCTCACAGACTTCTGAGAAACGCATTATGCTGAAAATACTCTTCGCACGCGAATTGTATAGTGATAAAGTCATTTATGACATTGGTTTCGTTATGATTACTCAAAACACCGCAGATGTTCTGACTAAGGAGATGTCGCAAGCCCAATTGCATCACTTGACCATGACCAGATCACTTATTAAAGTGAAACCAAAGAAATGAAAAATAAGAAAATGAGTTGGTTAACGAATTGACCTAATGATATTTACTTGTGGTTCCCATCAAGTTCTGACGCATCCAAAAGTTACAGCATTGCAGCCATCTTGAGTTTCGAAGAATTTGCGCCAATCATTTTGAGAGAATCCCTTCTCAGCATAAGTAGTTATTCCTCCTCTTCGTCTGCAATTATCTTATCACCCCCATCTACAACTATATAGTGGTCCGTGACGCTCATTTTTACCACTCAAACCAACCACACACCAATTGCTTCATTTGTCAGGAACTCGAATGCGTACTCGAATCTGTCCCTAAGTTTCCCACGATACATAGCTTTGTTTATTTTTTGGAGTTTGCAATTGATCTTCAGAACTTCAAAGAAGTTTCCAGGTTTTCACAAGTTATTATAATGTGTGGTGTCCTTGGATATTGTTTCCTTCACCTGCATCGCTGTATTGTACTTTGGTAACATTCCGATGGCGTTAACAAATGAATCTGCCACACAATAAACTGTGGTATTGTTCACCAGTTTCGACTAACTCAATGGCTCATAAATTTCATTTAGCTTAACGTTATGTTCACGCGCTCTGAGACCGCCCGTGAGTACGACGACTGTTTTCGAACGAACAAATTTGAGAAAAGTATTGCGCATTGTAATTTAGTACTCCGGGAAGACACATTCACGCGGGATGGAGGTCGATCTCTTCAAAAAAAGACGCGAATCAAAGACCTTGGGGCGTCTGCCAAACTTTATTATTCCAAGGGAATCCTCGTCGATGGCGTGAAAGTTCTAGAGGCGTGCTGTCATTCTTGCGGAGCCATACAAAAGGCCACGTCTTACAGTAACTCCTGAATTGCAAGTGGAGCCATATTTAATAACCACTGCCTCTGTTTCCCATAGTTGAGCAGGTTCAGATCGCGAAATAGCTATTGGTATTAGTTTCCTCGAGTGGAGAGGGAGAGCATTTTTTTATCCAAGCACAAGAGTGCCAAAAATCTTTCTTGGTTCCCGTTCAGCTCGTGTTGTGGTGTAATATACGCTTTTAACTCCAGTTGTTCCCACCCTTCCTTCTGTACCTGTTATCCCAAGGCAGAACGTGGTACAGGACCAAAGGTCGCCAATTTCGACGCAAGCGAAAAGGGCAGCCCCGAGCATGGATGTGATATATTTATGTGAAGTGAGTTTATATACTGTACTAGTTGAAACGGCGGCAATGGAATGTGAAATTGGAGGGATCTTCGGCCTGCGAGGCCAAAGAAAGGCTCTATTTCCCTAAGTGCTCGTATGGCAGCGAATGAGGCACTTTCCACCGCCGCCACTTGGACTTCAATATTGTATCACTTCATCGTGCACGATTGAGACTTTAAGATAAACCGAGAAGTACTTGCAGTTACTTACGTGCGTCTTGTTGCAGCAGCTACAAGTATTCCGCCTTAGCCCTTCTCCCGCGATAACCCACTTCCTTTTGCGCGCACTTTCCTACACACAACCAACCTTTTCAAAGTAATCTGAGCTTCGGATCTGTTTAATAGCAAAGGGATGGAGATCAGGCTGCTGCCGTACAGAGGATATTTTCAAATTGGTGGCTCACCATCGCCCGTACTGCACGCACACACCAGAGCCACTAATATCTTATCAAACTATCTACAGTACTGGCGATATGAAGATAGAAAAGGCGTTCGTGGTACTGCAGAGACTTATTTTAAACCGAAATGTTAGTTTTCAGTAGCAAATTCCGACCCAAATAACCTCCCAACAATCGCAACTAGTTACATCTACTTTGACTTTCTTTACTCGCTCAGTGTCCCTCTTTGGGCAAAGACGCTTGCGTGTAGGCAAGGGCGTCTCCTGGCGATATAAAATAGTTTAGTTCGCTAAACGTCCTCGCTAGAGATGGCGGAGCACTTCTTGTGCTCAGGTACATGAGGAAACGTTGGAGAAGCTCCATTAGGGCCTTAGTGGACTAGAACAGGTGGGGAAGTAAAGAGAAGTAACTGAGTAAAAAAGTATGAAAGTGGTAGAGTCGAAGTTAATGAATAAGCTAAACCCCGCTGGGCCCGCTCGTCGTCGTTCTCCGCCTCGCAGCCGCCGCTCGCTAGCCACCTATACCCGACTAAAAGCTCTGCTGTGAACGTCAAGTCGATTATTTGAATAATTTGACGCCCTTTTCGACTCTTTTATCAGCCAAGTCAACTACAAATCAAGATACGAAGGATCAAATTGGTGAAAGGGAACGAAATCTGTCGATTCGGTCCCGTTAGAGTATCCGAGGAGCAAATATATCTACAATGACGCCGAAAAGGCCAGTGAACAGTAACTAAGTGAAACAAGGGCAATTAGGGACTAAGTAAGAGCCGCATGTGATAACAAAGGGGATTCAAACTTAGTACCAGACCTCCTCTGGATAGGACGATAAGCAAACCATCTGCGACTCCACTTGCCCGGACGACCGAGCAAATGCTGACACGAGTACCCCGAAAAGCGGCCATGACATACCTCTTTGTTCCGGGAACGGCTTCTGTTAGGAAACTACAGGCAGAGATCTCCGACAGGTTAAGCGGAGGTAAACTCCTTATGGCTATACAAATCGCCCATAGGCCTTATATCCCGACGGTGACTCTAGGTTCATCTCGACTCGTCTCTGAAGCTAACATTCTAGCCAACTGCTTTACCGTCCTCAAGGTTAGTCAGGACAAGCAACGAAAGAAAGAAAACGAAAAAGGGAGGTACTAACCCAATATTCGGTGGTAACTTTATGGCATCAGTCACCAACACCAATGCACCAACACCCCAACACCACAACCATTACTTTGCCTTGTCCTTTCTCCTGTCCTCAAAGCATTGTTGTCCCTTATCTCCTTGGACTTACGCTGTGCATAGCGAAGTTCAAGGGGGCAATACCCATTATACTGCAGGTGTCTCTTGTCTCTTTGGACTTTCGGTGCTTAGCTCGAAGGTCAAGGGGCAATACCCTCAGTGACTGCTAAACTTAAACCCTGAGCTAAAAAAACAGAAAAGAAACAAAAGAAAGAAAAGAAAGAAAGAAAGAAAGAAATAGCAAAAAAAAGAAAACAAAAACAAGACAAAGAAAAAATTAGAGGTCCTCTAATAGAGGTGCGAAAGAAAAAACCAGAACCCCTTCCAGTGCCTAACGAAAACAAGCACTATTAACTGCTCTAGGCCTGCAGGGGTTTTTTAGATTCTTTGAGCGTTTATTTGAGTAATTGAAAGGCGTTGTTGCCGTCTATTAGGACCGTGGCGACATTCGCGGTGGCGTAAAAGCGAGGAAGTGTCGTGCGAGTGTCGTGGACAATAGAGTCCCACACGGCTTTGACTCCACTGGCAGTCTTGTGCGGCGAAATAACCGAGTGTGAATCGGCTATGGTGGCATGGTGGCAGTGCCTTCGTCACTATCCGGCGGAGCACAGACCCGATGGCGATCGGGCGAACCTTGTCGGGAGTGGGTTGGAGCGGGAGGAGCGTCGCCGCGGCCACGAGGGGGAGCACAGCGTCCGGGAGTTCCCCCCGTCCGAGTCGGGAAACGAGCTTTGTCAGGACACGAAGACCGGCCACGTTAGCTTTAGGACTGACGCGAGTCTTGGCCTGGAGGTAAAACCCTCGGACGGCGTTCGTTCGGGTCCGGCGATGGTTTCCCGCGGGACGCCGCGGACCGCGTGTTCCACAGCGGCCTCGTTGATGAGCGCGGGCGGCGGGAGGCGGGCTTCCGGGAACGACGAGAAAGGGCGCGGCGGGGGCGGATGCAGGTCCCGGGGCCGCTGAATCGTCGCCGGGTCTTTGACGTCAGCGAGCGGGTCATTGTGGAGAGCGCGCATGGCCTTACCGTATCGCGCATTAGCGCAAAGGGCCTCTGCCCGACGGGCGTCGCCGGCGTCGCCGGGGACTGTGGGGCACAGAGAGTGTTTCCTTCCCACCATTCAAGCCGGGCTTGATGAGCAGCGAGAGCTTCGGCCCAGAGTGCGCCCCACTGTGAGCCCGTGTGCGCACGTCGGAGGCGTTCTCGGAGGCCAATCCGTTGGCTCTTGGGGTCCTGGCATCCGCGCTCTCCCCGGAGACAGCGACTGAGGACAGCCGAAGGCAACATGTGGAGGTGAAGGCATGCTCGTTGAGTAGCGTCTTCACCACGGGCATTCGCCGCAGCTTTCACCAACTTGACAAAGAGCAGGATGAATTGCGTTAGGCAGGGAGCGGGGATATCCTGGAAGATATCCGCCTCGCGGTATCGAGTAAAGAGGATTTCGAAGGGACTGGACAAGGGGAAAGAAGCCGATGGATCATGCGGCGGGTAGTCCGATTCCATAGTGGGGAGGAACGGCTTTAGACCGACTGGCCGCTTGGCTGATGGAGGGGCTCCTCCACACCTTGCTTGCCAGCCGCCAATCGCTGCATGGGAACGGGCGAGGCGGACTCCTTACCGTTCGTTGCCGCGGAGGCGACGGTGGGAGGGAGAACGGCTGTGGGCGCCGGGGGTTCGTTGAGCACCATGAGGAACTCCGCAGCCGTGGCTTCTTCAGTCGCCGAGTAACGGCGTTTTGTCGCCGACGGGGAAGAGCCCGGGGACCGGAGTGTGAGGTCGGGAGTCTGTCGAGGGGCGGGGCGGGGAGGGCGTGCCCTCTTTGCGGCGTTTGTTTGCTTGTGCGGGGTCGGGTAAGGTTGGGACGGACTTGGTCGGGACAGGCGTGGTGGGGTTCACGGGGTTCTCGGCGGGTGTGCGGGCGGGCGTGCAAGCGGGATTCCCGCGGGTGGGGCGGCGAACCTCAACAATGAGGCAGGCATCGCGGCGTAGGGTGACCGCTTGTGCGTTGCGGACGTAGGGGGCGACCCACGAGCGAAGCTTTGGGCTGACAAGGCGAGAATCGTCACGTTGCAGGCGGGTGGCGACACCCTGAGCGGCGGTGATGTCCAAAGAGGCGCAGGTTTGAGTGAGCGGGAACGGTGTAACCTGCATTTCCGGGTAGGTCAGGCGGAGGTGGGCGAGGGCTTTGAACACGTCAGGACGGGCCGCCGCGGGAAAGTATAAGCAGAACCATTTCCCGACGTGCGGGACAAGGACGAAGGGGGGCAAGGCTGTCTTGGCGAGGGCGGCGCCCGAGCAGAGCTGGCGGTGGGTGTTGTCGACCAAGGGGAAGGAGCAGGTAGTGGACGGGGCGAATCGGACGCGGAGGAGGACGGGGGCAGGCAGAGAAACGAGTTCGGGCTCGCTCGTGCGGGAGTCGAGGCGGCAGAGCTTGTAGGTGATGGTGGCGAGGAGGGCGCGGGCGCGGGCAAGGTCGGCCGGAGAAAACACTTCCGGGCGACTAGCTATATGCCCGGGGAGATTCAACACACTCTGACCAATGGCGGGGTCGAGGGCGGGCAGCTGCACGAAGGGTAACGGGCGCAGTGGGGAAGGGTTGGATGGGCGGGTTGGGAGGCGGGACGCGACAACCGCGTATGGTGCGCGCATCCGGGGGTACGGCGACGTCGGTGCGGTCCACGCGGGAGGAGACGGCGGCTGCGCGGGAGACGGAGAGGGCGCGGCGGCCGCTGGGAGAGGGGGGTATTCATGGAAGTTGGGTGAAGGGGAAATCATGATGATGATGGAAGAAGGTTTTCAAGTGTTTTTCTAATTCAAGGTCAGTCAACCTGACCTGTGTTTAACTAGGCTCCAGTCGGAGGTAAAGACCATGTCAAGGACATCGAACCTTTGAGTCATTAGAATAGACGAGATTCTCGACTTCGAACTCATAATCCTGGCTGGCGGAGCGGAAAACGTGCCACGCGAGCACCTCGCGGAGGGAGTCGTGGCAGTGAATGCGTCCAACCTCTGAGACGCAGCGGACTACGGCATGGTCACTGTGAACATCTAGTTCAGCTGGCAGTGGAGGCATTTTAAGGGCAAAGAGTCTGTGCAGAATGAGAGAGCGAGGTGCCTGCCCAGCATTATGCTCTAGTGCTCCGACGAAACCTTCGTCGCAGTGGTGGGATGCTCAAGTAGGAAAGTGGCGGTCGCGCTGTTACGAAGGGCCGGCTCGCGTATGCGATGACCGTAGGCTTCCTCGGAGTAGCAGCTTGGACGGGGCACCCTCTTCCATAGGTCATCTTCCTCAAAACACCTTTGCCTTGGCCTCCTGCCGGGCTCGATTTATCTGCGGACAATGATAACTTCAACCCTGCGAACTGAGTAGAGTGTGCAGTGCAGTCATTTAGTGTAATGAATTTGTTTCCGTGAGGGGTGGCCGAGTCGGCAACACCTTCAATGCTGTCCACTCGCGGCGCAAAGCTGTCTCAAGTAAGAACCGGTTTCTTCGTTATGTTCAGATTGCATTACTCACGTTGAGCGTTGTAGTACGCTCAACATGCCAGTGCATCAGCCATAGGTCCTCACGCTGTTTATAACGAAGGCTCCTTACCGGGGTATTTAATGAAATGTTCAACCGATCACACTGAGAATACAAAGATTCTGAGCTCGTGATCGGTGCAATCCTCTGTTCGTTTTCTTCGAGGTCGAAATTCTTCTGGTTAAGACTGAAAGTAAACAGTAAGGGGCACTACAGGCCCGAGTACAAACCTTTCCGTTGGCCTGAGAATTCCTACCTTGACTAACCAAGGGGACACAGGCTTAAGTGTAACCTTATTTTCCGCACTTCGCCTGGGTTAGGTCAGAAGCCGTGGCCATTTGCAAAAAGCCGAAAGCAGAAATCAAGTATGAGACCTGAACAGTCTAGAGGCTTTTCAGGAAACAGAAACAGCTTTCACCACCCCTTCTCTAACACTCATGGCCTGCCACCGAGATGGGGCGTGACACTTTCTAAAGGTGGCTTACAAATTTTGGAGTGCCATTCATTGTGTCTGTTCTAGCTTCGTCCTTCAGCGTAGAGAATCTATCGAAACGCGAACGAGGTGAATACAGAATGTGTAGTTTAACTGTCATTGGGCCGTGGTACAAAAAAAGACTTCTCTCCTGAACTGGATAAGCGGAGGGATGCAATGCCTGCTCAGACGTTCACCTCTTTCAAGCATTGCAAATTTGGCAAGAGCGCATGTGCCCAGATATCAGCCTAGAATGGCTTTGGATTCGACGGCGCACACAGCAGCACTATGCGTGCTGCTGTGCTTAGCGGCACTATAGCGCGACGGCCAATTCATCTCGGCAACTGTTCAACTTCGCAAAACTTTTCGCGGAAGGCACGACAAACTAAAGCAGCATTTGCAGTGTTGGCATCAATATAGGGCAAGTCTCATGTTGACAACGAAGGCTTTTCATTGAAGAAAGAAAAATTCTTAGACAGTTTAACGGTAATGGAGGGGTATCATTCTCCCCGAACACTATTACATTCACATGATACACACTGCTTTGTATTGCTTGCAAGTCTCGCAAGTCTCCTTCAGTGTGAGGACTTGGCACTAGATGTTAATGCTTTGAGGAATCTTGCTCGGCATCAGATAATCGTACTTCAGCAAAGAGTTCTTCTCGCGATTCTTGATCTTGTTCTCGATCCTCTCCAGTTCCTCCTTGTACTCACGCAGGGCCTTTTGAATAGGTTCATCTTTCGGCATTTCGCCCCTGCGATACTGTCCAAGTTCCGTATGATAAACGGCGCCAATGACCCCCAAAATCCGTATTTGCTCAATGGCTATCTTAATAGGCGTCAGGGTATCCATCCACCTCGTCATGTCTGCTGTTTCTGCTGCAGTCGGCGGCGTTTTCCAAAGCCCACCAGCGATGGCTGGTGCGTATGCCATCAGTGAGTACTGCGGAAAGTTGACGGCGGCATGCTGCACGGATGCGGAAAATATTACGAATGTCACGGCTCGCGCCAAATAGGCAACGGTGGTAACCTTCCCGTTGATATCATCCTCCCCGAACCCCTTCAGACGGCCACACGCTGGATCAATGAGCTCACGCACCCAGCTTTGAAGTTGAATATCAGCAGTAATATCACTGTCAGATTTGTAGTAGTAAGACAAGTACGACAGTACCCACTTGTACATAGCATTGAAATGGTCCAGTGCGTCTTCACGGTACGGCATATCTAGGATGGGGTCCATCATTCCACGGGTATTCAGGTCAACATCTGGCATAGAGTTGTTGAAATGGTTGTTGATGACAGTCCCGGCGCACCATTCCATCACTGTTGTAATGTCTCCAGCGAATATGCGATCAACATCCCCGCCTTCAGCGACAAGATTATTACTAGCCGTGTCGTTGATGAAAATCGTGCCCTCGAAATGAGGCTTCAAGAGCACGTGCAACGGATGAGTCGATGGGAGCTGCCGCATCGCAGCGACGACAAACGGCTCCACAAGCAGATGTGTACGTCCTAGATGGGCAACCAACTCGTGATGGGTTGCGTCGTTCTGGTTGACGGCCATTTTTGCAATCGCCCACCTGGTGGAAAATGGGTCCTCCGGTTTCGGCGGGAAAACGAGGTCCCCATTACACTCGATTGCAACTGGCGTGAGGTCGCCGCCACCAGGTGGAATCGCAAACAGCGCAGCGGTAACTGCGAACACCTTGTTTGTGTTACGCTCTTGCGGCAAAGCGGACATGAACCTAAAGTCCTGATAGTAAAGGCGGCTCTCGGCGATGGCACTGGTGATAGTATCACCAGAGACTGGCAAGACATCACTGGTGACGGAGAAAGGGATGTCTTCCGGGGAGAAGACGCGGTAGAGCGACAAGGGGTTGAAACCCGCCACACGAAGCCGGCCAAACGTTTTGTCTTCCATGAAAACATTGCCAATCTCTGGGAACGACAAGGTATTCCACATGTCGCGGTAAGGCTCAAGAATGGGGTTCTTCTCTTCGAACTGGGAGCCTGTGCGTGCCTTGCGGAAAGACTTTTTCTCCACGCTGACTGCAACCTTGTCGACATCAATTTTAGATGTGAATGCTGAAGCCGCTGAGTTGAGACTTTCGACACTGGTATTGTCGACGAAGAAACTCTGCAGCAGAGTTCCAGCTGCCTCGACAATTTTTACGGGGTTATAGCGAGAGAAGTTGAGCTCAATCTTAGCGGCGGCATACGCGGCGGCAATGGTCCAGCGGCGCGATGGCATTTGACCCGGAAGATCAGAGGGTGGCCCTTTCACAAAGGCGACGCCGGGGAGGGTCTTCGGAGATTCATAGACGTAGAGCTTCTGGTTTTCCACGAGCTCTGGTATACTGGACTGCGGGCATCGGAGTCACTGGAGGAGGATGGAGTGGGATAGAGGGTTGCCTTGGGGACTGAGAAACGTGCGGTGCGGAGAGACTTGGAGGAACAGGGAAGGGGAGCCGCCAAAGATTGACGTGTGAGAGGAAGCGGGGATGAAACAAAGGCGGTGGGAGCCATGTTTAGAGAGTCGTTGTACTGTATGGGATGGAGTGTGGGTGATTGAGCTCTTTTCGTTTGCTGTGAGGGATCCGACTTGGGTAGACGATATGTGCAAGCGATGTCACGTTTTCTGTCCAACGGGTAATTGATGCTAAGATTATGCTTATCACTTGCGGAGACATCAGAGTACAAGTCTTGTATTTATTCACGTCTACCTGGCAAGATGACAGATATTTTAAGCGTAACCCGTCGGGAAGGCGTTGTCAATGATTTAACGGGTTGGTCGCGTGACCCTTTAAATAGATTGAAGGGTTTTCAGTCAATGCCACTGGTGACAAATAGAACAGCAATAATCAGATCTTTGATAGGAATGGTGGAGTGGTTGTGGATAGTGCCAGCGTGACCATTACCCGTAGTTAAGGAACGAGAGAATGCCAAAGCAGTGCCGACAGTTGCACGGCATTGTCCAACTGTTCAACAGATGGACAGCTCAGAAACGAAAGAATTGCGAAAATAACAGCTGAGATAGCCATGTCAAGGTTGGTGTAGATTTACATACCAAAGGCTGCTGCTGGTGCTGGTGCAATTGGGAGTTGCTCTGATATCTGCTGGGGAAAGCCGTTATGGTTCCATAAACAATCCGGAAAAGGCTCTGAGCTTCGCAGTTATCATACAATTACTCCCTACTCAGGTGTTGGCTTTACTCCAGTATAGTGAGATATTGAAGTGCAGTCCATAATTGCCCCTTGCAGTTGGTGTAAAGTATCTAAGCAACTAGAGCTAGATTCTAATGTATCTGATTGCGTGTTCAATTCTGAGGTACTGGACTGTATTTCGACGTTATTCTGGTGAAGTGGTAACTGTGTGCGGTACTTTGCATATGACAACTGTAAAGTAGCTAATTTCGAACTCGGCATTGGCGTAGAGCCCAAAACTGTAAGCTAAATGTGCTCAGCTCCTAGGGCACACCTTGACCCAAGGGTCAAAGGTGGCACCAATATGGTACCACTTTGCCTGGTAATGAACGGAAGTTGTGGATACACAGCAAGTCATCCGCATCCTCAGGTAGACGTTTCTGCTGAATCACATTGGTCCTTTTTTATATTTTATTCAGTAAAATTTGGGCCACTTTAATTCAGGAATAAGGATTACTTCAGTATCCATCCACGCCTTACCATACCTCACTAGAGCCCTTAAGCGGGCCGCTAAAGTTTACCACAGCATAACCGGGAAGCTAGCAACTGTAAGCTGAACACTATTACTTTCACTGATCTCATTGAACTGTTTTTTATGGTACCTAGTCCATCGTCTCCATCGAAGCTATGGCGAACAATTCAAAGTTGTGTGTTGTTGGGAACGGTACAGCAGTACAGGGCTATAGCTTCGCACTACTGCAGTTTGAATACCAGCATTAACTCAACTGCACAATACAGTATTACGGCACTGTGGCTGAACTCAGCCGCTATGATTCATCGGCAATCCCTCAGTACCGTGGCTGTGCGGTATGAGCAGTGAAGTACTGTATTGTTCAGAGCCCTTTGCCTTGATCAATGTAATTAACGCAGGAATCTTCCAGCCCATTTTGTACAGGTGTCTTTTGGCTGATACTGTGCAGTACAGTTGTTGTACCGGTAGAACCATATCAGCCTAATAACAACTTCATCACTGCAAAATGAGATCCCACCAACAACATAGCCCACTAGGCGGCTTTTATTAGTCAGGAGTTTTAAATGAATGTTCACCACACCTGATAATGCAAGAAACATAGGGCCGTGGTGGCCCAATGTTTTTTGCACTACAGTATTGTACATTGTCGACTGCAGGTAGCCCGGTCGACAATATGCAGTGCTGACTGTACAAGACGTTTAACGCATTCAGTATTTACTGGGGACTGAGAACAGTTGTTCGGTACGCGCCATGTGACTACAGTAGATACCAACTGCAAAGTTCTCCTTGGGCCAAAGTAACGACGGTTAACAAGTAATACTCTGCAACTCCTGAAACGGCCTAAGGGTATTTCCTCTTTGTCTTTTCTCCTCTCGGAACACTATTATACGGGACGGTCACACAGTCCCGAAATAATGTCAGGCCCATGCCTTGAATGAGCTACATTTAAAAGGGAACGCTACTGGGCGAGGAAAATAACCGAAAACAATTGAGCTGCCAATAGGAACTACTGCAAATGAATACCACGACAAAGCAGTTATCTACACGGTTACCTCATTTTGTTGGTCCTGTCATTATTTCGCGCGAACCACTGTTAGCATCAATATTACCGTAGAACCCAAATTAAGAGTCTATCCAACAACACCATTGTTGTACTGTACACTCAAGATGAATCTTTTAATCTTTTACTTATCTTAAGTAAAGTACTTAAGTAAAGAGTAAAAGATTCTCTCTCTTTTAATACAAAAAGAACTTGATTCTTTACTAAATACACCAGGAAGCCCAAAGCAGCCATGAAAAACAGCAAAAACAGCCAACTATGGACCGAGCATCACTACCAGAAAAACAAACAGGATCAATTATAACTTTATTTCGCGAAATGACACCTAGGGAAAAGTTGCCGAGATAATTATGCGCTCTAAAACGGCTGTGCGTAACCTAAGTGCGTCCCAAAAAGACTAAAAACGAAAAACTCATCAGAAAATGTTGAAATACAGTATACATATAATTTATTTATGTTCTGTTTACAGCACTGTAGTGCAGTTTTTTGCCCTTACTCCTTTTTTTATCCTACGCAGTCTATATTTTCTCTATCCTATTGTACTATTAGCGATACCGGCTAGGACTGTTGTACTGCAAGGGTCACTACGGCCGTCCGGAGGACTATCCGCTAGGGAATCTAGTAAGTAGTTAGTAGATGTGCTAGAGATAGTCGACGTCATCTACTGCCTATAAAAGGCCTAACCGCCTTGGACACTGAAGTAAAAAAAAACATCAACAATTTTATTCTCAGCCTACCCAACCGTTCTACACTAGCAAAAACGTCTAACGTTTTTTTCAGACTCGCCGCGAACGCTACCTGTCTGCTTTTTCTACGCTAACCCTTGAATTGTCGCGACAGAAAAGCACACCGTCCACTTTTTAGGAATCTCTCAACTGGTAATTATATTTTCGGACCAAAAAAACCTGAATCTTTCAATTTCAGTAAGCAGAGTACAAAAGATAACGTTGGAGAGTAGTCATATGATACACAAGACAAATAGTCCCCGCGACGACAAATGATTATAAAAAAGTACATGTTAGAGCATCTCCAACGGTGGCATCAACGGATTTTTTATATTTGCCCAAATTAATCCCCATTAATTACAAGGGCTAAGTCAAAATTTAGAACAGAAAATCTGTATTGCATTTGAATCGGAGCCAAATTGGACCCTTTCAACTCAAGAGCGTTTTTGCCAGATTTGGTTCAAAACCTTACTGTATATAAGGTACTGTACCCCTGCTATACACTAACTGTACTTTATGCCACTTTAGGGCTGACTTAAATCTAGAACAGATATTTGTTTGCAGTTCTCGCCAAGCCGGGGCGTAGAATTCTATACAGGACGAATAAGATGTAGTATTGGGTCAGCTATGCTGATTATCTCCTTTGGAGATTAGGATGTTGTCACCAACGACAACCTTGAAGTTCCTATTTGTATATAAACGCCGGAGTCCGGGGCGCCAAGCGTGAGTAAATATCACAAACAAACAATAAAAGGGGTAGTATAATGTTGGGTAGAGAGGGGGGAATAGAAAGGGAGACCCGGGCGGATAAAAGTGGCTATAGCCAAAGTTGCCGTTGGCAAGGTTTCTGCAAAGGCGGAAGTTGGGAGTCAAGTTCAGAGCCAACACCGGGGTAGCTGTTTAATCTGGGGCCCTAGTTGCCCAGTAGGTATAAATACTAGTTAACTAGGTTAGGGTTATCTAGGGCGGCGGGGTGAGTGAGGTTAGGGTCAGCCAGGTTAGAGGTAAGTAAAGTCGACACTTGGCCCAATAGGTGCCTTTCACTTGCGAAAATATCAGGTCCCATTTGGGGGCCGAGTGGTCCAGATTGCAAGCCCTCAAGCCCCATCGGGTGAGGATACAGTACCAAAAATAATAGTAGGCGACAAAAGAAAATTGCCTTTACTGTACTGTACAGCACAGTGCCTGCTGGTTAGCAGTGAATCAGATCAAAAAAGATCACAAGATTAGCTCTGCCGATAGCAGTACAGTATGTGTGCCAATTGCACTACAAATAGCGCCTTCACCTCTGCGCAAAATACTATCACCCTAGACCTGGCCACCCTTAATTGTTTACGCCATCTCGAACAGATTTGTAGCACTGAAACGCATTCCTCTTCTCCATCCATTTCTTTTGAGCCCGTACAAAACTATGCCGCTCCTATCCCCTCAATAATTTCCCTCTTTTTATCTCCTGGCGTCACCAACCGTCGCGGCAAAGCCCAGCGGCCCGCCCGCACCCGTTTTAGATACTGACGTTCCGACCGCTTTGCAAAGACCACCGGACGACCCTCCTCTGCGCCACTTCTAGAAAACATCTTCCACTGGACGGCCGAAAACGCCAGAAGATCTTTATTGACGCTCTCGAGTTCCCCTTCGCCCACAGGCAGTGAATGCATTTTTTGTCAGCCCCCATACCGCTCGAGACCTTTTTGAGTCTTCTAACCGTACAGCTGGTGTATCTGTCGGAATAGAAGCCCATAAAACTGCCCACTACGCAGCCTTGTGCTCTTTTCTCAACGGTATGTTCCAGCAATTCGGCCTCAAAATATCAGCACCTAAGCATACCTACTTTCTACAATGAACTTTCTGCACCTGACAGTTCAGCAGTAAATTCATGAAACGGAGTGCAGTGATTATACGGTTGAAATTAACCGCCGGTCAAGGTATCGAAAAGGGAGACTGTAGGTGATGTTGACGAAATATTGATGCAGCGTATAGTCCTGAAATGGGCTTGAAGAGAATTGGTGCGAGTGGGAGTCGGAAAGTGCAATTGTACAGTTCTGCAAGCTTCGCACCTCTGGGGTCAATACAAGGACCGTTTCAAATCGATTGAAGAATTCTTGGTGGGGATGGTTTCTGTTTTCAAATGATCTGGCAGTTTCAACCACGTCAATTTGGCTCCGAAAAAAGTTCAAATATTGACTGCTCTTACACTAATCAATCAAGTATTTTGGATTTTCAAATATGTCGTACAAATTGACTGCACCGCTGGAGACGCTCTTAACTAGGCAAAGAATCACGTTACTTGGTCTCTCTCTAACTAGGAGGATTTGATATTGATGAGAAGAAGTTTAATTTAGATGGGCCAGATGGGTCTGCTTGATTTTCGAAAAGGGACCAGACGTTTTCTCAAGTAGACAACAAGGTGGAAATCACTGATGGGTTAGGGGGCTTTTTCCTACAAAACGTCTCTGAACTCGCAATTAATTTTGAGAAATGGGATTCGAAGCTCTATTATGATGCATCGGACGCTGCTTTATTGCTATTTGCAGAGATAGAAGTATAGGGTACCTCCATTTTGCGGCATGAAAATTCTGCTACTAACAGAAGTGATTGCAATAGATCCTAGTTGTACAGTAATAATATGTACTCAATACCAAGTTTAGCTAAATCGACTCATCTGAACCTCATTGAGAAAGTCTGTGTCATTCTAGCGAAAGAAGTGCACAAAACTACCGCCCTTTCATATAGTGGAGTATTTCAAAGATTAAATTAATGAAGTGTGTGATCACGAGTTGACCGACACACCCTTGAAGCCCTTTTTAAGTCTATGCCGCGTAGCTGCATATAGCTAATTGAAAAAATGCAATGGCGCCCATTGCTGATAGTATTTAATAGTAAACACATGTTTTCGTCTCTGTCATATTACTATTTCGTCCGAGATTAAGGTCCAAATTGTCATCTCTATCTCCCCTCGTACTGAATTGTACAGTACAGTTTACTTGAATATCAAATTACAATTGCGTATGCTTCCGTATTCATACCGCGGGTACTTGTTCTTGAACATTGTTCGCTAGATGGAGCTACAGAATGAAGCTGGGTTGGTACTAGGGAAGTTTATCAAGAGTTGAAAATTACGAGCCAGTTTCGCAATATATCAAAATTCTCAGCATTTGGGAGTTTACGTTTGCACTATTTTGGTCCAAAATTTTGAAAATTTACGATCTGAATTTCAGCAACATTTAACCTACTAGAATTCTGCAACCGCGCCCTGAGAAGAAAACCCGAAATATCATGTTATAACTAAAACATCTCAGCATAGAGTTCAGCAACCCCTTTTCTGGGTTTGGCGATAACGTCACCCTCGAAGTAATTTCTACAAGATCAAACACTACTACCCTCTCTTTTATTGTCCCTGCTAAAGTCAATTACACAAATATAGACTCATTATTCGTCCACAGTCGCTACTACCCAACACCAAATCGCAAGCTCTGGTTCAGCATATGTTCAGAATCAAAATGTTCTTCATCTGAAACAATTAGACACCAAAAAAGATGGAAAAAATTCTAAACGAGACTGAATTTACGACTTCAAAAGAAAGAATAAATCATCACTCTACGATTTTATACGAAAAGAGCATGCTAAAGAGGCTTTTGTTGCCGCTTTTGGCGGAACAAGAAAGTATTTTGAGCAATTCGCGACGAGGATTACTGATAGCACTGAATTAAGTCAGTAAAATTGTGCAAGATAGACATCCAAGACTGCAAGATTCTTTCGACAACAACAAAAATATAGAACATGTCATTTCTGAGCTGGGCACAAATTATGGTGAAAGTGAAGAGCTATTATGATTATTCGTAAACTGAGGGATGATATATAGAATTTCAAAGGCGTAGGAATATAAGCAGTCAGAGATCTGGACGGTGAAAAAGAAATAGCGGAAAATGTTTTAGTCGAATATCTTGAAATCATATCCTGGAAAATAAATGAATCTCTGAAGAGTCTGGAAACAGTGCTAAAATAAACGCATAAAGATAAAACAAAAAGGCAGAAATTAGGGCGTGCGGGACGCTCGCTGCGATTAGTAGATATCTCAATAAAGATGAGCAAGTGTAGAACGTGATCAGGTTGAGTTTGAGAAGTACCGATTCGGAAAGAATGGTTCTGACTGGACATGACGATAGTCGCTAGACTGAAAGAGCGTCTGAGGAAACATGAATGAGAGCTTGTAACTTCTTGCAAAAGATTTGAAGAAATAAACTGTAAGTTACTGACAATTCGAGACTTTCGGTTGCTTGGTAGCTCCTGAAAATTTGAGAACGCGACGCCTGGAGCTGAAGAAGTACCAAGGAGGACTCGAAAGCTTAAATTTGGGTATTCCATGAGAGTTAAACGCCAGACTCCCTATACAATCGCAAGTCTTCCTTCTAGTACTTGGGACCACATCTATAGTACCGGGAAATTTGATTCAGATAATGGCAGTTCCGCACGCTGCAGAGAAGCGAGGGACTGTAGGAGACTTCATGAAATTCATCTGGAAATGAATTTCTTTGACATCCTTTTAAATAGTTGCAGGTTTGTTCCTTAACGATACTTCTCCCTGCAGACATGGCTCGGTTTTGCATTCTTTAAAATGGCTGCAGGTTTGTTCCTTAGTATGGCACTATAAGGTACTGACGTCCATTACGCACAAAGTCCGCGTAACCATAGGGGTTCTCTCCTTGTAGATCTTGAACCCCAGGAAGAATGGTCTCCAGAATTATCCAAACTTAAATTATCAAGTCGTGACGAAGACCTTCGATAAGACCGCAGGAATTACATATGGGTCTGTGCATGGAGTTTACGGCTTTGAATTTTATATTTTATGCTTCCTTTTACAGCGTTTTTATTCAAACAGCTGAGTATTTTTGTATCTCATTCATCCTATTCCTATTCCGATTAAGGTTCCATAAATAACCCCAATTATTTTTTGCAACCCATGGTACTTCTCGTAAATTGCTGATACTATGAGTTTACCACGTTCTGAAAAGAAAGTTGAATGCAAAAAGTCTTTACGCAGAGCTTTTAGGTGCTAGAGAAATTTCTGCCTTCCTAATATGATTTCAGAAAGCTACAGTACAAGCGGCACAGACCACAGTGCAAAATACTGCACAGTACAGTAGTGAGCTTACGCTATTACTTTTCTGAACTAAGTATGGAAAAGTCACATAACATAATTACAGTCTGTAATGAATCAGTGAAAATTACTGTTGCAGTCTTGATGAAGGATGCTCAAACCTCACTCCATAGTGACAAACCGCGAGACAAATTTTGTAGACAACTTATCCACTCGAGAGCCTCATCTGGCACCTCAACCCCTCCCTTCGGTCCGGATCACTTTGAAAATCCCACCCACACCCTCAATATTCTTTCCCCATATCCAACATCTCTACGTCTGTACGATCGCATGAAAGCATCAAGTTGTGGAGGGGTTATCGTCGACGATAACCTTGTGTCCTCCAATTCTACTGCTCCCAACCACACGTACCCCACGAAAACAGACCTGATATCCAGAAAAAATGTGGCCCACAAGGTCAACTCAGTTCTTCGCAATCACACAAGATCCCTCCCCATACCCTCTCCACCCCTTCTTACATCCACTACACCCCTTCCCACCCCTACTCTACTCCGTCCCAAGTCCACTTCATCCGTCCTTATCCTGACTGAAGCCCTCCCCACTGTTGTATTTCACTTCAAAGACCTTACAGCTTTATACAAATTCACTGCATCTACTGTGCTGTAGATTCAAACCACTGGTAACCTTGCAGCCAGGGCTACTACGCACTTTGCTGTCATTACACTTTCCTTACAGTTCTGAACACAGCGTTTGACCCCATTGGTACACTTGGAATAGTTACGGGCGAGCTACACACTGGGATATAATATTATTGCTTTACCAATCAAAAGCCGCCCTGCTATCTCATGCCATCTGGACCAATGTACTTCTTACATCTTGTCAGAGTATGTCACTCTTGCCGACTACAATTCTGAAAGCGCTACTTACGATACTGTCAGGGCTGTTTTACGGGAATACCTTTGAACTCGCTGCTGTTAGACTGCATTTTACTTTAGTTTGTAGCTATCTTCAGTTCCATATAAACCCTGGTTTGGAGCGGCCGGCTTTACCCAGAAAGCCTCGACAAAAGTTTCAACCACAGTTCTACCTTGATCTGCTCGTGTGCGCTTAACACCCCACATCGTGGTAGCATCGCAAGTAAGTTGTGCCTTATTGTGCGTTTTTTCAATCCGCCAGTTGGGATAAAATCTCTACTAGATTTATCTCAGCTGCCCGATTGCAAACAGAGACTAACATTGTGTTTTTCACTCTGACCCTTACGCGGTAACCCACAGTGTCGTACAACAGAAAGTCAAAGGGCCGCCCTCCGTCGCCGTAAGAGTACGACTCAGAAGACCTCGCCGACTTTCGTTCCCCGCCCACCTCGCCAATAGTACCGATTGGCGAGGAAGAAGATCCCAAGACCCTGCCTCGTCCGTCGACTCTGAGAACCACGATCGCCTTACTCAGCCCCGAGGAGCCCAAGACACCGACGCCGACTTGCCAAGATCTTGTCTTACCCCGAGCACTGTCAGTGGCATCTCCCCTTGTTACAGTCGAAGAGCCTCGCACCCCTTTTCGCTCGTTCACCCTACCCTCATCGACTAGTCTTCGATCCTTACCCCCAGTTCCGAGGAATCCGTCGCGTCCGACCGTCTCGAACCCGTCAAGGCCACCGACAAGTTCAAGGGCTCCTCCGAGAAGGCTTCAAGTGCTGCTGGACGCCACCTCGGTGTCGATCCAAAGGGTGGTAAACCATCGAATCCGCAAGAGTAGGCCCTCGAAAAGGCCGCGAATGAACAAGAATCCGAGGTCCTCTCCGTTTCATTGTCGTCATTGTCAAGTCACTTGCTCCGGTCGCGTCCAGTACTTCGAGCACCTCCGTTCCCGTCGTTACATCCGCCGTACAAGCAAGAAGGAGTACAAGTGCAAGGACTGCCAAATTGAGTTGTTCAGTGAACAAGATCTTGTCAGCCATCAGAACGGGGCTCAGCATCGACTCACAGTCAGGGTCACAATTAGTATCTTTATTTTCCATTAAAGTTGCTTGTTTTTGAGTAACAAAAATGAAAATAGAGCAATAAGTTCATTTCTCAATCGACTCCGTGTGTGTGTTGTGTTCACCCTTCCGCTGTGATTGCAAGCTTTCCTCTGCTGCCCCCAAATCCCTGTAGTAGGACTTACAATCGTAAGTACGTATCACCATCAGGACCTAGACAGGACAATCACCGCAAAGCAAGAATCTGAAGAAGGGCTACTATAACGCACCGGACGTGACTGACGTCAACCCTTACGTCAGAGAAGGAACTTTTTGTAAGTGCTCCTGTCGGATTTGAACCCGCGACCACTTCACCAGGAGCTGCTTACACTTAACCACTGGGTCACCAGGACCGAAATTTGAAGGTGCAAGGAGAGCCAATCAGGTTATAAATCACAATTTTTTCAAAAATGGACATATTAGGCGATCACGCTGTAGACTTGTGCCCGTCTGGGTTTGGTCGCAAACACCGGCATAACTCACTGCGCAACGTCATCGCTGGTCGTATCGCCCGTGCCGCCGGCCTGGATTGCCAGCTCGAGGTCCCACTCCTCGTGCCCGGCACCGAGCTGCGACCCGCTGACATACTGGTTCACCCACCAGCAGCCCCGGAAGGCACTGTGGCCCGCCCGATCGCCTGTGACGTTACCATAGTCTCGCCATTCAAGGACGATGTCAGAACGAGAGCTACAAGGGAAGTGGGCGGTGCAGCTGCAATTGCACACCGCAACAAGGTGACGGACCTGGAGAGAAAATTGTCGCGTCGACTCCCCCGCCCTCCGATAACCCCACACAGGCCCCCGATTTCGAATTTCAACCGCTGGCCTTTGATTCCTTAGGTTCCCCTTCCCCCGAAACCGTCCGCTTCATAGAGGGACTGGTGCCTCGCATTGCTGACAAATTCCACACGCCGAAAGGAGTTATCCGCAATCGGATTTATAGGCGCATTAGTAGCACAATCTGGTCGTCGAGCGCACAATCTATTGAATCGCGCATGTCGCTGCACGTGGCCGACGTGGACCACCCGGTTAGCACTTAGCTACCAGTATAGTCGGATCCTGCAGCGGACACCCGTTCTACTGATGCCATAAAGTTACCACTCACCCACCAACACACTAACCCTTCTCAAACGGGTGCAGCAGGAGGCGCGGGCAAGAGTACATTGGCACGACGACTCCCGGGAGAATGCCCCAAACCCGACCGCCCATAGCGACGCCGACATCCGACTCCGCATCCGTGGCCTAGCGTTCCGCCGCAGCCCCGCTGCGGCGTTTCTCTTCGCTCATCCCACGGCAGCTACGAAGGTCCACACTACACACTGGCAGACCATGCTCCGCCGTCACCTCGGACTGCCAGTGTATGATGACTCCATGGCCCTCAACTGCCACCACTGTGACCACCCCTTGGACACCCTCGGGGATCACGCTGCCGACCTCTGCTGCCCTGGTTTCGGCCGGCGTCACCGCCACAAATCGCTATGTAATGCGATTGCGACGCACGTTACCCGCGCCGCGGGTCTGGATACTCGGCAAGAGGTTCCGTTCCTCGTCCCGGGCACTGAGCTCCGCCCCGCCGATATCCTTGTGTAACCACCACCAACCCCGGAAGGCACAACGTTGCGCCCCATTGCCTGTGACGTCACTGTCGTTTCACCATTCAAGGCCGCAGTTCGCACCAAGGCGAACCAGGTTGCCGGAGGCGCTGCTGAACTGGCGGCCTGCGACAAGGTTACAACCCTGGAGTGCAACATCGCCCGACGACTCCCCGCCCCATCGACTGGCCCATCTTCTGCGCCTTACACGCCGAACTTCATGTTTCGACCTCTGGCGTTTGATTCCCTAGGTGCCTGTTCCCCTGGAACTATTGCATTTATCGAGGAGTTAGTTCCGCGGATCGCATCCAAATGTCACTCGACAGTTGGCATGGTCTGCCACCGTATCTACCAGCGACTGAGTTGCACCCTGTGGTCCTCCATCGCTGAAGCTATCCTGTCGCGAGCACCGATGCGCACGGACGACGAAGTACATCCGGTTAGATCTTAACCGTATAGTTAGGACGTGCGCAGTCCACAGTAGATACTGAACGCATTAAACTTCTTCTTCTTGGCATTTTGAAAAACCAACTTGCTGGAGGCTTCGCCACGTGAGTAGTTAGTCCAAGAACCATCTAGGAGAATCTCTGTTACTTCAAGTGTTACAGATATCGTGTACACGTATCGCCACGTGTACATGTATAAAGTCGGAAACTTCTCTCAGATACCAGGATAAACACAGTTACTGCCTTTGTGAACCTAATCCCTATGGATCAGAAGCAATTCACCCTAGAGTCCCTTACGCAAATGGTGCTTCAGTTGCAGCAGAATCTTGAGCACGCCAATAACCAAATTGCGGCACACAGATCAGAGCTTTCTATTGCAGCGCAAAAGGTATCCTCCCTAGAATCTGAACTCGTAAACGCCCGAAACCAGGCCAGTTCGTCAAGTAATGCTCTAGTGGACAGTCAGGCTGGCCCAAAGAAAAAAAAGCCAACTACATTCACTGGGAAAGGATCAATTGCCAGCTAGTGCGTTCAAATGGACAACTACCTCGGGGAAATGATGGCAAAGGACCCCTACACATAGCACTCAGCTACTTGGCTGGAAATGCCCGTGAATGGTGGATGGTCCACTCTAAGACAGAACAAGGGAAAGGAATAAATTCCTGGCAGACCTTGAAGGTTGCTTTGATCCAGCGTTTAGAAACGCTGAACAAAGAGAAGATCGCTCGAGACAAACTCGCCCGCTGGAAACAAGTCAAAGATGTTCCTACCTTCAACGAAGACTTCAACAAAATTATACTCGACATCCCCGATATTGGAGTTAAAGACCAGATAGATCGTTACTCTCGCGGTTTGAAGCCCTATATCTGGAAGGCGTTGTGCACCAAAGAATACGTCAACCTCTCCGATCTAATGAGGGATGCTGAGCGAGGAGAGTCGGCCTATCGGCGCTCTGGACCCGGTAACCTACCAAAGTCTTCTGGAGGAAGGAATGGAAATGGAAGCTCTTTTGCTGGAACCAGCAGTCCTGTACCAATGGAAATTGGGAACGTAGAAGTGGTACCGGGGCTGAAAAGAAACACTCCCAATATACAGAAGCTTGACAAAGAAGAACGTGAAAGATGTATGAGCGAAGGTCTCTGTCTCAGGTGCAGAGAGAAAGGACACATGGCCAAGAACTGCCCAAAAGCCCTGAGGAACTGATTGAAGGTCCCTAGTCAGTCCCAGTCATTGAAGAACCATTAAACAACCTTTTGTTAGACAAAGAAACTCGAGAGTGATCATTGAATCAAGCAAAAAGGTCCATTGTGTCCACCATCAGATCGAATGCAACGTTCATTGAAACATTCTCCCCTGCATTCGAGAGAAATCACAAGGGCCTTCTCATTGTCAAGGGTAAAATTGCTGCTAGACCAGCAAAAATCCTCATAGACCCTGGTGGTGAGATCAACTTCTTGAGTGAATCATTTTGCATGAAACATCAAATAAAGACCCGAGATTCCAGAGAGCTTGCTGAAATTTAGTTAATTTCGACTTCAAGATAATACCCATCTCAGGAAAATCAAATGTAGTGGCGGACGCACTATCGAGGCAACCACAAAATGTGCCGTCACCTGATCACCGAAACAATTCATTACTCCAAGAAGTTATTACCAAGACATCCTCAGAATCCAATAACATTTCGACCATATCATTCACGAACACTGAGTTAGTGGGGTTGGTAGAAGATAATGGTAGGGATGAGAACCTCAGAACCCATTATCAAGATCCTAAAGCTCTCTTTGAGCGTCGAGGGATGCTTCTACTTAAAAAAAGAAGATCTGTGTACCAGAAGGAAATTTCAGGGTCAAGCTCCTGCATGAATATCATTGCACTCCCAACACGGGACACCTAGGAATAAGCAAAACTATCAACAGAATATCACCAAAGTTTTATTGGAAAAATTTAAGATCGGATGTAATCCGATATGTACGTTCCTGCCAATGCCAGAGAACCAAAGCAATCAATCAGAAACCCGCAGGTCTTTTACAACCACTAGAAACACCGAAAACCAAATGGACCCACATAACCATGGATTTCATCACACCTCTCCCAAAGTCGAGAAGCGGAAACAACGGCGTGTTAACAGTCGTTGACATACTTTCTAAGATGATCAGAATAATACCAACGAAACCAAACACAGATGCTTCTGAAACAGCACTGCTGTTCAAGAATCACGTATACCGAAATCATGGATTACCAGAGAATATCATATGTGACCGAGATCCCATCTTCATGAGCAAGTTTTGGACAAAACTTTTTGCTCTACTAGGAACAAAGATATCCCCCTCCTCTGCATACCACCCACAAACTGATGGACAATCCGAGATAATGAACAAGAAAATAGAGGAAATGATCCGTGCTTTCGTTAGCTTCGACAAGTCAGATTGGGATAATTTACTGGTAAACTTTGAAGTTGCTTACAACTACTCTGTGAATGTCACCACAACTTTCTCACCATTTTTCCTCAATTACGGAATTCAACCACGAACAGTACCCTTAGATGTTTTAGCATCAGACAATCCAGCGGCAGCAGGTTTTCTAAAACATATGCAAGAAGCATTAAGGAAAGCCCAGAATCAGATCCGAAAATCCAATGAGTCCACCGCAAAATATGTAAACAAGAAAAGAAGGCCGTCTACGTTCAAGTTTGGTGATAAGGTTTGGCTATCAGCGAAGAACTTATCACTTGAAGATGCGGCTGGATCACGCAAACTGAACCCAAAGTATTGTGGTCCCTTTGAAATAACAGAGGATATTAACGGGGTGACTTACCGTCTGCAGTTATCTCAACCGATGATCGACAGAGGAATACATAATGCGTTCCACGCTAGCCTCTTGAAACCGTTCTTTGAAGATGAATTCAACCGAAAAATTCCACCACCGCCACCACTCCAATTTCAAGATGGACATGAGGAATACGAGGTTGAGTCTATACTCGCTCATAAAAAAGAACGTGGCGAAAATAATTTCCTTGTCAAATGGAAAGGGTCCGGAGATCACGAGAACTCGTGGCTTCCCTAATCATACCTCAAGAATTCTCAAGAACTTTTGAATAAGTACAAGCAGAACCTCAAGAATCGGGGCGGTTCTTCTCTGTAGGGGGAGTGATGTTGTATTTCACTTCACAGACCTTATAGCTTTATACAAATTCACTGCATCTACTGTGCTGTAGATTCAAACCACTGGTAACCTTGCAGCCAGGGCTACTACGCACTTTGCTGTCATTACACTTTCCTTACAGTTCTGAACACAGCGTTTGACCCCATTGGTACACTTGGAATAGTTACGGGCGAGCTACACACTGGGATATTATATCATTGCTTTACCAATCAAAAGCCGCCCTGCTATCCCATGCCATCTGGGCCAATGTACTTCTTACGTCTTGTCAGAGTATGTCACTCTTGCCGACTACAATTCTGAAAGCGCTACTTACGATACTGTCAGGGCTGTTTTACGGGAATGCCTTTGAACTCGCTGCTGTTAGACTGCATTTTACTTTAGTTTGTAGCTATCTTCAGTTCCATATAAACCCTGGTTTGGAGCGGCCGGCTTTACCCAGAAAGCCTCAACAAAAGTTTCAACCACAGTTCTACCTTGATCTGCTCGTGTGCGCTTAACACCCCACACCCACCCCCTCCCAAATCACCTTCCCTGATGTTAAAGAGGTTACTGCTGTCAAGAATACTCCGACGAAAGAGATGTAGCGACGCCATTCGAGGTTTTACCGGATGGGAATCACTTGATACGATAAGTGGAAGCTAAAATAGATCAGTCGCAACATGTGCAACGTGAGCGTGAGGTTCGAGGAAGTAAAAAAGAGTGCGAAACAAAACCCGTTTATGAAAGAAAAAGTTACCACAAAGTGTATTCAAGACATATACGAACGTTCGAAAGCAGCATTTGACAGGTCTGATAAGCCGGAACAATTTCGTTCCGGGGTTGGTGCTGAGGCTGGCGGTATTCGTGATTTGCTGATGATGTGTCGTGAAACAAAAGGGAAAATGCTGAAGCGAGGAAGTCAGCTGAGAAGAGGGCGGCGAAGTTGATTGATGATTAGAAAGAGAAGGTGGGGAGGAGTTACGAAGCATGGCAACAAGTCGAAGAACTGGGGATACTTATCAGAAAGTCACCAGATTACCTTACACGAAAGTCTCCACGCGTCGTTGATCTAAGTGATGAGATGAAGCGTTTCGCGATTTGCTTACGGGAACTCAGACCTTACCCAAATAGAGATAGAAACAGAAAGGCTTCTTTTTGAGAAGTCGAAGATGTAGTTGGAGGCAATTGGAAAAGAAAAAGAGCTGGAAGAGCGACGAAAAGCCCTCAAGGCTAGCTAAGAGCTGGAACTCGCTGAGTTTCGTATGATGAAAAACGTTTCGAAGTACAGGGGGGGTCGCGATATAGTGCTTAATTGAATAGTGCCACATACGGTATTGTGCCACCACAATCGTTTGGCACAAAATTGGCGGGATTTGAGGGGATAGACATCGGCATTCATTTTCGTTGAACTATGTAGTGCGCAATTCGGTATAGTGCCGAGTAAATACACTTGTACGGGGTAGCACTATATCGTAGTGCCCTCTGTAAGTAGTTTATCCACTATTTGGAGGCATTTTGGCATATTTTGCAAAAATAAAAACGCCCAACTTGCTGATAATCTGCAGTTTCCCGCAGCCCCGCAGGGGCCGCGGACTGGACGAAGTCCGATCGCGAGGGCTGCGCCTCGCGGACTTTGTCCTTGCTCCTCGTGCCCCGCGAGAAGGTTATTTCCGTTATGATTGAGGTTCTTCAAATATAGAAAGGTATTCTACAAGAGATATAGGATGGAACTTGAATTACTTGAATGTTTCCTCTGGGTAAACACAGTTCCTAACATTATTTGATAGCTTAGCAGGCAAATATAAAGATCCAGCATAGGATTCCAGTACCTGCATACTAAGTTTGAAGTCAGTTATAGTGAAGCAGGTCTTGACTTCTTTGAAGATACACTCTATTGTCACCTTGCTTCTCGACATGCCTCGATTGAAGGCAGTTTCGAATGGCTGTAAATAGCTACCCTGATGTGGCACCTGTAAGAGCTAGGGCTGCTTGTAGCCAGAGTCACCGAAAATTTAGTACCTCCCCCATCACATTCCAGCACATTTGGCAGGTTTTCTTCAAGATTACTTCGACATCATAGTAAATCCCCTAAATCCTCTAGTCTTGACGTAGACCATCTATCTTTCCAAATGCGTGAATGATCATCTTTTCTGGGGCTTTTAAGATTTGGAAGTCAATAGATTGCTTCCCTTAATGCCCATTATGTGCAACAATCTGTAATATATGTGACCCACTCGGTCGGGTGATACGAATAATTGTCCCATATATGAATCCCACACAAGTATTGAGCCCATTTAGCTTCTCTATTATACATTCTGCATACAAAGCGGTCATTTTCTGCATGAATGGTTGCATTAGCTTGAGTGATAACAGAACCTCCTGTAGTGCGATCACGAGAAGCAATCTTGACGGCGAAAGAGTTAGTGAAACACAACAGATTATTGAGAAGGCGGATGTCTGTGTTGGTTACGCGGCTCGGTCTAGACGGAGGGAGAGAGGGGTGGTAGCTGGGAAGAGAGCGAGTAGCGCGGATGTCAAGGGATAGCCGCGACTATAAAAAGAATAGCCAGACGCGGGACGTGACACGCACGACAACAAGGGACAAGCCCGAAAGCTAGAACGACAAGTGTCGACGAAGTCAGGGACGAGCCAGAAAGTAAAGGGATAATTATAAGTACGGGAGTGCAGATGCTAGACCGGCGAAAGGAAAATTTACTGTAGGGACCCTGATGTAGGATGAAGTTTTTAATAAAGCGGCCATCTGCGGTTCAACAGAAAATGTACCCCAATAGTAGCAAATCAAAGGGTAACTAAAAATAGGTACAAGCCAGTGGAATTCCCGATCAGAAAATGAGAGTCCACGTACTCTGCGGTGTGCCACCAAGGTGCGTGCCGTCAGTCCAAACGTGGCTGCATGCACGGTTGGACTTGAGGGGTGGACCCTTGCCAACTGTAAACGGTCCACCTGTACGAAGACTGACAGTAACAGTTCACTGTAGGACTCGAAGGGGATCCTGATAAACGAGAACTTGATAAGAGGCCCTCACGGGAGTTCCAATAAAATGGAAATAACTTGGTGCTCTTTTTTCCCTGATCTTCATTAGCCACTCTATGCCTCCCTATAATTTTTGCAGTAACTGCGATGCATGCGTTTAGGATAAAATATACGATTATTTCATGTCAAAGTGGTTGCTATTCAACGATATACGACGCAAGTCACTATCCAAGCGCCAAAAAAGCATCTATTTCTGTTAGTAACTTTCTAGGACATCGAACATCCCGCAGCATTCTCAACGTTTGAGATATTTGTTTTTTCGAAGCAGGATAGATTTAAGCAGTCTCTCTTACTCAGCGCATTGAAGATAACCGAGAAATACTGCAGACTAGTTCGATTGCTTCACTGTAGCATATTTAGTAGATCTTCTCAAATTTGGTGCTATCTATACGCAACTGTCATGAAAGAAGGGGACGAAAAAATTGAGTAAATGTGAATCATCCATAACAGATATAATATTAGCAGCGAAATTCTCCAGTTCTGATACCGACTGTTACATTTCCACTGATTAAAGTCCTTCAAGTGTCCTATTGTTATGATGATCTTGTAAAGCTACACGATTGGGGCTGAAGGTTGTGTTGCGTATGCTTTGATGTAGCCTCATTTTCATCTTAGCAATGGTATCATCTGGGTACAGTGCGCGAAATTAATTTATTCTCACCTTATTTTTTATACATTTTTCCTGCAAAATGATAGTTGACTAAACGAAAGCTACCGTGTTTAAAGTTTTTCGGGCTTAGTTCGACACCTAAATCCTTTCTAATAAACAAAGAGTACTTCACGAAACATATATGTAAAACTGCTCCAGGAATGCGACGGGGGATGAAAATAGTAACGTGTGGAACCTTATTAACCTTTCTAATTTTAACTGATCATACGTTGATAATACTGTATCTACTGGACCCGGCCGGTCGATACCTGTAGATTCAGACTCTGGCGAAATTCGCGGGCGCTCACATCCCCCTTGGATGCCTCTCGGACTAGACGTCTCCAAACCCCGTCATACAGCTTTTCGGACCTCCGCCTCCTTTTCCGGGAATTACCTCCCTGTTCCTCTCCAGAAACTTTGCGATTTATTTGCGGTCCCAGTTCATGATAAACCCAATGATCCTCTGTGAAAATTTGTCACGGACACATAGGCAAGAATCTGCCCTTTCTCGATATCACTGAGACTCTTCCCATGACCCATTTTCCCTGCTGTTAATGGTCAATGCTCTGGTCGTTTGCCTATAACGTAGCATTGGTTCGTTTCAGCAATTTAATCCATTGCTGTTTGTATCTTGGGCTTTTTGCGCAACTTTTTCCAGTCATGGAACTTTTTGGTTGTGTTGTGTTTTAATTGGTTGCACCCCCTGCCGCATCCCTAGCGCAGTTTTCTGTAGATGCTCCTTGAAGTATTTGTTTTTTAATTAAAAATCTCCGTTATTGAACTGATTGCCAAAAAACCCAGAAAATGGGTAAGTTTCGTTTAGTCAACTCTCTTATTGCCCGCAAAATCTATAAAAATGAGGGTGGGGTTAAATAATTTCGCGCACTGTACTAACCAAGAATTGTGGAACGCGAGAACTAATTCTGTACAGTACTGTCCAGTGCTCACAAGATTTAGCTGTAACCAGCGTAAATGCTCTCTTTGTGTGATGCGCAAACTTTTTCACTACTGTACCTCTTGAGAAAATATTTTTTAATCCCTCAGCCCACATTTTTTCCAGAATTTCTTGAAGCTTACTCATAGGCACGCTGCCGCGGACGTAATGTGCAACGCAGCCTGTCTCCTGAGCGGCCTTGAGCCGGCTTTTGATGGTAATTTAAGAGGCACTACTGGTCACCCTGTAGGATATTCCGGACCACAACCGACCATATCTTTGAAATATTAAATCACCCACATATCCCCCTTGAAGCGTAAGCTTTTTGGTTTCTAATACCGAAAGTCATATGCAGTATTGCACAGAACTGTACAGTTCACAGTAACTGCGGTATTTCTACGCGATTTAGCGCCTCTTGCAGAAGCACAGGTACAGTATGTGCATTGTAACCTACTCTGGCACGATGTAGTAGACTAAACTAAATTTACACTGGAGCCATTCACAAGAATCACAATAATGTGAGTGTCATAAATATATAATCATCTTTACTTCATGTATTATAAAAGTCCAAAAATTGTCATAAATGCCCCGAGAAATTATTCCATGAGACCTCCAATATTTCCCATTGTACGTACTATGATATATGCCTTATTTTGTTGCCTCCACCGTTTCCCTTTCAGTCTTGCAGGATCTTACAATATGGCTTTCAAGAGTACATGTAATGATGTTGCGGTTACTACACATTTCAACTTTTGTTTAAAGATGAATAGCAGTGACTTGACGATATTTTCCGTACATTCGGCACTTGAGCCTTAAAAAAATCCCATACAGAATATCACGACAAGATTTTGTCAAAGCCTTTTTCCTGCTATTTTTTTGCAGTGCTGTCTGCTGTACAAATTCATTTATCCCACGCATTCATTGGCCCGTCCAAAGATGTGGTTGGCAAAATATCTTAGTTTAACCTTTTTCATAGGTCTGTCGCTCTGTTTATTTTTATACAGTACAAGTACTCTTATATTGCTGCAACTCTCGGCAGATATATCTCGAACATAGGCTCCAACCTACCTTCTCATAACTTTCTCCTAAGCAACCCGCCTCATCTTCAGATCTAAAGCCGAGTTCGTACCGTGGAGATGACGGTCAGATGAGAAGCCTGCATGCTGATACGCAACAATTGCAGCAACTGCCGTGGAATAAGGGGTATTGAATTTTGGACAGCGGAAGTAGGTAGACATAAAAGTATGACTCTCGCTGGCTGCGCCGTACGGTTTCTGTATGTTCGCGCGCGCTCCAGGACGTCCTGCTGGTACTGTGATCGCCGATGACACAGCGAATATCAGGAAGGGGAACAAAGCTTTCAAAACCAAGAGGCATGAAGTAACACTACAAATCACGGTACGAATCGGGATCTCCAGGCAGTACGATCGGATGCGTCGCCCGCCATTCAATGAAAAGACTGCTGTTTGTCAGCATCGGCGAGTTTTTCATCATTTCCAATGATGCTTGAGTTGCAGAAGCATAGGGTGTGTCACATACATAGGATCTATCATAGGTCCCGTAAATCCAACGCATGAAGCACAGGATGTATCACATGCATAGGATGTATCACAGGCCACATATATCCAACGGATGTTTATGGAGGGCTGCAGTTGAGAAACTTGGCGCGGAAGTTATACAGGAGGATCGAAAAGCGATCACGCAGGCTGAGGTTAATTTGGGGAGTGTCGTGGGGATTGGGCTGTCGATAGAGGGAGAGATGTCGGTAAGGCTGTTGCCTGTGCAAGGGAGCAGGAGAGAAAAATGATGTATTTGATGACAGCAGACGGGTTAAAAACCTCAGCTAGACTTGTGCACCCAACGCGTGGTCACCGCAGGGGTCGACTGACTATTAGCAGTATAGGCAGCTTGGCGTAACAGAGTCCTCAAAGACGTGGAAATCGGGGTATTAACGGAGCAGTCCTGATTACACATCGATGCGGACACGAGCAGAGACGTGATGGACAGTTGGAGAAACAAGTAGCACCAGGAGCGAGAGGGGCGTCCCAGCGAACTGAGCGTCGGAACATGTCAATATTGCAAACCGCAATCGTGAAACAGGCAGCCCATGGTTGATACTGCCATCATGTGTCAGTAGATATTTTTTGCAGTTCCCCTCCGATACTACTGCTTAGATACGAACAGAATGCTGAGCAGGCAATGGTAAACTCCTCTACAGTGCCTACGGTAGTGTGTTTGGCTCATCAGAATGAAAACGACAAAACAATAATCCATCGCAAGTCATTACTTTCAGTAATTTGTAGGAGTCGTTTTCCTTTGTTTGAGGACGGGGTAAATAGTCGCAGAGTATAAAGTATGCAGAGCATACTGTACTATGTACATACAATATGCACAAATCAAAATTCAGTTTTGATGTATTATTTTGATAGCCACACA
Source organism: Kappaphycus alvarezii (assembly GCA_002205965.3). Taxonomy (NCBI): domain Eukaryota; phylum Rhodophyta; class Florideophyceae; order Gigartinales; family Solieriaceae; genus Kappaphycus; species Kappaphycus alvarezii. The sequence goes on along the minus strand of NADL03000677.1, from coordinate 121,784 downwards.
TGGGGTTGCTAATTTTTCGGGCAATTCTGTATGCGCTGTAGTAAAAAAAATGAAGTTTGCCGTTGGAATTCTGCTCAAGCGGACGAGCTTAACATTATTACCCAGAATTGCGGTTGCCTCAACGGATCAAAAGTCATAGTTGCAGTAAGATGCTGTCCGGTGCTTTCGATGACAGGGGACGCGGAGCAACTATAGCGAACGGAAATCGCCTTGGCCAAACCACAAAGAGTTACAAGTGTGCGCAGGGACTGGGCACCCCGTGGGTCGGGGCATATGTAGGAGGTGAGTTTGAGGGGTAGTTTGAGGAGCAGTCACAGTCCATCAGATGATATGCAAACGCATTTTGCTGTGTAAGTCACTGAACTTATCCTTATGGGCTAGGTCAGCGGCTCCAGCCAGGGTAGTTGCAGCTCGGGATAAGCTTGTGCAGGTGTATAGACTGGGAACGGTTATGTCGAAGGATGTGGGTGGGCAGCGTTGGTCTTGAGAGGTTGTCCGAAAGTCTTACGGTATGAGCAAGTCAGCGGGGCGCACCTCGGAATGATGGAGCAGGTAGGCCTTCTGTCCTTTTTGGGGCGGCCTACAGCACAGCATGTATGGCGTACAGAGCCATTACGGACTGTGATATGGGGGGAAATTGGGGTGCTTTATTGATTAGGGATGCAGGACGGCTATTTTCCGAAGGCTGGAGGGGACAGGTCTGTGTAATGGAGAGTGCTATGGTGGTGCATTCAGCCAAAACCGGATTTGCAGATGGAGACATGATCTCCGGGCGAGTCCATGCGTGTTGAGCAGTTTCGGCAAGTCGGCTTGGGTCACCATGGGCTGGCAGGTTCCAAGTGTTGCCGGAGCATGACTGATCAGAGCTGAACGGACACTTTGGTTGCTAGCTCAGGATAGGCCGTGAGGAGTATGGATGCGCCCAGGGATATGACTGAGTTCTACCTTTCTCGCAGTCAATTCCACTTTACCGACTGTATGCAGTATATGTTATATGAGGGACTGCTGATTACTTAATTTGAGAGAGAAACCCATGCCATGATAAGGCACACGGGTTAGGAAGGCGATGGCAGCAATGGATCAGACGGAGCTGCAGAGGCGCGGTGCAGAGTTTGTCCATGCACATCATCGAGGCGCCGCGCAAAACGAAACGCCATATATTTTGTACAATGGGGGAAAGGTTTGGGTGTTTTACTCTTGGAAGATATATCCGATCTATCCCATGGTTTTCCAGACAACCACAATCGACTCAAAAAGGGTATACCGACAAATTGATGTGGAAGGAACTACAATTGTTGATAACTTTTTTGCGAGAGGGAGGACACGGCACCCGAGTGTATCAAAAACTAGGGGGACAAATGCAATTGGAAATGTCGAGACGGAATCGTGGCACTGGGCAAGCAGAACGCGTCTCTCGCCATCCGGCCATGTTTCCAAAGCTTGGCACGTTTAGCAAATTTGGCAGAGCAGATCACTTCTTTGCTGCATAGCGTTCAGAGCCATGGACGAACGGGGGCAAAACAGCAATGTCGTATGCTGCCTATTTATTAAAAGAGCGCCACGGACTGGGGACGAGGTTGAACAAGGGTATTCTCAGGGCGATGGGCAGTACCAGGGAGGGGGAAGGAACTTGCTGTTGGAATGAGAGACCGATAGCTTTGAATGGGTATCTAATGAATAAGTAGCGGATGGTGGCGTGGCGGTGAATAACGCCGAAATCAGGCTTCCAAATAGAGGCATGATCGCCACGTTGGTCCACCCGGGCGTGACATTCACAGCACTGGACCGGCGAAGTCTAATTCACTTACACAGAGAGATTAAGGTGTCGACGAGGCGTGACATACTACACATAATTGCGGGCGTATGATACGGAGGAGGTGTGTCGGGTGAGGAAGGCGCAGGGGCCAGGGAGATGATGGTGTAGCGACGGGCGCGGATTCGGACAGGCGCTGCGCTGCAGTCGGCAGGTTTAGGGTGAACGTCCGAGGGTCACCTTCCGGAGAGGCGCGGGCTGCAGTCGACAAGGCCAGCTGGAGGGAGGGAGTGTAAGAGCATACAGAGCACTGGATCAAGATTCCGGGTTCTTAAATTTCAAGGTCCGCGGCACCGAGCGTGGAGCCGCGAGGGCGGAGGTGCTCTGGTGCGAGTTTGACGAATCGTTGCACGGGTACGGATGCGATGAGGCGATAGGAACCAGCGGAGCGCCCTCGAGGGCCGCCATCTCAGAATTCGGGAGAGTCGGTCAGGCCGGCGGCAAATGAAGCGTGGATTGTTGGTATGAGTGGTTGGGATCAGACAGGATTGGAAAATGGACTTGATCACGGGCGATCTCGGTGAGACGGACATTGCTGAGGCGGGCGCTGTCCTCCTTGCGGAAGTCATTGAAGCCACAGCTTGGGGGAAAATCATTTAATGTGTTCAAAAACCTGAACCGTACAGGTATAGTGGTTACACTAGAAGACCTAACATCTCCAGGCGACGACTAAACCATCACCCACTCCAACAAGGACAAAAGGGGGGACTAGAAGAAAATTCCACCGTCTAAATACGGGATTCGGGGGAAAGGAACTCCCCTTACTGAACGCATTAAACTTCCTCCCTCCTCCCTTCCTGCTAGCTAGTGTCTATTGGACCGTTGTCCTCATATGAGGACAACTTTTAGCCCTTTTTTTTTCAATACAAGTCTTTTTTACCTCAGCGCATTTCTTGTCCCTCCGCATTCGTGAGTGTAGATGGCCGATCAAAACAAACTTTTCAAGATTATTGACCTCGGTTAAGACTAGAGCAATTTTCCCTCACCAGCTTCCGCTCTTCGCAAGAAGTTGTGAAAACGACTACGTTTTGGAAGGAAAAATGGTTCGTATTATCGTGGGGGGTTTCAGAAACGAGGGCGCACGTACAGTAAAAATTACTGTACTGTAACTTAACATGAAAAACCTTTTTTCCAGTAAAAATTTCGGCCCTCCAAAACATTTACCTTTCCAAAATGTAACGGAAACTGTCCTCATATGAGGACAAAGTGTGCCTCATATGAGGACAGAGCATGGTCGTATAGACACTAGTGTCCAGAGGACAATTGTACTCATATGAGTCCAAATGTAGTCATATGAGTCCATATTTCTAACGGCTAGATTTTATATAAAAAACTTACAGAATGACACCATTAGCTTTTCACCATATCTAATAGCACCCTTAGGCAGTCAATCGTGCAAAACTTCGGAGTTTACTCCTCAACAGTTCATTCGAACACACAACAAGTTTGTCAACATCGAAAAATTTAACCAAAAATGACGAATGCAAATGACCCCCGTCAACAGCCCGGAAACCTTGTCAACACTCACGCAACCCTTGTCACGTTAGCGGCTGAGTGTAAGCGACTATTCGGTTCCCTTTGGAGAAGTAAACGCGTCAACGGAACCGTGGTCAACATCGAAGTTGACACATCTACCGGAAGACGTCAGACTTCGGTCACCGCAGACTGGTCCATTCAGGACAGGACAAAATGCGTAAGCTTGAAACTCATCAACATCAAGCCAGGAGAAGCATCTGAAGGTGACCTAGCAACGTCCAATGAAATGGAGACAACTGCTGCTGAGGTCTACCTACCGAATCGTCAACCTTCTGTTGAAGAACCTCGAGAAGAAGCCAATGGGATGGCTGGAGTAGGAGGGGTATGCAAAGAGGTGCATGGAAAAATTTGGACCAATCAGGAGGCATTATTTCCGTTGAATGGATCAACCGCATGTCGGCCATGAAAGGTAATTGGTCCAGCAGGTAATACGTACATACAAGGTCATACCGAGTATGAGAAGACCCCGTATGATTTTTTCCTTTGCATGTTTCCCGTCGAACAACTTTCTACAATTACCGAACTTACAAACCGGAAACTCGCTAATGGTGGGCACATGCGTACATCAGCTGGTGAAATTCTAAAGTTTTTTGGAATTCTCATATTGCTATGCAGATTCGAGTTTACAAGCAGAAGGTCACTTTGGAGTACGCAGTCTACATCCAAATACATTCCATTGGCGGCTTTTGGAAAAATAATTTCGAGGAACCGTTTCGAGCACTGGCCTCATGTATTACATTCAGCCGCTATACTGAAACTGAAAGCACTGACAGAAGATGGTCTTTGGTCAGCGGATTCGTGGATGCCATAAAACGGCATAGGAGGTCAATTTTTTCGCCATCGGAGAGAATTTGCGTGGATGAAAAAAGCATGTCGCGCTGGTACGGAATGGGGGGTGACTGGATGTCAGAGGGACTACCGCACTATGTCGCCATGGACCGTAAGCCTGAAAACGGATGTGAGATCAAGACTGCATGCTGTGGTGTCAGTGGAATTGTTTTGAATTTGGAGATTGTTTTGTCAGCATCTGACAGCAGTAATCGGCGTTACGAGTCAAATTTCCCTCATGGTACTGCTATTGTTCTTCGCCTTAAAGAGCCTTGGTTTCATTCAAATCGACTTGTCTGTGCAGACTCTGCATTTGCTTCTGTGACCACAGCAAATGCGCTTTTCGAATATGGACTGAAGTTTACAGGTGTCGTCAAGAATGCGATAAGGCAGTTTCCTATGTCAATTTTGTCAGGGCTGGAACTCTTCAGGCGCGGAGATCATATCTATATGCTAAGTCCAAGGACGGAAAGCCAACCTTCTATGATGGCCGTTCTGTGGATGGATAGAGACAGAAGATACTTTGTCAGTACTTCCGGTACAACAATTCCGTCAGAGCCTATCAGAAGATCTCGTTGGAGATCTTCTAGTAATAAAACGGTGCTTGTTGAAATGGAAATTCCAGTTCCAGCGGTTGTCAGCACATATTATCAAACGTGCTCCCAGATTGACAGGCATAACAGATGCAGACAGGATGACCTTGGATTGGAGAAGAAATTCGAAGTCAATGATTGGTCACTGAGGGTTAATAAATCTTTGCTTGCAATTTGCATTGTTGACTCATGGCTGCTATACAAGGGTTTGATGGGTGCAAGAAACTGCATGTCCCAAAAAGATTTTTATGCAAAACTTGCAGAGCAACTCATTAACAGTTCATTTGATGCTATTGGTCTCCGAAGATCTGACATTGACGTTCCAGAGGATTCTATTCCCTCAGTGGGCTGCAGTACTGGAATCCACCTGGTGCCCACAGTGAAAAGGCGCAAAGGAGCCAATGGGGCCCCAACGAAAGCGGCGTTTCAAAGCAGATGCAAAATTTGCAAATCTGACAAGAAGTCCAAATAGCTCTGCTCTGAGTGCCTGAAACTGAACAAAGAGGTTTGGATATGCCATTCAGAGACAGGACGTAACTGCTTTCAAAATCACTTACGCGATGTCCACTTCTGTCGTAATTAGAAGATGCTTTAGACTACTCTATAGTGATGTTTACTTGTCTACGCTTACATTTTATGTAGGCTGAATGAGAAAAAATGAAAAAAATTGAGTCGTTGACTATAGCCGCCTACATTTCTGATTCACGTTGTTCGACTTGCGGAATTAGCATACGTACCTATGGCGTCATTCCCCTTTATGAGTGATCAGTGAATTAACCCCTCTGCTCATGTTCAAGTGGGCGTGCTACGGCAAACTGAGGTAGCAGCTGTCGCAGAAATGTCGACCTTCCTGAAGGAAGTTTTTGCCCTCCTGTGGAGCGCAGCGAGATGGACGCACGATTTCTTTGTTCATTCTTTACTTGAAGCCCATTAGGCCACAGCGGTTGTTGTGAATTAGGATGAAACTACTTCTTTTATAGTTAGGGGAAGTTAGTTTTCAAGGATTCAGCGTGCCAGTGTATAATTTTAATTAAAAAAAATCTAGGTAATTTCGAACAATCATTTGTACTCATATGAGTACATTTGCTTGTCCTTTGGACACTAGTTAGCCGGAACATGTTTTGGACCGGACAGACAGAGGCAGAAGCACGGTGGAGATAAGATAGGGTCCGTTCCCACGAGACTGTGTCAAAAAGAGCCAAGTCCTCTATTTGTGCTGATGCAGTGCCATGGCTACCTCCAGAATGAGGCTGCTGAAGGAATTATCGTCAGAGTACCAGCGTTTGAGAGTTCACACTTCTACGTCGACGCCCTATTCAAGTGTTCAACCGCAGCCCTCCTCATAAAAAGTAATTCATTCCCTGTCCGCACATCCATACGTACGGTACCTGTCTACCTGACTCTACGACGCGCGTTGCAGACACACTCTTTGTTTTTCAAAAGTACAGTACTCGGGCAACAAAAATAGTAAACACGGCATTCCTTGCTGATATCTGCCGAAAGCGACAACCGGATGACACACCAAGCTCAACGCAAAAGCTCGGACAGAACGAGAACTGTTGCCCGCGACGAAAGTGCGTACAGGTAGAGAGTTGAGGGTATGAAAGGATTTGGTAAAGGGAAAAGGAATGGTGCTGAATGTCCACCACTCCAAACTGAGGTTGATCTGGCAGCGAATTCTACCCTGGAGGAGCAGATTCATTCCTTTAAATACTAAAAGAGACTAAACTCATAACGATTCTGTCGGAACGAAAAAGGTCCTCTTAGCATCTTGAAATCCATCCTTGACCAATCGTCCTACCTTTTTCTTTCCAAATTCAAAATTCTAAATATCTTTTTCCTTAATTAACCGAAATTAACTGTACAACTCCATTTTCTATTTTATGTTTGAAGATTTGGTCCTCCTTCTTCAAAGAGATGCCTTTCAAATCGTGGTCACTCCGCCTTCCAAATTCAGGTCCGATATTTTATCACACAGATTTTATGATGCCCCCGAATTCATGCAAATTCAAGGCCGCAGTATCAACTCGAATTTTATTGACCAAGACCGTGATGATTACCCAAGACATACCCCTACCACCAACAATTCGATAAGCTTACCCTTTTTTGTCAACTTTCGCAACCCCGCTCACCCCTTTTCCACAAATATGACGTCAAATCGCCCCTCTGTCCCTATCTCCAAAAAGCGCCCTTCCCGTCCCATTAATGGCCTCCGTTTCGCCGCCTACGGGCCAACCGATGCCGACGACTACTTCCGGCGGCAAACTAAGGAGAAGATCATCGAGTTCGTTCGCCGCCTCTTTGTAGAAGAAGAGGCGAGGGAGGTAAGTGAAGATGAGGCTGAGAAAGTCGAGGAGGAGAGCGGGGACTCCTTCGAGGAATGGTTAGCCCCTGAACTGGTTTACGAGACTCAGGAGAAGGATGAGGAAAACGGGGATGGGATGGAAGATCTGTCCATGGGGAGGGAGGTGAACGTGCAGGAATTGAACTGGAGCTCCCAGAACTTTGGGGCGGGACGGGAGCTAGCATTGGAGGACCAGGTGGTACCGGTCATGGAAGTGGATAAAGATATCTTCAGTGGTCTAGAGATTTCAGGAGAGACCACAGGAAGCTTGGAACCGCTCGAAGGGATATGTGTGGACTGTATGGGTAGCATGGATATTTTGCCGGAGCTGCTCGGTTCTAGCCTTGAGAATGAAGATTGTGAGTTGATGTAAATATTTATTGGAAGTATCTTATTGCTAATCTATATCATCCACATGATTTTCTTTAGTTCATTTTATGGTATTTAGTGTGCGTTCTTGGGACTTAAGGATTAGCCGAAAAGTCTATATAAGCTGAGTAAACTGCTTCCTCCTTGAGAGGCCAAGCAAGTGGGCACACAAATTCAAGCCCAGTCCCAAATACTTGGGAAGTTGAGGGTCAACTTCAGACCCAAGAAGCATTTATTTTACGCCAGTCACTGAGCATAGGTGGTAGACCCTGCCCCTTTTATACTCACTCATTGCCCTTGTACTGTCGTCCTCATCCACCTCATGTGGTTCTCACAAATATACCACGGTAGAACTTTTGTCACTCGCAACAACTCTTCCTTGGGGTAATTGGTTCTGAGGATCTCTTCCCCAGCCGATTTATCCCTATCAGATTCTATTACATACCTGGTAAACCCTACGAAACGAAGTACTATTTCCCGTAGAAGTAGGCGCCTTGTGACGTTATTTGATGGAATTCTTGAATGGCCAATTTGTGGCCTTAGAACGATGAACCTCCTCGAAGCAAACCTGGAAGCGGTGCTACACTGTACACACATTTCATTGGACTGAAACGCGAGATGAGTCCTTATCAGCGTAGAAGGGTGAACTGGCCAGATAATACTCCGGAGACACCGGCGTGTCTACCGCAAATACGAAATCCTCGTCGCTGGAGGCATCACCCGCCTCCAATTCGATAAAGTGGAGGAACATAGAACCATCCTTACCATAAACCGGGGAGGGACGGCGACGAAAGTAGGGCTGATTCATTTTGACGAGAAATAGGAGTTCTGGGTGAATAGCGGTGGAAGGAAATGGAGGAGATGAAGTAAGGTTGGATGTTGACGCAATTTAAATACAAAAAATCCAGTTCAAATAAATAAACGAAAACAGCGTACACGATATCCAGAGCTTTCATAACATCCCGCGGTGATTCTACTTGATTATCAGGCGTTTTAATCCATGATGTAATGGTAGACAGAGATCACGGAAGGATGGAGCGCATAACGGCGAAATATAATACAAAGCAAACCGATTTGTAAGGATGTCATCAACGAAAAGCTTTGCTTGTTCAAGACGGTCTGAGCTGGGAAGACGTTTTGTTTCTGATTGAAGTGATACCTTTCTCACTCCACTCTCGTCTTTACTCAGATTAAGTACTCATCTAAGTAGCCCGATAACATACCTAGCTCAGTGTACCGTTAAATTCGTTGAATTGCCCACGAAAATGGTAGGAGACATTCTCAAAATTACAAATCACCCTAGACAGTCACTTACCACAAAATATCCTTGGGTCTAAGAGATGAGACCCACCAAATTCTATGTTGCACTGCGGTCAGCATTGAATATGCATCAGAGAGACACTTAGTCCCCATATATGATGTCCGTTCAAGTCATCAATTTACATATGACGTAAGATCGATTACAGTCTTATGAGGAAATATACTCTGCTCATCTCAAGTCACCCAATTCACAAGGCTGACGAAATGTCGCACACTCACGACACGTCACTTAACGTGTATCAAAGAAAAGATAGGCAAGCAAACGATTTTATCAAGGCTGCTCACTAAAATACTTTTGGAATGTAAGTAGCACAAACCAATAATTTTGACGAAAACACATAAATTGCGTTTGAGTTGACCAAAAGTTGGTCAATCCCAATGGGATCGTCGTGCTCGCGAAACTTACTACACGGATAAACAAGTTAGTCCAGGTTGTAGTATGTGTCTGCTATTTTGATGCTTACCTACTGCACTCGTCCCAATATTCAGATATCCTGATCGATGACGGTAAATTTGCAGGGGAATGATTACTGACAAGAAAGTTTGGTTCCTTCCCATGGCGCACATCGCATGCCCCAAAATTTAAACAGTGCATCCGCGTGCACGCTAAATGGTGTTGCGGAGCGCATTGTGACGGTGGTTTTAACTGAGGAAGTAAATGAAGAGACAACTCAAGTGACCACTGAAAAGGTCCATACCGTCAGAACAATGTTGGAAGGTGAGCGATAGGATTTTTTGCAGACAATAATGTCAGGTAGTGAGATATCATGAAGATCCAGGAACCTGAAACCTTTAACTATCCTTGGCGCTCGACAGATCTGCAGATACTTGGTTTTCCGGGTGCTATGACATCCTATTGAACATCAGAATAGAAAAGGTGACATACCATAAAGGGGTATTCCGCCATAGATTTAATTATTTCTGGTATGTGGAATGACGCAGATAACATTTGTAGGGGGCAATTGAAAAACTTTTTCTTGTCTAATTTTAGGAAAACGCCTACTTACAAAAATTTAAAATGGAGAGAACGAAATTCAAAAGGATTTAAAATGTACTCAAAATACCTGTAACAGTAAAATATATTTCAGCTGGAAATTAATATAATCACACATGAAAATATGGTGTTCTGAAAGAAGCCGCGAACACCATCAATATGATGAATAAATACGACCTTTATATATTTAAGAAGACACCTGGTATACAAATGTCTTGCAGTTATATGGATACAAACTTTGCATCATGATTGGGGAGCAAAATTTTTATTCTTACCATTCATAAGGGGTTTCTTTTTGTAGTATCGGAATGAACAAACATACCGTCGAGAAGTTTATATTCTGGTAATTCATCCTTAAGTTATAATCGCCTCAAGATTATTGTAAACGACTGTCTCTGCTAGTTTGCAGTACAACTCAATGAGATATATCTATTCACCATAATACCAACCTCCCCTGTAAAAATTCCAGGCATCCACAAAGCATAATAACAGCAAGATTGTGTTATTGCACAATTAACTATCCTTGATATATAGATTCAAGTCATCTTGAAGACTGCGGTTGAGGTGGTCAATCTGATTGCGGGTAAGATAATATCAGAAACCATAGAAATATACACTCGTGAACTTACAAGCTGTAATATTCATGAAACAGATCTACAATTCTCCCGATAAATAGAAGTACCGATTTTTTAATTCCATACGTGCTGAAAAAATAAGTTCTTTCTCAATCAATCCACATAGAAGCTGATTTTTTTAATTATTCTGATTATATGTACCTGTTTCAATTGTCGTTGACTTATGCTCGCACAGGTTTTAAACCTCTTTATCTGAAAATGTCTAACGATTATTGGCAATAAACCACCAAACGAATTTGAAAGTATCCCGCCAGTAACCGTTACCAAGGAGTTACGCTATAACTATACATCAATGCAACTTGTTCACTTCCTCAAGATACTATTGCAACTTGTGAAATTTCCCAAGAAATAAGTGTATAACAATATATCATACCAAGTTGCGCAAATAAATTGACAAAAAGCCATCACGGCGATCTTGCGTTGCTATCGAAACTTCTCGCACATCCTCAATCAACAATTACCTTATGGCTTCCCGATAAATGGACAATTGAAACGGTTCATGACGTTTAGTGCTGTCAGAACCAATCATATCTGCTACATGAGCTTTCAGAACCTTGTAGTCTTATAACTGTAGGGACAGTTCTCTAGAATACTTTTGAATTCAGTACTGTTTGCATACAACTCACCTCTGCTGTCGCTGAGTACTTTTTCAATGTAAATTCTGGTCTAAATCTCCGACATGTTTACAGGAAGCATCAAACAACAATTCAACCATCGATTAACTTTTGTGCACTCAAATCTCCACATAAAGATATTATTGGGAACTGACGATTTGAATTTTTGAAAACTCCAATAAGACGTTGGAAATTCCTCAGAATGGGCTTTGCCCTAACGACCACTGCAGCGTGCATTTGGGCTACTAGTAATTCTATAGTTGAATAAGGTTACTTCGAAGAAATCCATTCTGCGAGATGTAGGGTTCAGATTGCGGTTTGATCACATTAACATCTAACCTTTTTGGTTCGAGCGCAACCAGAAGATCATGGACATATAGTTCAAATGCATGAAGAATAACCAGGAGTCTAGAAGAGTAACGTGTCAACTCTCACTCCCGAAGAGGTCTGAGTGGAACAAAAAACGTGGCGAGGGCAAAGTACGAACGGTTCCGCCGCATTTTTTGTCTTCGAGTGCAACCGTCAGCGCAAGGAAATGCTGCTCATGGAGGCAAGAGATGCAGAGGATGGTGGGGTTCGGAAGCGGGCTGTTGAATAAAACGATCACTGGTAAGTACCAAAACAGAGAGAGATCATTGTCTCCAGACCTCTGTTTGATTTTGTTGTCCCGAAAAGACGATCCATAGAACAATATGTATTCTTATGGCGCATTCGGAGTGTATAGTTTACTTTATCTTAGCCTTTACTGGGATAAAAGTGGTTAAAGTAGCTCTTTGGCAAAAAGTGGTACAAAAATCTTATAGAAAGTCTCAATGAAATTTTTCTACTGCTCAGTATAAGGCTCTTAAATGTAGCCTCCTTTCCTGTTGCTTTTTATACTTTATCGCTGGGTTGTCAGCAACATTATACATTACAGTGTCCGAAATGCTTGTAGAAAATTGCAGGGTTTACAAAACAAAGTGTGTTGCGGCGATCAAATTCTCGTTTATGGGACCATAAAATTGAGACCATTCGCAATAAACCAACCTCCATTTACATGCTATGTAAGTAAAAAACCGAATAAGGAATCTTGTAAGATTGCTTTCATCATTGTAATTAAGCAAAACAAACCATTTAACCCATTTTGCGCCTTTATAGCTGTTAAAAGTCCATTTTGGGTCAGTTGAAACATCAACAATTTCGCAAAGCAATAGCTGTTGGATTCCTTATTTGCGAAGTTTGTAAAGGGACGGAAAAAGTTTTCTTTTTAGGCGAATGTTTCAAAAATTGTAGTATTTTAAGCATGCACCATCTATGTTACTAGATTACACACAAGAAGTCCTCTCAGCACCAGATTATAAGCAATGTCAACATATACAGCAATGCTAATACCAATATCATTCTGATTCATCACGATTATCTTAAAAATCCAAAGATTACCATCGTGGGCGTTTTATATTTTTATTGGGGTCAGATCTTGAAAATATGCAAATTTATTTCTTTGGTTCATAAGAAAAATAAAATTAGAGACCTTGCAGATTTGCTTTATTCAAGCACCGTAGTTCTTCATGTACCCGGCTAGGGTTTAATATGAAATTTTTTGCACCTAGCTGCCCGTTCGGAAAAGCTACATTCCGCAAGCTTACCTGGCTCTCTGTCAAAATGATAACCTCTTGGAATTTTTCAACAGGCGCAGACTTCTCCCTACAACGAAAGCTAAAAAGGAGGAGTTATGGATCTTTTTCGTCGAAGATGGCCTATGAGTTGATTTCTGTAGCGCATTTATTCGACAGTGGTGCATAAAGTGTCACCTGATATGTCAGAAAGACCCGTATTGAAAGTCGGAAGCTTCTGGAAAATAATTTTTATTTATCTCAAGTTCTCTCATGTCCAGGGAATAATGATTTAGACTTGAGACAGCGACTTCTCATAAAAATGCAACACGGGCACTGCACAATTTCAAAATCAACGCACACATAATTAATCTCATAAATATTACAATTACAATGAGTTTGCGGAAGTTAAGATCTCACAAAGAAAAGCGGACGAGAAATAGACTTTTAACCTATTTCATTTCGATATTTCAGACGTGTTCCAACAATTGAATGTATCGCGAAACGGAAAGCTGATTCTTTGCAATAGTTAGGATCAGCAGTAACCCATTCGACTTCCAGTCTCCAGACGATTGGACACCGCAGTAATCCAGTCGATGTCCAGTCTCTAGTCGACTGGACGTTTCGTTAATCCATTTGATGCCCAGTCTCCAGTCGACTGGACGTCTGAGTAATCCAGTCGATGCCCAGTCTCCATTCGACTGTGCAGTCGTGTTACCCAAGCAATTTTTGGAGAAGCAAGGCTAGAAAAATACTGATAGTGCTAGCGACTATACGATCATCGCCCTTACATGAGGACGAAGTTTAGAATTGAATATTTTGCGTAAATTTTTTTCTTCTACTTTTTGTGCTAACCTGTGCTTTAAACAGTAGTAAAGCTCGATCAAAACGAACTTTTTGGTAATTTTAACGCTGGTCAGAGCACGATCAACTATTTTCTACTCGATAATCTTCAATATTAGTGCTAATTTACTACATTTACCCTTTCATTACCCGCAGTTAGCACAAGGATGCAGAGTATTAAGCTACTGAGCAACTGCCTACTGTAATTCTATATTTCTAAAGTGTCTTTTCTACCAATATTTACGGGCCGTTAAAAACGTTTCTTACTGCCTCTCTGTAAATATTTGTATGACAATGAGTTTTGTCCTCATATGATTGCCATATGATTTGTCATCACATGAGGACAGCTCTACGGCGGATAGGCACTAGTGCTGGCAGTACAGCACAGTATGTATTGTACAGGGATGACGGCTTGGCGGAGGGATGACATATCTCGGCGGCATCGGGAGCCGGCGAGGGCAGTGGAGCAGGGTCCGATACGTGTTGTGGTCCTGACATGGGCCGGTGCTGCGTCAATGAGGCTTGCAGCAGCAGGATCGTAGAGGAACGGTCCGATCAGTGTAAAGCCAAGACCACCTTGTCGGCTGGGCAAGGTGGCCTGCAACCATGCATTCTCGGGTCCGAGAGGATGACATCGTGAAGCTCTGCGAAGAATGACGGTTGCGGAGCGTCAAACACCTCGGCAGCGGGACGGGCGTCTGTCGGGTCGGCGGGCTTGAAGGCATGCTCAACTAGGCACGCCGACGGCGCGGAAACAGTATTCGTAGGAATCAAGAATCGTTCCCGCTTCTCTCCCCCGACCCGGCACAGCAGTACCAACAAGTTAGTGGCGGAACTCACAGGTGGCGCTGTAGGTTATACGGAGACACTTTGTTGCAACGCTTGTGTGCGACGCAGTTGATGAAGCTTGCCGTGCGAGAGGCGTAAACGACTGGAGGCAGTTCCTAGAATCCGTCAGAAAAGGTGGAGGACCTGAGGGTGGGCAAATTATGTAAAGAGGATGAGGTTCAAGCGTGTGACAGCGCATAGACTCCATCGCGCCCGCATGAAAAGGGCGATGGACCTTGCATTGGGAAGACGTGGCAAGAGGGCAATCAATCGTGCGACAGCGCATAGGCTCAATGACTGCATCGCCAAAGGGAGCCGAAGACCTGTGGGCCGGAGGACAGGGTACGATGGACGTGGCTCAAGCGTGACACAGCACCTAGAATCCTAAGCCGGCCGTAGGAAAGGAGCGATGAGCTGGGGGCAGGCGGAGAGACCACGATGACCAAGTTGTAAGCTTGCACGCACTGCCATCTGGGGATCATCACAGCGGATTGGTGGTGAGGGAGGCTTCCCTCTTCGCTCGCTTGACAACTACGGCGTTGGCATGTTTCAAGTCGAGAACCATGTGCGTAGGCCCTCGTGTGAAATCGTTTAGCCCCTTCGTAATTTCAAGAAAAGTGAAGAGGCAGTATTCAGAGGGTGCAACTCGAGAGTGTGCCGGACTGGACGCGACAGGCTGGGTGGGCGGAGCTGTAGACGTGGAACCGGGTCTGGACATGGAGGGCTGCTTGAAGGACATGCATTCCGGTAGCTGTAAACGGAGAAACGAGGCTGATTTTGCATGTGAGTTGGGAAATCTAGAGTTGATCCCAGCAAATTATTTCCACAGTTAAGAGTTACAGTTTGGACACCGTGCGAGAGCTAGAGGGGGTTGCCAAAGTGCACCAATTCGGGACATCGCGGTCCAAGCAACAGATCCTTGTCTGTCAAAGGTTTTGTCAAATCCTCAGACTTCAGGGGATTTATCATTGAAATGGACTTTGAGATCCAATTGCGTCCGAGATCCAAGATCCAAAGTTTTTTCGCCGTTTCCAAATTTACATTTAAAGAGAGTCTAGAGAACATCCGATTTCCGAGTGAAATATATTCAGCCTTTACTCTGTACGACACGGTCACATAACCGCAAGGGCAGGAGCCGTGCAACCCTGCGATGCTCTTTAGACCCCACTGATCTGTCTGAACACAAGCGTCTTGAACCAGCGATCGAAAGCAAATGACAAAATTACCTCCATTTTCAAACAAAAGATCTTGTTGCCCACACCAACTCCGTGCTCACATCTTGAAACAAAGTGCCAACTTTTCTCAAATCATTTCTGCACGGCCCCACTTTTGAACAGCGCGCTGCCTTCATCAAGCAAAGGCTTCGTACCGCAAATCGCTTCTGAAGACACGATGCGACAATCGACGGTTGACCACTGTCTACATGTTCCAGTTGCCCTGCAAATCGAGCTGAGGGCCTTGCGTCGCGTTCTCCCCCGCCCGGTCCGTAACTGGCTTACCCAAGAAGAAGCTGTCAACCAATTCCGATTCCAACTCCCCTCCATGGTGTAGCGGGAGATGCTGGTCTGATATTGAAAACGTAAGCGGGGTGCCAAGGGTGAACGGGCGGTCGACGATTTGATTGGAAGCTTGGTGTGGGGCGGCCAGGATGCGAAGACAGTCGTCGAGCATTGGGCTTCGAGGCGGTTGATTGCGAGGGCGGCGAAACAAGGGATGAGGAGATGCGCCGGGCGATACTGCCGGATCCCGGCCTGATGTGTAGTTTGAGAAGTGGAACAGGGTGGAATGGCCGGGGTTGGCAGGCGGGGAGGTGGGGGTTTGGTGTGGGGCGGGTGTCTGATGAGGGCTGGGAGGGGTGGGTGCGTGGGTTGCATGGGTTGGTATGTGTGTTGCAGGGGGAGCAGGGTGGGAGATGATACTAATGGTGTGAGTGGGGGTCCGTTTCCCACGACGAAGAGACGGTCGATGATGCCGGAGTCATTGACAATTTGGTAGTTGCCTTCGAAACAAAAGTTGAGGATATCTCGTGAAAGGGTGGATTGAAGCCTGATGTGTGTGGCGACGTGGGTGCGGATGACGACGAATGGAAAGTCGAGGCGATGGGAGGGCGGGGCGGGGTGAATTTGATTCCGCTCGAAGAGTGTCTGTAAGGCATTGCAGTGATTGCGTATTTGGGAGAGGTCATTGTTCTTTTTGACAAGGACTTTGCGGAGACATTTGATGGCGGCTCGTGAGGGGGCGGGGTCGGTGGGAGGGGTGCGGTGGGTTGAGATGGATGGATGCTGCAAGGAGAGTGGGAGGATGTGATTGATACCGACCCAGGAGAGGGTCTTATCGCGCGGGGATCTGCGAATGGCACCGATGGAAACGAGGACCTTGAGAGAGTCGTAGAGGCGGCGACGTATGTTTCTCTCGATGGGAGCGATTTCGTCGGCGGAGAGGTTGGGGACAGCGGCGGTGATTTCGGAGATTGCTTCTGCGGAGAGCTCGTTTGCGACTTGAGTGGAGGAAACGGGGTCTTTGGCACGGACTTTTCATAAAGGGCTTTGGAGATGGCGCGCAGGTTTTTGGTGGCGGCGACGCTCCTTGAAATGTCGCGGCGCAGCGGAGGTTGGGAGTTGCGTTGCTTGGACATGGTGGGAAGGAATTGGGGGGAGGTAGGGCTTGATGGACTTTGCAACTTTGGAAAGGCGGCGGGGGCGAGGGAGCAGTAAAGGGAAATGGTAACAAAGGAAGGGGAGACTAGAAGGTAGGGGCGGTGAAGGGGCAACGTGTTGTGGACGGTCGCCATGTGAATGCTGTAAGTTTTTACGTCAAAGGTCATTTGGGAAGGAGATTCAAGTTGAGGAATAATGCATTGAATATTGTGGTTGGCGCCAAATAAATGTCTTTTGATCCGCGTTGCCTTTAAAATTATACGCGAAAAAGAGCGAACTTTTCGTTTGGACATTAGATTATCGCCCCCCTACCAAACCCTTTGCACTGTCCAAAGCCCTTTGAATGGGACAGGCACAAGAGAGATCTCAACTGCCCTAAATACTCAAGTTTACACAGTTGTATTGTTTCGTGCCAGCACCCCTTGCCCCAACGCCATTGCCAATCTCCCCACTATCTATCTCACCGCTTCCACAAAACCTCGACATTTCCAACCTGCCCCAACCGAGCTTTCATGATTCCCGCCTTCATCACCGCCACTCCTCTCCATCCCCGCTTCACCCTCCCCAACCTATTATTCCCCCTACCCCAAACCGGCGCACCCACACCGCCCATCTCCCCTCACACCCTCCGCCGTCCGAACCCCCCGCCAAAATTCCCGGCACCCCATGTTTCACCCCCCGCATAATGTCCTCCCCAATGTCCCCCGCCCACCGCAACACCTACCTCACCGCCGCCGCCCACGCCACCGCCGCCTACCTCTCCGACTTTCAACCGGGTCCCACCGGCACCGGCCTCGCCCAAATCACCCTCAACGTCCCCCAACTCAATCCCGAACTCGACATTTACGACCGCCGCTTCTTGCTCCAACTCGTCTGGGCCGTCCTTGACGTTACCGCCGCGTCGTGCCGTCTCCGCACCCGCGTCCTCATCCAGGGCGCACGTGCCTTTGGGCAATTCCATTGTCCATTGCTGGCTTGCGTCGTAATTTGGATGCTGATGTCGAGTTGTCGCGGGAGGCTTGGCCGGACGGTATCATTCGCACCGGCGATTTGGAGGACCCCCGCGATCTGGCTCACGATGATCAGCTTGTTGTCGTCGTGTCACCGACCAACGCCGTTTCAATTCCGGTCATTAACAGCATGATGACCATGGCCGAAAGGGCCATGGTCGTCCTGTCATCCTTTTGAATCCGCGTCTTGCGATGTACCCAGTCACAGCGGCGTCATGCAGGTTGCAGGTCGTGCCGAACGCATTCGTTTTTTGGACTCTATAACAGATATTTTCTACCTTCGTTTGCTCTTCAGTCCAGGCACCGTAAGTTGAATACCAATCACACTTTCCTCCCCGATGCCTCTCTCTATGCCGCCTATCTAACTCTTTGCCCATGCAACCGTTTCTTTCAACCCTCTGGTCGCTATACTGGAACAAGAACTACCCGCTTCGAGGGATACTCTTCCGTGCGTTTCCCGGACCCTGGCAACTTTGGCTCCCGGAGGATGGCGACACAAACTATTCCCTAGTCTTCTCCAAAACAGATCGGCCGTCCTCATCTGAAATCACCACCGCCTCAAAGGCCTACAAATACGCTCGTCAAAAGGAAATGCTCAAGGATGCCGAAACCAATGGTTCCATGGCAACCATCGAGTCCCTGCTTGCCTCGCCTGTCTCCATTGCGATCGTCACGCTCTGCGCCGTGCTGAGTTTTGCATCCTTGCCAGGTGTGCACATCCAAGAATTCATCGCGATGACCATGGCGGCATTCCCCCACTAGTAAACCAGAATCAGTCTTTTTCCAAAGTGAGTTGCTTGTCTTTAAGATCTGACTTACAATCTATGCTATGTGACCTAGACAGTATCCAATGAATCCAATGTCCACTTGCGCAGTTTGCATTGCCTTGTAAGTCTCACTACGTCAAATCAATCACAGGGATTTCCTTGGGCTTCCTCTTCGGCCTCGATTGACCAGTGAATTGCCATGCATGACGTTGCCAGCCGAACCTGGTGAAACTAGCCTCATCCCAGGCGTAGCTCGGATGACGGCAGGCCCTCTTCTACCCATCACGTTGCCGTGTCCATTCGACACACCCGGGGCTGCGGCGTTGGAGTAAAGTTGACCAGTCCCTGCGGGCTGAGCGCTGGCAGCATCGGCTTCCCTTGTACCTTGTACAAGGTTGGTATTCTGAGCAGATGCCGTCGTGTTTCCAGACGAGGACGTTTCAACTTGCATAGCGACTGCGGCGGCTTGTCCTCCCGTGGCGCTGGGACCCTGCGCAAGTCCCTGCACTGGCGGGGATGCACTCGATGCAATAGAGAGGCCGGAGGCTTGGGAGGGCGCGTTGGACGGTGCTTGAGGAGGCCGCGCGACCGGTTGATATTTTTCCAAGAGAAGCCACTCATTGACGGGCGGAGGCGATGTCTGCTTGACACTGCGTCTAAGATTTGACGACACAAAGCGATACCCCAACGCTGCCATTTGAGCGGCAAAGAATTGGGTATGACTCCAACTGACAAGATAAAGATCATTGGCCGGCCGGCCGTCGTTGTCCTTATCAACGTCGTAGGTTCCCTTTCTCATTATTTCTATGGCCTCTGCTTCTGACGACGGGACTTGAAACGAGGCGTTGGCAAAGTAAAGATTTGTTCCCTTGAACATAAGCTGTTGGGATCTCTCGGCAACCTTGCGCACTTGAGCCGAAGCCTCACATCTTATCTTTGTCAAATGAGACCGGTTCTGGTTCGCGTTGGCAGATTTCTTTGCGATCGCACCTTGCAAAGGCCGAATCGGGATGGCGAGTTGGAGACGGTGGCGGGGGACGTTGCAGGAATTTGTGACATAGTCATGGCCGCGCGATTGGGCAGTCGATGCGTTTGAGCTGGGGATGGTGTCGGGCCTGACACACCTGCCAAATTATTTACACCATTTACGTGTAATGATGAAATTTGCGGGGTCACACCATTGGTGTTTGATAAATTTGAACGTTACACGCCCCCCCCGCCCCCCTCGCCATGGCTCTGTCGCGCCCAACGGGCCCGCTTTCACCCGCCAGAATACCGTGGCGCCTGTGTCAGTGCCGGTGCTCGGCGGGCCCACAGCCGGCACGCGCGCAGCATGAGGGTGGGTGGCGGTCGACGCGGCCACAGTCATCTCCGGCGGGACGGGGTGCTCAAACGCCAAGGCGTGACGAGCGACAGGCGGACGGGGCGGAGCGGGGCTTGCACTTGCATGTGTGCGCCACTTTCCAGCAGACGTTGCAGTCTTGCAGATGGTCGAGTTGCTGGACGGTGATGAGGGGTCCGGGTTGGGGATGGGGGTCCCGTGGGCGGGATGAGCGCGTGGGAGCGGCGGGACGGGGGTTTGCGAGGGAACGGCGAGGTTGTGGAGGTGTGTAAAGGCGGCGGCGGCGGCGGAGGGGTTGATGTGAACGGAGATGCGGGACCTTGGGCGTGTGGGAGCGGAGTGAAGGGCGGTGGTGAGGCGCGGGGGACCAAAGGCGACGGGGCCGGAGGCGGGTGGGACGGGGTTGGTCATGGTGGCGACGGCGGCCTGTAGGTGTTGGTGCGGGGTGAGGGATGGATTGGGTTGGGGTTGGGTGGAGGATGAGGGTAGATTGGAAAACATTGCGAGTTGGTTTCGGGCGGCTTGGGCACGTGCGAGTTGCAGGTGTGCTTGCGGGAATTGGAGGGTGGAGGTGGGTTGATTGTTGAGGAGGTGGTTGGTGGTGTTTGCGGGAATGGAAACTTGGGTGAGGTTTGGGTTGTGAGTTTGGAGTTGGCGGTATGGAGGTTGAGAGGCGGATGAGGCGGTGGAGGGATTGATGGGGCAAACTCTGCCGGATGAGCTGTCGAGGACGTGTTGATGCTTGCAGTGTTTGAATAAAGCTTTGATATGCTCGTCGTGAAAGGCTTTGTGATACTGCGGACGGGAGAGAGTGAGGTGGGATGTGGAGGAGATGATGTTAGCGATGGCGGAGCGGGAGAAGCAAGGGAGCGGGAATGGATAGGGATGTGGGTGGAGAAATGACGACTTACTCTGCACCACTTGCGACAGACGGTGCACCATGCCCAATCGGTGTTGGTCAAAGAGAGTCTCATAAAGGACCAAACATGCTTTGCCATAACGCCTGCACGTAAATGTTGTGGAGGAGTGTAGAGGTCATCGATGTCTGGGGTAGCGAAGGGGGTGGTACGGAATGATTCATTGGGCGGAGTTGGAGGGGGAAGAATGGACAAAGAAAGGATTGAGTGGTGAGTGAGGACGAAGAGGTTGGGATAAGGAGAATAGAGGGCAAATAAATTAAAAACGAGGGTGTTAACCGGTCAAGGATGACCGGTCGGTGGCTTACAAAGGCTCTGAAGAATTTTGCCATTTTTTTTATTTTTTATAGAGCGGGGGACGCGGTTTGCTTGAAGGCTATAGTTGCGGTACAGTATGGTACCAGTACTGTACTGTAACTTTACTGTACCGTCCCCCCCCTTACAGTAGGTACACCCCTGTCGACAGTAATTGTTGCACAGAATTCGCGGGAATACAAAAAGTGTTTTGGCGCCAATGGTTGATGTCAATGGCAAAACCGATACACATCCGAAATCTTCAACGGCATTGTGATCCACCAACAAATCTCTTTTCTACACATTTTCCATTTTCTTCTTCTTCTTCTACCACTACCCTCCTTCCCGTCCGACCTCCAACTTTATCCCCCAAAAAGTGTCTGCCATTACTTGTCCCTTTATGACTTCCGCTTCCAACACATTGCCCACCCATACCAACTCAACAAAGACCACCCAACCCAACCCTCCATCCTCCCCCGCAATGACTCGACCCACACGTAACGTTCGAGTCACTGCTCCTCACCCTTCTTCCCCGTCCAACACTTTCCAACCAACCCGTTGCCCTCCACCCACCCGAAAACACGTGACATACCCCAGGGCAAAAACCTCCGCTGGACCGCTGTCGCACTAGTCCAAAAGTTATCTCTCGAGCGCGAGAGACCCTCAGCTGCCGTCGCAGACGAGATCGCTCTGGCAGCATGCGACGAATTGCGTGCCCTTCATCCACATCGCGACATGGCCGCCGTTGAGAGAAACACCCGTCGTCGTGTCTATGACGCCCTCAAGGTCATGGTCTCAGCCGGCTGCATTCAACGCGAGGGCAAGGCTCTTCGTTGGATAGGTATCGATGACCTTCGACAACCCTCCCGCAATCTCTCACAATCCAGACATTCTGAAATTCGAGTCGCCATTTGTGAGGCCAGGCGCAGAATCGCACGCAAAATGACCATCGCCTCTGATTTCCGCACCAAAACCTCCGCATTTGAACGCTTCTACACCATGCGTGAAACAAAGCCTACCCCACACCCCGCTTCTCCCACTTCAACTCTCCGCTTTCCTTTTGTCTTGGTCAAGACAACTGGGTCTGCAACCGTCGCATACTCCCCAGATAAAACGACAGCTTGCCTAACCCCAACAGCAAACTTCAAGCTCTATTCCGAGACCGATATTGTCTGCTTGATCGCCGAGCGAAGAAGGCATCGGCCCATTGCAAAGCGGCCTCGAATTCCGAGAAAGATCCGCAAGCAACATTCACACAAAATACAACCACAACTCCCACCCCCACCCCCGCCGTCCCCAAGAGACCCATCGCTGCAAGCGGCCTCGTCAACCACTGCAAGGGGCATTTGCGGAATGCAACCGCAAGCCATCGTCGATCTTGCGCTTCACTCTTTTTCAAAACCAACCCAACACACTCAAACTGCCAAACTCGCTGAAGAGGGACAAGACGTTCACCGCGGATGCAACTTGAACATCCTTGATTCGGCAAAGGCAGATCGCTGCCTCGACTCGGAAATCCCAGTCCAGTTTGCCAATCATGATGACGATGAGGACTTCTTCACGCACCTACGCCGTACGTCACAGGTCCTTGCCGAAGAGCTTGACCCCTCGGCAAATGGATGCAGTCCCGATAGTTCGGCGGCGGATGAAGTCGGCCGTGAGTTTGAGAGAATAGTCCGCCATGAACGGGCCAAGCAGGACTTTGACCAGGATGTGCCCATGCTTTGTGATGAAGACATGGATGATTCGCATATAGAATCCGACCCTCGTGAGGATAAGGAGGAGGTGCTGGAGGGGCGTGGGGAGGCTGAGGGTGATGGATCTGCGCAACCTGCAGCAGCCATCAAGCACGGAAAATAGAGTGACGCTGCTGTCGGATGGGCGCGGGTTGTTGGCTCCCTATAAAGTAGTCCACTTCTCATTTGTACTCGGAGAAATAGTGGCCCTGCAATTCTCACAACGTGAGAGCTGCTGAATTGGAGGATGACTTTTAGTAGGTTTGTCGACCATTGGGAAGAGAAAAAGGTCTTTTTGGCCTAGCTTGTGGCCACTCGAATGATCATGGTTTACCGCGACCACTAACTGTAAATTTATGATGGCAAACATCGCGCATTTGACACTGAGACTTGGAAGGCGGTTTAGGCCTCGTAGCGCTTTTTTACGTTTTATTACAGTTACGGGACCCTTCGCGCTCAACGTGTATTCTTTGTTCCCGTTGGCGCCTTCCAAGGAAGAAATGTAAGAAAACTCTGCGGCTCAAGGGGCAACATGTTTGAGATAGGGCCTGCTTTGTTAATCTCAGTAGCATTCAAGGAGTATCATAAGGTCGCAAAGAGGTCTAGTCCTTATCAGCGCAGGTCCTGATTTGGGCAGGGTAAAGGGTTGTGCGTTTGCGCGATTTCCCAATGTTATTGAGCAGTGATGAGAATACATTCAATTGGTTCGACAGCGCGCGGAGTTTCGCTCATGCCCGGGTTTCCTGGCAGCAATCCTCAGTGTGGACGAAACAGCGCTCACGCAAGGATGGTGCGACAAAATTACAATTCACGGCAAAGTGGGATAGCACAGAATGGTATGGCTCCTCTTGATGCCATCATTTTGAGCTGCATTTATTTTTGGACTTGGTGCTGGCCGTGCACTCAACAGACAGGGATCTGTGCCAAGTCGAAAGTTATGCAATGATTCGGCACCCGATTCCCGAGCAAAGAACCCCCCGGGAAATCGGTGCTTGGTGTACGGATGTTGAATGCGAGACACGAATATTCAAAAATGGCTGCACCGATTTGTTCTGAGTTGAGTGAATAGCCTACGATCTAGTTGTTTCTCAGGCACTCCGGATGCATCGATCTTTCATCACACGCCTCTTGAACGAGTGTGAGAGCATGACCTGAGCCCTCAGGCCGCCTTGCAACAGGATTCCTGCGCTTGTGGCAGGAAACGCGCAAGGGTCGATATCGGGCGTACACTATACTGTACACCGTACGGTACTGTGAACTGTACTGAACTGCTCCCCAAAAACGCCCTAAAATTAATCATTCTGCAAGACTGATCGGTATCGAAGCGAATGCTACCATACCGTGACTTTTACTGTGCTGGCGCACGAGTTCGGTCTTCACCCATGCAATAGCTTTGAGCCGCAAACACCCGTAATTCAATCGGTTTCTCAGAAAATCCAAATCACTAATTCCAGCTACCGCTTGTCGTTTATTGAAGAGAGGACAGAACAGGCGTATCCACATCGACAAAGGAGGCGCAGTTTTGAATTTTCTCGCCCGAGCACCAAAATGATCCGCGTTTTAAGTCGACTAAGGGGCTCCATCGCTTGTGCTGCAGGAAGTCAGCGACAACCAACTCCCTCCGTTCAGAATCGAACCATTTTCTCACCCATATGGCAGTCCCCATCAAGTTTGGCTGATGCAATGAGTCATATACCTTCACAGCCCGTTTCCGCTCTCGTCCCAATGGTACTGGAGCAGACCCCGAGGGAGAGCGCGTCTTTGACATTTACTCGCGCTTGCTCAAAGAACACATCATCTGCCTCAACGGTCCAATCAATGACGCCATGGCATCCCTAGTCGTCGCCCAGCTCCTGTTCCTCGAGTCCGAAAATCCATCGCGTCAAATCTCTATGTACATTAACTCACCGGGTGGCGTCGTATCAAGCGGTCTCGCCATTTATGACACCATGGAGTACATATCCGCAAATGTCGCAACCCTTTGTGTCGGACAAGCTTGTTCAATGGCCTCCCTACTCCTGGCCGCCGGTGCTCCAGGGGAACGACGCGCACTTCCCAACTCTCGCGTCATGATCCATCAGCCGTCAGGTGGCGCACAGGGCCAGGCAAGTGACATCGCCATCCATGCCACTGAAATTCTCAATTTGCGCAAGCGTTTGAATGGTATCTACGTACATCACACTGGTAGACTGCTGCGGGAAGTCGAAACTCGTATGGAACGTGACCACTTCATGTCTGCGGAGGAAGCGCTAAGCTTTGGCCTCATCGACGAGGTAGTTCATCCTCGTGACAGCAAGGACCACTCCGTCACGGTCGTTTCGTAGCGGAATTTTGCTCCGCTTCAAAATCAGCCCTCACCTCAAGTGCCGCGTACTAGTTGCGTCAAACTAGTGCCATTCAGGTAAATGAACTCAGGTGTCGATCGATGGCCTGTTTAGTCATGTAAATACGTGAGCATCAAATTATTAATGTACATCTCTGATTTCGTTAACTTCTGACAGCGCTTGCTCGAGAAGATCTTCGATAGATTTCATGTCTTTCCGCCTCTGTGTAGTCTCTTCTGCTTCCACCATTAGCGTCTCAATTGTGCTCGGTTTGTAGAGCTTTGAGACTAGCACGGCTTGGAGCGAATCTTTGGACTTCTGAACAAGAAACGTAATTATCGCCCTTGGAACCATATCCTGTAACCGTTTTCGCACGATGTTAAAATAGCTGTCTAGCAATATTCGCAAGATATCCAACTCCTGTCGTTCATCATCAGTCAAGGTATCTGGCCTCGTGATACGCAGATGAGGTGGAATGGATCCTGTTACCGTAACGTTTGATGTTATAGCGGCAGCAATACCTTCAGTTCCGGCACCCCGTGCAGTATTCCCATGCCCGCGCGCTGTGTGCCTTCTCCGATTAAGTGGAGCTGTCTGGTCTGAATTTCTTCCAAACTCTCCAGTATTGATGGCTGCGTTTCTATTCGAATGAGCATTTCCAAACTCATGTCCTAATAAATTGGTTTCCACCCAGGCCTCTGGGTGATCACTACGTGACTGATTGTGACGATCCTGTATCATCCTAGTATTCATACTATTGGTGTCATGACTGTTCACTTCGGATGAGCTGGGGAGCGGAGCCCGTTCTATCATCGCAGAGAGCGCTTGACGTCCTCCAACAAAATCCGGATGCCAGGTGTTAATGTAACTCATCTCCATGTCGACTAAATTATGGATCATCTGCAGAGTAGGTACTTTTTGCTCTCGCAATAACCTCAATGTCGTCTCAGATATGGCAATCCTTAGTCTGTGAAATCTGGCCATTTCTGAACTTTCCACAACTTCGGTTAACCTGGTCAATTCATCGTAAACCATGTCAACACAAGCGAGCGACGGTTCCAAAAAGCGTGATATTTGTTTCCTTACAAGCAACTCAAAAGCGGATTCTGGTATGAACAATGGAGTCCTATGTCCTGTCGCGTTTCGCATTGCCATTCGTATCTCGTCCGTGCCCAGCGCGTCGAACGGGTCCATGTTCGCTAAATCAACTCCAAACTTATCATGAAAGATGTAGCTGATTCTCGCACCTCCCGCAAGCTCCGTAGTAGCCAAAGGGGCGCGAGGGCGCCCGTCAATCGCATCAGCAAATGAGGACGCGTAGGAAGTTAGCAAATGAAGCAGCGTTCCGCTCGAGTCTTCAGACCCGCTAAGCTCCGGTCCCAGTGCAGAAACTTGCTCCCGAACATCAGTGAGTTGCGCGGTCAGCTTTGTGCGGATAGAAGGAAGTACAGTCCGTATATGCTCCATAAGTATTGAGCTGAGCAATTCCGCTAAGTACTGGGAGCCCATTTTCGCTGCGTGAGGCGCGTAGACAGGATGGCTCTGGAAGAACGCTCGCTCCGCTGCGCGAGAATCTGCGACGGTAGCACGCCTCTCAAGATCAGCCTGTGAGCGGTTCACAACTCCAACATAACCCTTGCGCAAGGGAATGATACGACCCTGGAGCATATCAAGGGCGTTCGTGCCTTCATCCATGAGGTCAAGTTTTGTAATCACGCCAAGAGTGCGTAAGCCGTGGGGATCTACGCGACGGGCCATTTGTAAGGCATCTGAGGTTGCCAAATCGGTGTTCGCGGGATGAACTGCGAGAATGATGGTATTCTCCTTCTCAATGTAGGAATGTATCATAGCGCGCACTAGTTTCTCGATATCCGGGGGCTGGTCTCCTACTGGAACCTTTGTAAGACCTGGCAAGTCTATGAGCGTAAGGTCCACAACATCAGTAGAGAAAACTTTCATAATGAGCGCCGTTGGTGTGAGCCGCTTGTTTTTTCCAGCCACTTTTTCCGTCTCTGCCAAAATTTCTGCCTGTATTTCGTTCTCCGATACAAATTTCTGGTTGGGAATATGGATAAACTCCACCCATCGCTCAGGGGTGGCCTTGGTGTTCGCGACAGTTGATGATCCATAACGGGAAGTTTTGAGCTTGTTTAGTTGTATCAAGATTGGACTTCTTGTAACAACACCCGCTCCGCGAGGGAGAAAGTCAAATCCGACTATTGATTCCAGAACCGAACTTTTCCCGAGGATTGCGCCCCGACAACAACAATTTGGGGTAAGTCGATAGGGTCTGCAAGGCCACACCGTTGAAAGATATTGTGCAATCTGTTGATCACTGGCAAGAGGCGGTCCATGGTCAATCTCTTGGGGACCGCTTTTGTTGGCACATGCAGAGGCTGCACTTATTGAAAACTTGAAAAGAAAGTACGTGGGAGGGTGCTGGATGATTGATCTAGTTCCTATCTACCCGAAGACCTGCAGAGAGATGACAACACGGGCGGCAAAAAAGGATGGAGCGATTGAAAGAGATGATAAGTTCTTTGTTAGGGCGGCTTGGGGTTGATGGACGTGACGTAAGGTATCTGCTCATCGGCTAGACGGTACCACTGCGGGATCTTAGAGGGATCGCTTATAGCAATGATTTCAAACTATTAATAATAGAAAATTAGCTTTATAATTTATAATTAATTTCATTTAAAAAATCTCTTCCAATATCATACCAAGTTTTTGCTCGACGACGTAGATACTGTATGCTAAACAGCATCGAATTTGTTGACTAGAGCTAATCGCCGCCACTGTGGTCGGCAACTACAGCTGCGATTTTCTCCACGCAGCCTGTTTCCCCCTCCTGCATGAAGCCCCTTTTAATTGCTCGAAGCTTACCAATCGACTTCGTTTATTGCACTGACTACTCCACAGATGGTGTCGGAATCTGATGTCAACCGTTTTGCGAAAGAAAACCAGGCCATTACGAAGATCCTCGAGAATGGCAAGCTTCAATTCATTAGGACTGGTATGGAATTTCCTTCAAATACTAAGCGCCAAGTTCTTGACGCGTATGCAGGTGGTCGAGCCTACCGTCGAGCGGTTTGGGCCCTTGAAAACGCATCTTACGATTTTGCGCAACACGAACCTTATATTGTTCCACACAAGCATCGCAACGACCATTTCCTCTTTTGCACGCTGACTAGGTCCACCATTCCACGACGGAAAGAGAGTGTTGAGAAGCACGTCGCTGGGAAGAAATTCAGCAGAAAGCTAAAAGAGATGGAGAGCGCTCGAAAAGGGCGTAAGCATGGGCAAGTTTTCCAAAGTGCAGAGGAAGAGAAGCAAGAGACTGAGGAGAAAAAGAAACGCCGGGAAGACTTGGGTGATGAGACAGCCGATACCAATGATATGGATGAGGCAAAGGATGAAGGTTTCGAGCGAATGAACGAAGAACAAGAAGAAGATAAGGAATTTCAACCCATGTCTATTCTGAATGAGATGCAAACATCGAGGATGTATCAAAACGACAGGGAGGCTGCCGCGGAACGAGATATGGCAGAAGGTGACAGCGTTTTTTGGACTAGGGGTCCGGAGAGAGACGGTAGACGTGCAAATGAAAGCGATGAGATTGACGATGTTAGCGAGGGGACCAAGGTCCCCAAGTCACCAATTGCGATCAGGGCATCCGCAAAAATGTCAAACTCGGGAAAGTCGACAAAAGGACTTGACGCAGGCCACGCCAGAGCGTCATTGAATGGCAGTTCTGGACCCACTGGAGTCATCTCGACAACCGGGAAGAGGCGTCGGTCGTCAAAAAGCCAACAAAGAAGTTGCGCCGACCATCCCAACGTCGGAAATCTGGAGAAAGTCAAGGTTGAAATTTGCTCAGTAGAAACATATGGCAGTGTTACCAAGTTTGCACGCGATAGATGCAGCATCACTTCTGGGGTCTGCTGACATCTAGATTGACCATCGGCAGCCTTTTCTGTTCTTTCCTACGCGGCAATTGCGGCGGTTATCTGTGGAGAGGCGTTCGGTCATGTTCCAAAATCAGCAAAATGTTATCATGTCAGGTTTTCCATTTTCCTAATACTATACGCCAGGAGAACAAAAACCCACGGTGCCACTTTCACGGAGTCTCTAAATGAGGCTCGTCATTGACTGAGTTCCCTATTGCAGACCCGGATGCACTGAAATGGACTGTATCCCGTCACATTCGAATTTGAATACACCATCCGACAACATATCGCAGGGAAGCGGGAAGCGAAAAATTCTTAGAACGGGGACTGTCTTGTAACCTATACAACACGCGCTCCGTTGCTTGTGTTTGATAGCCAATGTAGACAGGTGCAGTCTCTGTACGTCGAGGTATTGTGCTGAAAGCATCCCTCGGGAAATGTAATCCGAAAGAGCGTTGGAGTTGTATGGGTTAGAGACACTTGAACTTCCTCGTTTAGCAATGCGTTGTCGAAATCGATTCCTTCAACTCACTTAACTTCTGACCGGGACGCGCTTCCCGCGGGCGAGCGACACTTGGCGAGACGGTTCAACGCCCGATTCAGTAATGCTGGTAGGTACTGGGATCCCATTTGACGGGCAAACCGCCGTGATCCGCTCACCCTCCCCTCGCACTCTTCATTCCCCAAACCGACTTTTCCAGTCCATGCCGGCCTCCTTCACCACCACCCGATACGTTTCATTCGAGAGCCCTCCGAAACCATCATTCCCCCTTCGCCGATGCATCGTCCCAGGGGCACTTTCACCCCGCTAGGAGAACCACATTTTTGCATGCATTGCAGTACAGTTACGAGGCGCCATGATAGACGCACCACGCCGGCTCCCCTCCCAGTAGCGTACGACGTTACGGTCGTCTCCTCCTTCCAGAAGACAATCATGCGCGTGGGGGCGAAGACTGCGGGGGCAGCGGCCCTGGCAGTAGAAAAACGGAAAATGACGAACCAGGTGAGGAAAATGGCAGCCGTCCCGAGAGACGCACTCCCTGCACGATCGCGACTCGGCTGGACATTTGTGGACCTAGGGTTCGATTTGTTGGGATCCCCATCCTAGGCATGATCTAAGGTCACCGATGAGCACGCCACAATATCGCGACGCGCAACCCGGATCACATGATGGAGCGTTCAAGGCTTCGAACAAGGGCGACGCGGTTATGATTTTATCCTCTCTTTCCGCAGGAGCAACTCTGCAATGCCTGACAGTTTCCCCATGTATGCGAAATGGGCCCAAACCGCGCTCGTCGAGCACTCTTCCCCGTCCCTCTTCTGGCGCTACCTCGCGAGATCCCGCTGGGGACTAGTTTCCATCCCGCCCCGCTCCACAAATTACCCTGTCACCAGCGTAACCGACGCTCGAGCGTCGAACATCCCCAGGTGAGTGGATGGAGAAGTTTACTTCAATGAGTATCTATCGTGTTCACTG
The DNA here is from genome assembly GCA_002205965.3 of Kappaphycus alvarezii. Classification (NCBI taxonomy): domain Eukaryota; phylum Rhodophyta; class Florideophyceae; order Gigartinales; family Solieriaceae; genus Kappaphycus; species Kappaphycus alvarezii. Next base: position 91,004 of record NADL03000677.1, on the reverse strand, counting down.
CATGAAGTGCATGTCGTGAAGATACGTCTATTACAGCAATCGGTTTTATGATTTCCACTGAAAGATCCGACTAGAATATAGCGAGAAACTACCCAGATGGTCCACGTACGCCCGTGCAGCAGGGTGCAAGGCAAGATAGCCACAGAAACGGACGACCATAGAGTGCAACTGAGTAAATTCGAGTACGGACAGCGAGGACCGTAGCGTGCAGCCTCTCCGCAATTGGTATGCTTCAAAACATTGATGTAGACGTAGCCGTGCGGGTGTGGGATGCGGACCTCTTTTGGTGATGGTACAGTGGCGTGAGGAAAAACCGCTTTAAGAAGCCTTTTGTAGCCTTACTAATGAGTGTGTATAGGTCAGGACTCCACAAAAATCTTGGAGGAAAAGGGTCTTGTTCTTAAAGATTTGCAAAGATAGCTGGGTCCTGATGGGAGTGCGGATGTGGAGACAGAGGTTGGTGGAGAAATAGATGGTGCCGAAGCGTTTCGGGTAGCTAGATTCCCAGCACACGAGCGCTATTTGGCCAGGAACCGAAGGTACTAATGTATGGGTTTCTTGCGGAATTACCGGAGAGAAGCAGGCTAGTTCCTGTTCCTATCTCTAATCTTGGCGGATGGCACCCAGAGGCGTTTTCAGTGCTCACGGAGGTTGAATGAACCATAGCCAGCCGCTCAATTGAACGGTTTTCGAAGGTTCGAGGTATTCTTCTACAGCGACACTCGGCGTTGCAACGCTGCTTACCTGCTGGCTGGCATCCCATCGACTTTCTGGTAGACTGCCGCTGGTGCTAGCATACGACAGCAATGGTAATGAATTGAACGTTGCTTCGACTATCGGTACATGTATTTCGGTGTGAATTGAACAATTGAGAAACACATAACACTTTATCAAAGCAAATAGCTAACAGCAACAGGGATAACTAAATAAGTACGCATTACAGCAATCAGGGATAACTTGTGCAGCTTACTTGCTCCAGTAGTTGGGACTGATTTGAACCTTAGTGTTGGACGTTTGCTCGAGACAGAACTGGTGAAGGCAGGGTTAAAAATGCTTGATCACTCGAATCTCCGGATGCTGCTGTACAGCGGCTATGGGCGCGGGGCGCTTTTTCCGGGGATGGTACCTCAAAGGGTTGTAGTGTGACAGCTTCCGTTTGGTGCCAACCTTACTTGTCTTGAGTGGACGTACGCTGCCAGCAATGGCCAGCCTGGGGAGGCACACGAAGGGGAGAGGATGTTCCAGCGAGAGAGCAGGTGAGTTGCCAGGACCGAGATAAATGACCGGGAGTAATGGAATGGTGGAATTGGATGAGGTGATCGGCGTGTCTCCCCAGACGCTGAGATACTTGTCCGGTTCCATTCGTTCCATCATGCGTACGCTTGGGTAAACTCTTTAGATTTGGTGTGTTCACGTCGCTAGAGTTGTAAGGAGAGTAGCGCGGTCATACGCCCGTGACCACCATGCGTGATGATCCTCTGACCAGAACCAAATCAAAACTTCCACCGGTTGCTGCGTTTGCGTAACACTTGAATCATCAGAATTCCATAAATACCGAATCATAAATAAATCATAACATAAATCAAGAACAAAAGACGGCTTGTGATTGGGCCATGAAGGATGAGTGGAGGGAGGGAGGCGGGAGAACAAGCGACGACTTGAAGGACCAGGAGTTGTGCCAAAAGTTTCCAAGTTGTCGGTTATATAGACCTGTTCGACGGGGTCTGATCGAACATCAAGTCCTTGAGCGACGGTAAGCTTCCAACGTGGCTATATCTCGAGTGGCTTACAGTCCTGCGGATGCAAATGCGCCCGAGATGCAGACGTGACAGCGTAACTTGCTTCCAGTTGTGGATCACAGCCACGTCGAAGCCCCTTTATCATATTCACCCATCATTTTCCAATCATTCCACCGAATTAAACTATTGAGAAAACCAAAGGACCGTAGGGAGCATTCGAGAGTGAGGTTAAAACAAGTGACCGAAGAAAAAGAGCGAATCCTCCGTTTGTAAAACACGACCATCCAAATAAGATTCTCGGAACGTGCGGCTGGCCGTCCAATCACCCCAAATCAAAATCTTATACTCTTGAACACCAATGGCAGCACATTCCGAGGCTGCCCCCATGCGCAGCGAGTGCGAGGACCATGATACTTGAGGAGGAGGAGCCACTTCGAGTTCTTCTAAGCATGAGCGGATCCAAACTGTAATTGTTCTGGCACTTGTAGACAGTTTGGTCCCAGGGATGGCCCAATAATAGTTGCTGGTTGTGCGGTTTCTTCTGCGAATAGCGTCATATCGCGCAACGAGGTCGATCAAACTCGTCTCGAAATTGGGATTCCGACGATACGAAAGGGTGTGAGCCACTAGTTGCTGATTCTTCCGTAATGCGATAGCGATATCGACGGAATTTGGAGACACCGAAATATTGCTGAGAAGTAACGACACACCAGCTTCACCTCGTTCGAAGAACACGTAGTTGACCAATACAGCAGTTGCATTTCGGAGAAATATCTTATCGGTTTTGGCAAGCGCAGCTGTAAACACTTGGAGAGCCACAGAGCTGGGTAGCGCGCGACGTTCGGAGGCCAGTGTTGGATCACTGATCAATTTCCATTCCCGGTCTGCTTGTTGATATGCGGAGATAGCGAGTTGGATTAAAGGGGTATAGGTCAAAGTCCGGCCGATGCGTGAGTGTGCGGTAACGACGTTGGAAATGTAGTTACGGACTGACGAAGCACTGACCTTATCTTGATTGAACAGCCAGACAAGGTATCGAAGTAAAGAACTTTCTGATCCCCCGAGTGGGTCGATTTTGTCTTCGGAGCAGAATTGCAACCAATTCTTCCACAAGATTTCGTTCGAACGCCACGTGTTCAGGGCTCTAGCTTTGTGCATCAACTGTGCAATCGTAGTCCCTCCTGAAGTATTACCCATGCCTGCTGCAGCCAGCACCGATTGTTGTAACGTGACGGCCAGCGGCAGCGAGGCCGCCTCGTCAGCTATATTTTCCACACGGCGAGTTTCCACGGTGGCGACGGCATTTGCGGCGGGGCCCAAACTGGGGTAGGTAAAGGTCTTCTGCGTCGAAAACCCGCGGTTGTGCCATGTGGAGCAAGCGAGTAAACCATTGATGCGCGGGCCAGTACAGTGTGACGAGAATTCCCTTGGCCTGTTCGTGACAGATTTTCTTGACTACGAGTGGCAGTAGCTTGAGCGGCGGATTTATGTCCGTACTCCAATCCTGACTGAGTGCGTTGATCCCGAGGGAGCCAGGAGATGCGAATTCGCTGTTGAATCGGCTGCATACCTTGTTGGTGCTGTCGGCGAAACGGTCGATGGTTGGTGGAAACGATTCGAGAAGGGGTTGGATTGCGTTCGTGTTGATTCTCCAATCGTCGAGCGTGTGGAGCCTGGATAACTGGTCTGCAAATTGATTCACGGCGGAGGGGAGGTAATGAGACTCAACTGAGATTCCAAGTCGGTCCAGCAAGCGGTGTAGCACTCGAAGCTCTTGCATGAGAGGTCTCGATTTGGTGTTCATGGTCATGGCATTCAAGATTGACACGACCGATTGGTTGTCCTCCCAGATTTTGAGATGTGTCCCTGAGCGTAGCATCGTTGCGAAGGACCGAATGTTGTCCGTAACCGCGCGTAATTCCAGGAACATGATTGGTTTCACACGTAGTGCCGGGTGCCATAGTCCCCGTGCTTCCCAAGTCCCTTGGGCCCCTGGTCGAAGATCCGACCCTAGAGTACCCCCCTGACCGATCGATGTGGATGCGTCGGAGTGGAGAGCCATGGTAGGGGATGGAGTGGACATTAGCCGTTCGGTTGGGTGCTTGGCGAGATCCCGCCAAAACCTGAGGTCCCTCATTCCAGCGTGGAGCAGTCGAACCCGTTTTCCTGACTTTGTTGGTCGGTTCTGCATGGAGTCGAACAGTGACCGGGTGTAGAACCGGGCAAGCGGCATAGCGAGCGAGCATGAAATCGCTACCCCTGTGAAATGGCGTAGTAGCTGGACGTTGAAGAGACGTTTGTTTCGGCGGCCTTGGCGCAACAGGTGCTGTGCAATACCGCGCAGTTTGTCCATCCGTCGAGCCGTAATTCCAAAAACCATTTGAGAGCTATCGGTAACGAACCCTAGGTGCTCGATACTGCGAGTTCCCGTCCAATTTCCCTTGTCTTCTTTCCGCAACAGCCCACAGGCCTGTAGCAACTGGTCGATTTGTTGCTTGGCCTTTCGTAGTCGGGTACGACTCCTTACAGCGATGAGAAAGTCGTCCATGTAAGGGTAGATGCGTAGTCGGAGATGGAGGCGTATGTAACGAACCATAGGGCGCATGAACTTGACGAAGTAGGCGGGTGAAAGCTTCTGGCCGAAAGGGAGGGCAATACATCGAAAGTATTGATTGTCGATCTTGAGTAGAAACCAATTCCGTATCTTTGGGTGGAGACGGAAATGATGATATCCTTTGGCGATGTCGAAAGAGAACATGAGGTCCGCTTGTTTGAGTTCCAGAGCGAACCCTTCGAGAGTTTCCATCTTCACCGGCATGTCGCGAAACAGCGTTAATTGTCGAGATAGGTTGACAACCAGCCGCTCCTTGTCTCCTGACACTGCTACAAACGCGTTGGATATTGGGTAGCCCTCGCGGTGTAGCCTCCGTGAGGTGTCTGGTGAAATTTCTTCGTAAGTTCTCCGATGTAGAGCGTCGGCGATGGCTGAGTCGAAGAAGTCCCTGTCTTCTGGGGCAATAGGGATTTGAGGGAGAGAGAATTGAATATGATGAAGAGATGTTTTGATGGGAGCCTCGTAAACCCCGTAGCGGAGGGCTCGGAGTAGGAATTCGGAGGCATGGAGGGTATTGGACCAAAAGGGAGCGGCACATTTGGTATTGTGCCAGAGGACGTGCGACATACCAAAAGAAAAAGGTCGCGACAGCAACTGTTTTACTTGCGAGCGGGCTTCTGCTCAGAACTTCCTTGTCCGCGGCCCTCTCTGCGTCCTCCCGAAGCAGCTTGATGCTTATTGAACTCCTTTGCGTATGCTTGAGAGCGGAGCTCAGCGAACTTCTGTTTGGTTGAACGATACAGTTCCGAAGAGTAGGGGTAGTCGTCTTCACGGAGATATTTCTGTAGAAGAATAGCCTCCGTTTTGCCTGATTCGAGAGCACGTTCCAGTACCCGGTCGTAGGAAGCTTGAAGGAAGTAGTTGAGCAATGTGAAGGCCTCGGTGGCGGCGTCAACGTCTTTGGCGGCGAGAGCTTCTGTGACCTTGTGCGCGGTGGCGAGGGCGTTTTCACAGTTGTCACCGATGTTCCACAAGACTTCTGCTTCCCATCCGTCCCGGAGATCTGCGGACTTGATCCTTCCGAATAGCCCTTCTGGTTCCGGAATGAACCTCTTGGCGGGGAATGGCGCGGTAGTTGCCGGTTTCCCAAACTTGTTGAGCTTCCCGTAGCGGCGTAAGCTCGTCGCGCTGCAAAGGTGTCAGCGACATGTTCGGCGGAAGGGGTTGGTAATGAAAACTGTAGACTTCACAACTGAAAGGCTTCTGCGGCAGATGGAGATTTGTCGGCAGGCGGGTCCGACGGGTCCTCGGCGGCACTTGCAGTCGCAGCTGGTGTAGGAGCGGCTGCGTTCCCTGAGTTCGAGCGGTGAAGGTTGACGATTTCCGAGAGCTGGCCTTCAATGCCGGCAACCTTGTTTTCGAGAGTGACGATGCGAGACTGAGAGGATGGTGCAGAGGATGAGGAGGAGGAATCATTAGTCATGGTGTGGTTGACGTGTTTGTGAATGTCGGCCTGGACGAGGATTCGCCCGGAGCTGGCTCGAAGGTTGAGAACAAGCGACGACTTGAGGGACCAGGGGTTGTGCCAAAGGTTTCCAAGTTGTCGGTTATATAGACCTGTTCGACGGGTTCTGATCGCACATCAAGTCCTTGAGCGACGGTAAGCTGCCAACATGGCTATATCTCGAGTGGCTCACAGTCCTGCGGATGCAAATGCGCCCGAGATGCAGACGTGACAGCGTAACTTGCTTCCAGTTGTGGATCACAGCCACGTCGAAGCCCCTTTATCATATTAACCCATCATTTTCCAATCATTCCACCAAAGGAAGACATTCTCCCCCCTTCCTTTACTCAACCGAACCACTGCAGAACTTCATCTACACTTCGCCGCTTTCGGCGCCCACCCCGTGCGACATGTCGTCGGGTGCGGGCGAGCTCATTTCCTCCCGTATAGCCCGTTTCCCCTGCAGATCGACATGCCGCGACTACTGCGCACTCGCTGCACCGATCTCTTCGATATCCTTGTCGACAGTACCGCCACCTCTCGCCCACGGAGCACGTTGGGCGAACCGGGAATGGCGCGTAAAGATGGCGTTGATTTTCGAACGGCGCTGCAAAGCGGCGCTGCATGGTTTTGGTCAAGGTCGCCCGTCCGCCGTGCAGCCTGTCGCCGTCGCATCCGTTTGCAAGGTTCTTAATGGCAGGCGAAGGAGCCTGTTTTTTCAAGCCGTGGGTGCTCTATTCGGTAGGATATTTTCGGTGTAATTTTTCTGGCTCATCCCTCTCTCGTTTCAGTTGTCCTCTCCACTCCTTCCAGTACCCAAGACCAGAAGTTTGCGGTGAATCCTCCGTGTCTACCGAAACCCTCTCGCACGTCACCAATCGGTAGTAAGCAGTCCTTATCTTCTACGGAGGCGTCTATGGGCAGGCGTCAAACGGGGGTGCACAGGTGAGGTTATTAAGAGCACGGGGATAGCCATGGATTTGTCTGTACAGGGTCTATACTTCATCTTGCTGGTGATGTGGTAGTGGTTGATGAGTTCCTCTTCCTTAGACCAATCTATCAGGCGAAAATATCTTTCAAATGTAAACCACCCAATTTAGGTGTGTGCTGAGTATGCGCTCGGCCTGTTTGTAAGTTTGTAACGGAAACACCCCCGCTGAGCAGCGGACGAGAAAACTTCCATCTCAATGGCACTGCCAAACGCCCCAGCCACACCTTGTGGGCGAGATTCTTGCGGCAAATGCCGCAGACTACCTGTCAGACGTGGACCACGGTCGTCACGCGTAAATGTCCCGTCTGCATTGCGTGGGATCAACCCACCTGGAGGGCTAACAGGTGCCCATGTTGCAGTGTTGAACTCAAACCAATCCCCACCAGCATGGACTGGTGTGCACATATCCTGAACTTCAGGCAGGATACGTTTAGCAGGAGGAACCTGCGACCAGCGGAGTAGGTCAACGAAATCATAAATTCGCTGGCGTCCTGACGATCAGCGTCAGGAGTAGTAGGAAGCACCGCTTCCATTCCCATCTCGTGTGCAGCATCCACTGCAGCGCCACAAAAGTACCATAGCTTGCCCCTGCGAGCTTCGTACACCAACTCGAAGAGTTCTGAACCCATTCGGATGTGGTGATATTCCACGACGAATCCTCTTCATTGGAAAAGCCGCAAGACAATTCGAGACCGCGGTATGATAAGTCCCAGGGAGTCTCTGGTAGGAAGCCGTATGGCACTTCGAACTTGTGAAACCACAGAGGCGCGGGAACATACTTCCCATTCTGCGCCGCCGAGTCTAAGATTTCCGCCTCCCGGTTGTGGTAGCCGAGGAACACACCGTGGGCGTGACGCATCTCGCGTTCATATTTACGATCGCCATAGATCGGGTAGTAATCCCGATCCGCCCTGATGGCAACGTTCGAATGTATCCCACGACCAGGGATCAAGGAACGCTCCCGCTGAAACAGCAAAGGCGCGGAAGAGTGGTAATCGCAGTCTATTTCATCCCTATTTAGCGCGGCAATCCTCGTAGCGCATGGTGCCTCATTGGCACACCTCGCAAAAGCAAGATCGAGGTTCTCATCGACAGCAAAAGGCAGGTCGAAATACGGACCGGGTCGGCGTGCGCAGGCACGAAGCCCCTCGATCTGACGCTGACCAACCGAGCCCGCGTCAGTGTCAAAGCGCACCTGGCAGTCTCTGCTGGCAACCATCGCCCTCGGGATTCTGGGAGCTGCACTAGGCAGATGACCTGCCCTCGGAGCTGATCCAGCATCAGGAAGAAGGCCGACTATGACAAGAAAGGCTGTCCCCTATCGAAGAAGAAGAGAAGGAAGCTGATGATGGATGACGATGGAGAGGTGAATGGAGGACGATGAGAATGGATGAGTGAGGAAAGACAAGCGAATGGCGACGAGATGTCTGATCGGACCCTAATGCTGGGAGAGGTGATGGATGCACCTGGAATCACCAGGACTCCTGGTTAAATACAGCACTGCGCAGCAGAAGCGTGCACCGACACACAAGGAAATCCCTTGTAACTGTTGGTTGCTCCGGAAGGGTCACCAAAAATCTGCCCTTTTTGACTACTCGTATGACGCTTTTTGTTCACAGGTTTCTATTTTGTCAGCTACTGTACTCTAGAGTTTTTTAGTTATTTTCTACAGTATTTTATATATACATTTTTTAATTATTGTCGGCCTCGCGGTGTGTGGTTCTGGAACGGTCGGCCACACCCGCGATTGCCATATAAACAGTGTTTGCCGTTGGTGGAAGGGGGGAGGGAGAGAGGTTTACAACGACAGAACCTCCCCCTTCCTAGGATCGCCAACACCAAATTTTTAAAATTCCCCCCTTTCGACCCTAATATGGTACTCTTGTGGAGGGCCTCTTCCCCCGGAGCGAATTACGTCGCTTACAACGGAGACAGAGATTTGAAGAAGTTCTTTTTCTTCTACGACAATGTTTTGATGGCCGGGAAGTCCAGTCAGGAGAAAGCATTATCCCTCCTTGGATACCTAGAAGGCCCCGCGTTCGAGTTCTACTACGATTCCTTCGCAGCCCAAGGAGAGCTGATCGAAGATGCCAATAACTACGCCGTTGTCAAGGAGAAGTTCTTCGAACATTTCGCCGAGGAAGAACAGCCTCAAGACATCATCCGTCAAGCACTGGAAATCGGCCTCGACATTGAAGACATACCAAACTCCCTGAAGAAATCGGAGCGGTTGTACGAGAAGGCAGGTTTCGACAATATTGCAAGATTTGGATTGCTTAGGACTGCTGCATGTCGACATGAGAAGTTGCAGCAGGTCCTGTCGTTCCGAGGGCCGAAGAATTACGCCGATCTAGTGAAGGCTTTGAAGGACTTTCACGCGAATCGAATTGCGTTTTCCGGATCTTCGCCTCAAGTTATGGAAGTACCACCGGCAAGGCTCTTGGTTCTTTCTGATGCTCGCTCAAGAAACATCGAGGAAAAGGCGGATGCCCTTGCCGAAGATCTGTCTCGCCTTACCCTTCTCGTCAAGCAGAAGAAGGAAAATTCCGATACAGTCGCAGGACTGTCTTTGTCAGCTCAGAGGGGAAATGCCCCTAGATTGTGCTCTTACTGCCGCCAACCCTGTCATGGAGCATCTAGATGCGAGAAGAATCCTCATCGAGATCATCGTTGCCCCCTTTGCGGCCGATTCGGACATTCCGAGGCTACATGCTGGACTGCGGCAAGAATTAAGGCTTCCGGTGCTTCGGAAGATCAAGAAAGGAAAGAAGAACCTCGAGTAGCGGATCAGGTCAACGTCGTCCGTGAGAGCCATTCCGATACCGACGAAAACATCGAGAAGATCGTTAACGCGACGAAGAGAATTGCTGAAGGAGAAACTTTGCCGAAACAACCTCGTCAAGAAGATCACGGGGGAATTCCGGTATCCCCCTAGTACATAACCCGCAACAAGTACGAATAATTCCTTCCGTTCCGCCGGCAGAAGAATTCCGTGTTTCGGGCCGAAAGAGGAAGCAAAAGAAGAATAAAGATGGAAAGAAAGATTCAGAAAAGCTCCAAGAATACGTCGGAAAGTATGACGTTGTAGGTGAGCTTGCAAATGCCAACTGCGGGCTTACGTTCGGTCAGCTTCTTCAAGGAGATGCTGATGGGACCGCGAAGGTAATGAGAGGGCTGTTGGGAAAGAAGAATATACCGATAATTGCCGTCGTTGCTGATAAAGGGCCACGCTTGTTGCGAGTGGTGCAGCTCAAAGTTTATGGCACAGAAGTATGGGCGCTTTTGGGCTCTGCAGCCGTACCGGACGTGATGTCCGCGGAGTTATCTCGACGCCTCTACCTGTCGCCGAACTACACATCGAAGAAAATCACCGTCGCGAACGGAGATAGCGCCTCCTGTGTCGGGTCGTTGCTCAAGGTTCCCACCACTTTTGGGAACCAAGCGGTCAAGCTGGACTACCTGGTTGTGGAGAAGTCGCCATTTGATCTAATTATTGGTCTCCCAACTCTCTCTGCCATGCGCGCAAATTTAGACCTCGGGACCCAAAGCGTTCGTCTACACATCGGCTCGGAAGAAGTGGTACTGCCTTTGGAGTCCGATAAAAAAGTCGCCGAGAAGCAGTTGATGAGGGGTGAAGAGATCGGAACGCCTAGTAAAGACTTCACCTCCGACTCTGACGCTGGTCAAGACTCCGCCGACACTTCGAAAGAAGAATTGGTCCTGGCGATCCATGAAAACATTTACGGGAGCCCCGGAAACTCTGATAAAGAACTAGCCGATAAATATGCCGCCGCCGTCGAAGAAGGGGGCGAAGAAAACGAGAAGGAGGAAATGAAAGGGGCACGTCGAGCCCGTCTTGCTCATCTTCCTGAAGCAACACAAGAAAGCATAAATAGCTCGCTCCGCGACACTGAGATAGTTGCATGGACGATCGAGGAGCTCCGCCCCGCATCCGTACCGACGAAACATGGATTCGAGCTGAATGATGACACCCCTATCAACCATAGGGCTCGCCGAATGTCTCTGCGACACAATGAAATCGCTCGCAAGGAGACAGACAACATGCCCGATGCAAGAATTATCACTCCAGCCTCTTCAGCTTGGTCATTTCCTGTCGTAAATGTTATAAAGAAGGACGGAAAACCCCGCTTCTGTGTGGACTACCGTGCACTGAACCGACGAATGAAGGCTGACCACTGGCCGTTGCCCAAGATCTAAGAAGTATTCGATGACTTGAAGGGAAGCTCCGTCTTTACAACCCTGGACCTCTTCGCGGGGTATTGGCAAATCCGCATGAGCGAAGAATGCAAAGAGATTTCTACCCTCGTATGACGCTTTGGCACATTCAAGTTCGAGGTGATGCCCTTTGGTCTGATGAACGCGCCGTCTACGTTCCAGCGAATGATGGATAACATATTGAGATTTATACCATTTGCTCGAGTATATCTGGATGACGTTGTTGTGGTCTCCAATAAAGTCGAGGAGCATGTTACACATCTTCACATCGTCTTCGAAGCCATTGGAAAGGCCGGAATCAAGTTAAAAATCACGAAGTGTGCCTTTTCGAAGCCCAGCGTCAAGCTTCTTTGCAATTTTGTTGACAAAGAAGGAGTTTACGTCGATCAAGAGAAGATAAGTGCCATAAAAGAGGCACCAGTACCAACAAACACGACTGAACTGCGGAGTTTTCTCGGCTTAGCCGGCTATTATCGCCGCTTTATCAAGAATTTCGCGGGCATCTCCGCCGCTCTTAATGCAGCGACTTCCAGGAATAAGAATTTCAGCTGGACAGAAGAAATGAAGGAAGCGTTCGGGGTTCTAAAAGACAAACTCACATCCCCGCCGGTGCTCGCCTTCCCCGACTTCGACGCGCCGTTCATCGTGGAGACGGATGCCTCAAGTGTCGCCTTGGGAGCAGTGCTTGCTCAGAAGAAAGAAGATGGAAAAATACACCCCGTTCAATATGCAAGTCGCGCCATGAAATCCGCCGAGCGGAACTATTCCGCGTGCGAAAGGGAAGCTCTTGCAGTCATCTTCGCACTTAGGAAGTTCCGGGTGTATTTGCTTTCAACGGAACCTTTCAAACTCATAACCGACCATAAGGCACTGGAGTAAGCCTTTAAGCAGAGCGACATACATGGCAGATTGGCACGATGGCTAGACTTTCTAGCTGAATACGAGTTTGAGGTGGAATATCGTCCCGGCACAAGGAATGGAGCTGCCGAATATCTTTCAAGCGTAGTGCACGAAGGGCTCGGAGCCGCTCCAAACTTCGACGAAGGAGACCTTGTTGGTGCGATGAAATCTGAATGTTCGTCTCAGATTCCCGCCATAGAACCATATTTGGCTAATGTTGCTCGCTATATCGAAGGAAAAGACATTCAAGAACAAGATCCGTCGAAGCGCCGCTTGGTAAAACGCACCGCAAAACACTTCATGATGTGGGAAGGAGAACTGCTGAGGCGTACGAAGAATGGACTCCGCGCGATCCCGAAAATCGAAGACAGACCCGGGATTCTGAAGACATTCCACGACGAAGTCGGACACTGGGATAGTGAGACAACAAAGAAATTCGTTACCGACCGATATTGGTGGCCTCAAGTCCACTGGGACGTTCAAGACTACGTTAAGAGCTTGGAGGGATGTCAAAATGCTAAGGCCTTGATCCCTTATCGAGCCACGCTGAGCATTCCGCTCGCGAATATCTTCGAAACTTACTCTATAGACTTCGCTAGACCCTTCTCCTTTTCGAAAGTGGGAAACAAATTTCTTCTTATCGCTGTCGAGCATCTAAGCGGCTGGCCAATTGCCACCGCAACAGAGACAGCATTCGCAGAAGTCGTGAAATAATTCGTTGAAAAGGAGATAATTTATCTCTTTGGTCCCCCGAAGACTGTCGCATCCGACAACGCTGGATTTTTTACCGCCGCTACCCTCGCCGACTTCATGAAGGAGAATGGAGTCGATTGGAGCACCGTCCTTGCCTACGCCCCTATGTCAAACGGCCGAGCAGAAAGGATGGTGCGTACTATAATGAACGCACTAAAGAAGATGGTTATCGGACAAGGATCCGACTGGGAACATTGGCTTCCCCATGTTCTTTATGGATACCGCCGCCGACGACTTGGAACAGGTTCCTCCCCGTTCGAGCTTATGTTCGGAGTGGTACCGCGCATGGATCCGTCTGACTCCGCGTCATTGATACTCAATCCTTCAGAAGAGCATCGCCGGCTAGAGATGATGGCTACTTAGCACTTCGCGCAGCTAGGGTCGATATTCAGAAGCAGCGCCTTGCTAGGAAAGTCGAAGCGGTACGAACCCGAAGGTTTAATACTGGAGACTGGTTTTTGGTCGCTCATGGAAAAGCCCTAACGTCCACAGCTAAGTGGCCGGCTTTCAAGTCCCTTTTCTTCGGACCATGCCGCATTTGGAAAGCAGCTCACCCTGGTTACTGGCTAACTTTTTACGGGGGCAGGCATTCCCGAAAAGCTATTCATGCGAGGCGCCTGGTGCCATACTCTTTGCGCCCGTTTTTCCTACAGGATTAATTCTTTGATCCGTTCTATAGTCGACAGCTGTTAGTGTCTTATGTTTGTTCCTATAATTCTCGTCTATCGTTCTGTCAGTCATTCATTATCTGAGTACAATTCAAATTCACCATCACATTTAATCAAACTCTGGGAAACTTTTGCTGGAATATAGAAGATTTTGCAAAAGTAGAAGAAAAAGTGTTACTTCGACAGAAGCGGTCAACGATTGGAGGGACCAGCCCTCGAACGCTTATTCCCAGAGGAGGAGGCTGCCGAGGCCCTTATACGGCGACGATGACGTTTCTTCTTCGCGGGATCCGACGGCGTGTATGGAATCGTTATATTACGAGGCGGAACCTCTTGACCACCCAATGGAACTAGACGGCGCACATCGACGATTTTCAAATAATCGTCTGGGTTTTTCTCTCCACAACAGATCTTGAGAGATGCTTCAGAGAATCGCAATGCGTATTTCTCGGTGATAGAGGTTGGATAAGGAAGGTGGGGGAATGAAAGGAAGTTCGCCAGCTCTGGCCAGATTTTACTTGGAGGTGCTCAAGGCGCAACTTATATAGAACTATTTCGCCACACTCGCACTCAACTCTTACTCTAACTAAACCCTAGCCATCTGAGCGGGACACTCAATACTACCAATCATCACAAGACATGACATAGTAACACTGGCACAGACCTTCTTCTTCTTGAACCTGTATAGGTGGTGGCGGCGGAGTTTCTCGATCAAACTTATCTTCAAAGTACGGCTTGAGGAGACTAGCATGGAAAGCATTGTGAATTCCTCTATCGATCATTTGTTGGGAAAAGAATCAAACGGTACGTAACTCCGTTTATATCCTCAAATATTTCGAATGGCCCACAATACTTCGGGTTCAGTTTTCAAGATCCTGTACCATCTTCAAGAGCTAGGTTTTTGTGGACAACCAGACTTTGTCACCAACTTTATAAGAAGAAGGTCTTCTACTTCTGTTAACATACGATGCCGTTGATTCATTTGATTTCTTGATTTGTTCTTGGGCTTTTTTGGAGTGATTCTTGCACATTTTTGAGGAACAGTGTTACAGCAGGTTTTTCTGCTGAGAGTACGTCCAAAGGGACAGTTCTAGGGTGAATTCCATACTTGAGGTAAAAGGGAGAGAATGCTGTAGTTGCATTAACAGATGAATTGTAGGCAACTTCGAAGTCTACCAAATATTTGTCCCAATCTGACTTGTGAAAGCTAACAAAAGATCGAATCATTTCTTCGATCTTTCTGTTCATTATCTCGGATTGGCCATCCGTCTGTGGGTTATATGCTGAAGAAGGGGATATTTTGATACCTAAAAGATTGAACAAACTCTTCCAAAACTTGCTCATAAAAATAGAATCTCTATCACAAATGATTTTTGTCGGAATTCCGTAATTTCTGTAGATGTGATCCTTGAACAGCATGGCAGTTGAAGGTGCATCTATTTTTGGCTTGGTGGGGATAATTCGGATCATCTTTGACAGCCTGTCAACGACAGTTAAGATACCACTATTCCCTTTTTTTACTTTGGAAGTGGTGTAATAAAGTCCATCGTTATGTGCGTCCATTTGGTTTTCGGTGGGTCAAGAGGTTGTAGAAGACCTGCGGGTTTCTGATTAGATGGTTTGTCCCTTTGGCAGTGACAAGAACGAACGTACCGAAGGACATCAGTACGTAGGTTTTTCCAGTAAAACTTCGGTGATATTCTATTGATTGTTTCGGATATTCCCAAGTGTCCAGTATTTGGAGTCGAATGGTAGTCATGCAACAACTTGACTTTAAACGCTCCTTCTGGTATGCAAATTTTTCCGTGTCTTAACAAAAGCGATCCTTTCTTTCGAAAGGTGCTTTCGGATCTTTGTATTCGTCTTTGAAGCTTTCATCTCGATGGTAGTCTTTTACAAGCTCTTCGAGATCGGATGATTCAAAAAACGGAACAGAAATATTGTTTGATATCGAAGATGTCTTCATTAATACTTCTTGGAGTAGCTCCTTGTTTCGATGGTGGGGTGAGGGTACATTCTGGGTTTCATGAGAGGGAATCGCAACTATATTTGATTTCCCGGAGATGGGTATAATCTTGAAATCAAAGTCAACTAATCTTTCCAACCATCTAACCTGTCTATGTGACAGATTATCTTGTGTCTCGAGGTATCTCAACGGGTAGTGGTCAGAATGAACAGTGAAAACGTTCCCATACAAGTATGCTCTCCACCACTTTAGGCAGTCGACAATGGCCAATAGCTCTCTTTCGTGGGCTGCATTAATGTTCGGCATCATTTAAAGTTCTGGATGCGAAAGCGACTGGTCTTTTGTCCTTCGCGGTTCCTTGTTCCAATACAGCACCAATTGCGTATTGGGAAGCACCAGTAGTAACATAGATCGGTAGAATTGAATCGAATTTTCGAAGGCTGGAGCGTTGCACAATATTTTCTTCAAGGTTTGAAATGATTTTTCTTGAGTTTCTGTCCAATGAAAGCAAAAGTTCTTTGTCAACTCGGTAAGTGGTTTCAAAATTAAGGAACAACCCTTAATGAACCGCCTATAATAATTTGCAAACCCTAAGAATGACTGAAGATGTTGTTTGTTCCGAGGCGTTGGCCATTTCATAACGGCTTTAATTTTGTTGGGATCCACAGAAATTCCTTCCTGGCACATGATGTGCCCAAGAACTCCACTTCTTTGACACCAAAGACACAATTTGACAATTTCGCGAATAATTTTCCCTTCTAAGGATCTCCAATACTTCAGCGATGTGTTTCAAATGTTCTTCCCATGTCTTACTAAATATAATAATGTCATCCAGATATACGATAACAAAAACGTCAAGTACACCTTTAAAAATGTCGTTCGTAAGGCCCATGAAAGTCGCTGGGGCATTTGTCAATCCAAATGCTAATACCAGGAAATTCGAAATGTCCATATCGAGTTCTAAATGCCGTGAGGGGTATTGAAGATTCATCCAGTCTGATCTGATGATAGCCTGACCTCAGGTCTATTTTGGAGAAGTACTTTGATCCTTTGAGCTGATCAAATATATCGTCTATGCGTGGCAGTGGATAACTGTTCTTTACAGGAAGCCGATTGAGTGCTCTGTAATCCACACATATCCGCAATGAGCTGTCCTTCTTTGTCACGAAGAGAATTGGGGCTCCCCACGAGCTCTTGCTTGGTCTAATGAAATACTCTCCAGAAGCTCATCTAGCTGCTTGCGAAGTTCCCCATTTCTTTGTCCGAAAGACGGTAGAGACCCTTTTTCTGGGTTTTTTCTTCTTTTTCTAATTCAATCTTGAAATCATACTTCCTCTTCGGGGGAGGCCTTTTGGAAGTCTGTTTGGGAATACATCCTCATACTGGGTAAGTATGTCTTGAATCTCTCCGTAACAGGTTTCCTTAGAATAGGACTTTGAACTTAGGGGTCTCACAAGTACTGCATATGTCCCATAAGTTTTTTCTAAATCAGTGAGTATTGAATTTGCGGAAACGAAAGAATTCAATAGCCTTTCATTGGCAGCAATAACGTAATTTTCATCCTTATAATTGAATGAAACTTGATTTTCGGCGGTGTCGATAATCGCTTTACGGGATCCACACCATTCTTTCCCAAGGATTGCATCATACCTCTTCAGGGGCTTATGGCGAAGTACAGTGGTTCAGTGTATCTCTTTATCTGACGATAACAGTATGCGGTGTTTCCATTAATTTTTGATCAACACCATTCGCCATTTCGGCAAGTTCTTCTGATTCTTCGGTTTTAATCTTATGGTGATCGAAAATGATTTGCTGAGGAAATTAACCTCACCCCGGGGTCGATGAGGATTTTATCTGGTCCGTTAGAAATGACTCCTTTAACAATAAGAAGTCCGCGGTGGTGGCGTTGGAAGGTTGGGGTCGGTGTGGCCCTAACTAGATGTTTGGATCTTACCGTTGAAAGAATGAGATTTCTTGATCTAGAACTGAATGAGGACCGTCGATCAGTTCTTCCGGCTTTTGGGTAGTTCTTTGCTATGTGTCCTTTCTGTCTGCATCTTAGGCATAGTCCTTCACGCATGCATCTGTCTCGCTCTTCCTTATCAAGCTTCTGTAGATTCACATGTGATGACTCGACACCAGACTTTACTTCCACGTTTCCAATTTCCATTGGTACAGGGCCATTATTTCCGACAGATGAACTTCCATTCAGCAATTTTGCACCAGACTTGGTATTTCTCAGGGGTTCTGATCGCCTTACGCCGCTTCCACTCTTTCTGCATCTCCCATAAGATCGGAAAGCTTGGTGTATTCTTTCGTGCATAAGCTTTTCCAAATGTATGGTTTCAGGCCGCGTGAATATCGATCTATTTGATCTTTTACTCCAATGTCTGGGATGTCCAATAAATTTGGTTAAAATCATCATTAAATGTAGGAACGTCCTTGACTTGTTTCCAGGAGCCAGTTTGTCTCGGGCGATTTTTTCTTTGTTTATCGTCTCAAAATGATTGAGGAGAGCAGCCTTCAATTCCTTCCATGTTTGAATTTCCTTCCCTCCGCACTCTTTGAATAGACCATCCACCATTCATGAGCATTTCCCGAGAGATAGCTCAGAGCAATGTTCATAGTAACTTGCCCATCTGCTTCACCCAAGTAATTATCCATCTGCACGCACCAGCTTCCGACGGACCCTTTCCCACCGAAAGATCCCGGTTTGTTCTTTTTAGGGGCGTCCTTGTTTTCATTTTGGCTACTAGAGGTACCAGTTTGATCCTGACGAGAGATAGTTCATTCTCGAGGGCTCCTACCTTTTGAGCAGCATTATTGAGCTGATTCTGCTGCGCGGAGATCTGATTATGGGCCTCTGTCAGCTGACGTTGAAGTTCGCTTACAGCTTGAGCGAGAGCCTCTACTGTAACCAGGAGTATCCATGGCCTTTTCGTATTGATTGATAGAGTCACATGGTGGTAACTTTATGGCATCAGTAGAACGGGTGTCCGCTGCAGGATCCGACTATACTGCTAGCTAGTCACAGGGGAGGAAGTTTAATGCGTTCAGTATCTACTGTGGACTGCGCACGTCCTAACTATACGGTTAAGATCTAACCGGATGTACTTCGTCGTCCGTGCGCATCGGTGCTCGGACAGGATAGCTTCGGCGATGGAGGACCACAGGGTGCAACTCAGTCGCTGGTAGATACGGCGGCGGACAATGCCAACTGTCGAGTGACACTTGGACGCGATCCGCGGAACTAACTCCTCGATAAATGCAATAGTTCCAGGGGAAGGGGCACCTAGGGAATCAAACGCCAGAGGTCGAAACGTGAAGTTCGGCGTGTAAGGCGCAGAAGATGGGCCAGTCGATGGAGCGGGGAGTCGTCGGGCGATGTTGCGTTCCAGGGTTGTAACCTTGTCGCGGGCCGCCAGTTCAGCAGCGCCTCCGGCAGCCTGGGTCGCCTTGGTGCGAACTGCGGCCTTGAACGGTGAAACGACGGTGATGTCACAGGCAATGGGGCGCAACGTTGTGCCTTCCGGGGTTGGTGGTGGTTGTACAAGGATATCGGCGGGGCGGAGCTCAGTGCCCGGGACGAGGAACGGAACCTCTTGCCGAGTATCCAGACCCGCGGCGCGGGTAACGTGCGTCGCAATCGCATTACATAGCGAGTTGTGGCGGTGACGACGGCCGAAACCAGGGCAGCAGAGGTCGGCGGCGTGATCCCCGAGGGTGTCCAAGGGGTGGTCACAGTGGTGGCAGTTGAGGGCCATGGAGTCATCATACACTGGCAGTCCGAGGTGACGGCGGAGCATGGTCTGCCAGTGTGTAGTGTGGACCTTCGTAGCTGCCGTGGGATGAGCGAAGAGAAACGCCGCAGCGGGGCTGCGGCGGAACGCTAGGCCACGGATGCGATGTCGAATGTCGGCGTCGCTATGGGCGGTCGGGTTTGGGGCATTCTCCCAGGAGTCGTCGTGCCAATGTACTCTTGCCCGCGCCTCTTGCTGCACCCGTTTGAGAAGGGTTAGTGTGTTGGTGGGTGAAGCAGCTAGAGTTGGAGGGTCAAGGGTGGAAAGGTCGACTATTCC
The DNA here is from genome assembly GCA_002205965.3 of Kappaphycus alvarezii. NCBI lineage: Eukaryota > Rhodophyta > Florideophyceae > Gigartinales > Solieriaceae > Kappaphycus > Kappaphycus alvarezii. Next base: position 71,614 of record NADL03000677.1, on the reverse strand, counting down.
GGGATGGAGAGGGCGAAACGGCGGAGAGAAGGCCCAGCCTGACGGAGGAGGAAGGACCGGTCGCCGCGGTAGCGGCCAGAAGCTAGTGCACAAGCACGCGGCGTGGCGTATGCGGAAGTTCGCTGCCGTGCGGGCGCAGCATCAATGATGCTGGCGGCGGCAGCGCCGTGGAGGCACGAGGCGATGCTTTCGAAGCCCTGGCCTCCGAGGTGCATGGGGAGGCACACTTGGTCCCAGGCTCGGTCCGTGAGAGCTATGCCGTGTAACTTTTCATAGATGACCGTTGTAGATCATCAAATTCTTCAGCGGCGGACTCTGCTAAGCGCGGATCTGAGAGCTTGAATGCATGCGATAGGAGGCATGCAGAGGCACAGATCCGGTGCATGTGGAACCGGGCGCGGGCGTCGCGGACCAGCAGGAGGCGGTCCAGGGTACGGCGGCACTGAGCAATCTTAGACCGGAGAAAACTCTCCGTGAACGTTTTGTTCCCAATGGGGGCCCCTAGAAGCGGAAAGCCGTCCCGCGAGCATTCGGCGAGAGGGAATTCCGCTAAGAGGGCTGCTCGATCCGGCGGCATGACGTGAGGCCAATGTATGCGTGTCTTCCGTTGGTTGACGTGGAACCCAACCGTGGGACCATCTCGGGCAAGGAGCCGGAGCGCCTGACGGATGGCGCCAAGGTTCCCGACGATCGTGCCGTCATCGGCGTACCATTGGCAGAGAGCAATGTTGGGGATCTCAGCAACCCGACGGATGAGGGGTTGAATCGTTAGCGAGAACAACAACATGCTGGCCGGGTCACCCTGTAGGGTGCCCTGGGCACTTGGTATGACGGTGCGATCCCGGTTCGGGACAAGCAATGGCGGTTGCATTCGGCCATAGATCATGTTTGCGAAGCGGGCTAGCGAGGGGGCGAGCATTGGTAGGTGGTCCAGCATAGACTGCCGATCAACGCGGTTAAAGGCGTTGTTAGCGTCTATGAGGACCGTGGCGACGTTCGGGGTGGCGGAGAAGCGGCGTAGTGTCGTGCGGGTGTCGTGGACAATAGAGTCCAACCCGGCTTTAACACCATTGGCCGTCTGATGCGGCGACAGAACCGAGTGTGAATCGGCTATTGCGGAGGGGAGCAGTGCCTTCGTCACTATCCTGCGAAGCACAGACCCGATGGCGATCGGGCGGACCTTGTCGGGAGTCGGCTGCAGCGGGAGGAGCGTCGCCGCTGCCACGAGGGGAAGCACAGCGTCCGGGAGTTCCCCCCGTGCGAGCCGGGAAACGAGCTGTGTCAGGACACGCAGACCAGTCACGCCGGCCTCAGGACTGACGCGAGTCTTAACCAAGAGGTGGAACCAGCGGGACGGCGTTCGTTCGGGTCCGGCGGTGGTGTCCCGCGGGACGCCGCGGACCGCGTGTTCCACAGCGGCCTCAGTGATGCACGGGGGCGGCGGGAGTCGTCCTTCCGGGAGCGGCGAGACAGGGCGCGGCGGGGTCGGGTGCAGATCCCTGAGCCGCTGAATCGTCGCCGGGTCGTTGACGTCGGCGAGCGGGCCATTGTGGAGGGCGCGCATGGCCTTACCGTATCGCGCATCAGCGCAAAGGGCCTCTGCACGACGGGCGCGCCCGATGTCGCCGGGGACCGTTGGGGCATACAGCGTGTTTCGTTCCCACCATTCAAGCCGTGCTTGGTGTGCTGCGAGAGCTTCGGCCCATAGTGCTCCCCACTGTGAGCCCGTGTGCGCACGACGGAGGCGCTCTCGGAGGGCGATCCGTTGGCTCTTGGGGTCCCGCCATCCGCGCTCTCCTCGAAGACAGCGACGGAGGACAGCCGTGGGCAGCATGTGGAGGTGAAGGAATGCTCGTTGAGTGGCGTCTTCCCCACGAGCGTTCGCCGCAGCTTTCACCAACTTGATAAACAGGAGGATAAATTGCGAGAGGCAGGGGGCGGGAATATCTTGGAAGATATCCCTGTCGCGGTAGGGTGTTGAGAGGATTTCCAGGGGAGTGGGCAAGGGGAATGACGCCGATGTATCATGCGGCGTGGGGTCCGATTCCATGGGGTGGACCGAATCCATGGTGGGGAGGAGCGGAGTTAGGCCGACTGGCCTGTTGACTGATGGTTGGGCCCCTGCGCACCTTGTACGGCAGCCATCATTGGCTTCATGGAAACGACCGGTGCGGACTCGTTACCCATCGTTGCCGCGGAGGCGACGGTGGGAGGGAGAGCGGCCCTGGGCGCCGGTGTTGCGTTGGCACCATGAGGAACTCCGATGCCTGGGCTTCTTCAATTGCGGGGCATCGGCGTTTTGACGCCGACGGGAAGAGCCCGGGGAGCGGAGTGTGAGGTCCGGAGTGTGTCCAGCGGCGGGGCGGGGAGCGGCAGGGGGGGAGGAGGGTGTCACAGAGGTCGAAGGAGGAAGTTTAATGCGTTCAGTATCTACTGTGGACTGCGCACGTCCTAACTCAGAGAAGAAACTTTACTTCATTGAGTATCTATCGTGTACACTGCAGGACTGACTATACGGCTAAGAACTAACCGGATGTTCCACGTCAGGCACGTGCAGTGGGGCTCGCGATAGAATCGCCATTGCAATAGAAGACCACAGTGTGCAACTAATGCGCTGATAAATACGTCTGCGGATCACTGCTGTGGTTGTGTTGAACTTCTCTGCGATGCGCGGGATGAAGTCTTCGATGAACAGGATAGAGGCGGGGGATGGGGCACCCAAGGAGTCGAAAGCCAGGGGCTGAAACTTGAAGTTCGGTTCCTGGAGGGTGTTGTGCGAAGGGGGCGGGATGCGGCGTACCAGTTTGCGCTCCAGGTCTGTGACTTTGTCTCGATGGGCAATGTCGGCGGCGCCGCCGGCCATTTGGGTGGCCCTTGTGCGCACACCTTGTTTGAACGGCGAGACAATGGTTAGGTCGCAGGCTATGGGGCGGACCTGTTGACCAGTGGGCAGGGGGGGGGGTTGTATGAGAATGTCCGCAGGACGGATATTCGTTCCCGGGACAAGGAGCGGGACTTCGTATTGGCAGTCCAGGCCCGCGGCGCGAGCAACGTGGTAGGCGAAAACGTTGCGCAGCGAGTTGTGGCGGTGCGGGCGGCCGAAGCCGGCAGGGCAGAGGTCAGCCGCGTGGTCCCCGAGTGCGTCCAAAGTTTGATTGCAGTGGGCACAGGTGAGCGGGCGGGAGTCGTCGTATACGGGGAGGCCTAGGTGCCGGCGGAGCATGGTCTGCCAGTGGGCCGAGGACACCACCGTAGCGGTTGTGGGGTGAGCGATGAGAAAAGCGGCGGCGGGGCTGTTCCGGAACGCCAGGCCACGGATCCGATGTCGAACTTCTTGAGTGCTGTGCTGAGCCGGGTTGGGGTGTGTCAACCATGAGTCGTCGCGCCAGTGGACCTTTGCCTGTGCCTCCTGCTGCACACCATTTAAGAAGGTTTGGAGGTTGGATGGTTTGGCAGCAAGCAGGCATGGGTCAAAGGGGCCGAGGTCGACGGAGTACGGGCGCCCAGGGATACATTGCAGGAAATCACGGATTCGCGGCAAGGCTTGTCGGACCAGGAACGCCCTGTCACCTCGGTATCGGTGACCAGAGACGGCGGCAGAACGTTGCGTGGTATACGATGCCGATCTCTCACGTGCCGGAACCGCGTCGATGATACTAGCTGCAACCGAGCCGTGTAGGAACGGAGAGATGAGGGTAAATCCCTGACCTCCCTGGCGGATGGGTAACGTGACTTGGTCCCATGCAGTGTCTGTGAGGGCGATCCCGTGTAGCTCCGAGTACGACGACCTCTGCAGGGCGTCGAAGGCTTGTGCAGCGGGGGCCGAGTGTTGTGGGTCGGCGAGCCGGAACGCGTGGGTGACGAGGCATGCCGACGCGCACAGCCGGTGCATGTGGAAACGGGCGCGGGGGTCACGAATGTGGGTCAGCAGTCGGAGGGTGCGGCGGCACCCATCGACCTTGTCCCGTAGGTATGCATCGGTGAAGGCCCGGTTGCCCATCGGCGCTCCTAGGAGCTCGAAGCCGTCGCGCGAGCACTCGGACAGATGAAAAACCCGGAGGAATGTTTCTGTCTTATTGCCAGCTTTAAAATCTGAATCATTGGGAATTTCAATATTCGCAGTTTTAATGAGTTGTATTTCTTGCTTCTATTACATTAAGCTTATTAAGATTATGTACTTTGATAATTTTAATAGTTTATCAGTATTATATCCTGTAAGCAAATCGAATTCATGTGGGGGTTGGTTTTTTTCCCTTTAAATTAAATTTTTTCCAATTTGAACAGCAAGAATCGGTCTGCACTGTGGCCGAATTGGCAAGACCAGCAAAACACCAGTGGGAGGTCTCGGGTTCGAATCCCAGTCGATAACCTGGGAAAGTTGATTTTCTCTGACGTAAGGGATTGATGTCAGTCACGTCGGGTGTGCTATAGTTGCTCTCCTTCCGATGCTTTACCAAACGGTTGTTTTCCTGTCTAGAACCTGGCGGCGATACGGACTTACAGGTCCTACTGCAAGGAACTGTGGAAAGCGAGTTTGTAAGGTAGCCACAGCGGGAGGGTGAACGCAGCACAAACGAAGTCGGTTGAGAGAGCAACTTTTGGGTTTTTTTTCCAGTTTGACACGGATAAATTTATTCGAATACAAGCTTACTCAGACTTACGAACAGTCTCGCGGAGACGACGGCCAATACGGTGGCGCTCAAGGTCTGCCTTGCTCGGAACTTCTATCCTGCAAATATTGCAGGTGTGCCTTGTCTTGTCAGCGCGGTGCTGATGCTTGCGGGAACGAAGATGCTCGAAGTACTGCACACGGCCTGTGCAGGTGACTTGACAGTGATGGCAGTGGAAGGGAGACAACCGAGGGTTCTTGGTCATTCGAGGCCTCCTGGCAAGCTTTCGGATACGGTGGTTGGCTGTCCTCTGGATAAAGACAGAGGCGGCGTCAGGAAAAACAGGTAGGCCCTTCTTGGAAATCGTAGGCCTAGTGGTCAGTTTAGCCTTCCTTGACTTGACGGGCCTTGCGCGGGGATCTCGGGAAGCACTGGTATCGGTGGAAAGGCCGATGGAAGTGCGAAAGTGGGAGGCGGCGGGGTTCTCGGTTCCTCGATTTCAATCCCCGTCGGTGTCCTTGGTTCTTGACCGTAGCAAAACTTACTTACTTCTCGACAATTTTCCTCGAAAAATCCCTGTAAGTCCTTCTCGGTGTACTCGTCAGGTGACGAGGGGCGGTCCCTGGAAGTCTTGGTTTTCGGCACTGGGCGTTATCCGGAAGGATCAGAGTAAAAAAAATGTTAGTCTCGGCTTGCAATCGGGTAGAAAGGCAAATGTAATAGAGATTTTAACTTAATGTTGGATTGGAAGAACTCGCAGTACTGAAAAACTTTTTGGCGATGCTACCAGATGTGGGGGTTTGGGCGCACAAGAGGTAATCGATGGTTGAACTGATGGTTGATGCTCCCGGTAAACAGGCCGGAGCTTCAGACCAGGGTTTATATAGAAAAAGTACTCAACGACAACAAGCGTAAATTGTAGGCAGACGATGCTAAATTCAAAGGTGTTCTAGAGGAACGGCCCTAAAGGCACGAAACTAAAAGGTTTTGAAGATTCACGTAGAAACTATCGGGAGGGTTGACAGCAGTAAACATCATGGCAAAGTTCCATTGGTCCAATTGGCAAGAAGACATAAAGTAATTGCTGATTGGTGAGGTGGGAGAAGTTTTGAGAACCACGCGAGATCGCCACAATGGCGTTATGTGATTGGTTCGGCACGGGGTGGTACGGGTCTTGTATTTTACACCGGTGTCTGGGTACAGTGCACAAGTTGCAATGATGTCTTGGTACAGTGTAAATCTTGGTAACGGTTACTGGCGGGATACTGTCAGTGTACTTTAGGGGATTTTGGGGCACCATCGTTACAGTTTGAGATGAGGCGCATATGCGCTTTCCAAACGGCACCCTCCAAAACAACCCATGCTCCCCTGCACTTTTGGTTTTCAGTGACAGCACAGGGTTCACAGCCAACACTCGGCGCAATCGTAGATATTAATTGGGTCTTCTCGGGCGTCAAGGCAAATTGAATGCTGCGATCCGAGCCCCCGATTAGCGACGCAACGTAAATTCCGCGGGCAGAAGAACCGGGCAGGCTGCTAACCCATGCAGCGTTGATCGAAGATTCTACTGCTCGGCGAAGGCTACTTTTGGTTCTTCCGGCTGACCCATATTCCGGCCCCGTGTGGCAAAGGACCACAAGATCGGGTAAACTTCATACAACCCTTCTGAACATCGGCGAAGGAAAGACAACGAGGAAGATAGTCGAGTTGCTCTAGGGAATCATGATCTCGAGCGTAGTCTTTTCTCCAGTAGATGTCCGCGGGACCGGGCCCGAAGATGAGCGATATCGCGTTGGCCACTGCAGCTGGCATACAGCTCCCCTCGAAATCTCGAAAATGCACACGATGGCTCCGGAGAAGATGCGGGGAAGAAAGAGAAGATGACACACACGAAATAGGGAACAGAACGCAGTAATGATGATTCGGGTGCTTTTTGCATTACCTGTCGATCTGCAAGATAACTCCTACCCTCAAGCTGAGGTGCCTACCAAAGGCATCATTCACGATGAGACTATTTTCCCTCTCCTCTCTCAAGTTGCGCTTCGACGGATTATGGTCAGCGTATCCGGGAGGTATTTCGTTGAATGAGAAGGTGTAGAGATCGATTGGATGTTCTTGGCCTGTTTCTTCATCGACTCCGTAGTATTTACCCGCCGAACTGTCACGAACACCGCGCGGGACCCGCCAAACTACCTTGGAGATTATCCAAGAGGGAAATTCCGGAAATTCTATGTAATCATCCTGATCGGAAAGAGACTCCGTCAAGCTTAGTCGAGTGGCCAGGTCCCCGTCAATGCCCTCATCACATTCCTCCGAGGCCGCAAAATATGTTACATTCTGGCAATACAAGATGACAAGCTCCCGGTACGATACCTCTGCTGACGCGAGATCCCTGCCTTGGTATCCTCCAAAAGAAATACGAAATAGGATGTCGTGAATGGACTTGCCCTGCACTCTGCACTTCGGGATCTTGATTGTGTCGGGCCTCTTAGAAAATGTGACAACCTTTCTTATACTAACCTTCGCGTGACGTCTGTCAACGAAGAAATTCTCGAGGATCCGGTACGATTGAGATGGGGAAGCACTTCCGGCACGAATGATTGGATTCTCACGAGGAAGAGGTTCGCCTGCAGTCTTCCAAGCCGCCTTAGCCATCAACTCCCGGTGTGGCGCCCTTCCTCCCGTTGCCATCTTCGCGGTTTGGTTGGTCTTCGCCATCTTAATGGTACACGGAGGGATTTTCGGATGGATCCGAAGCCGTATAGACACTTACTCGTACTGACACGGATGGAGCAGTCGCGAAGGCTTTAGCTGCCTTGAATCAACGTGTTTTCAGAGCGAGGACGGCACCGCCTGCAGGGGGAAGGCGTAATGGGTTGTTGGTTGCTCCGGAAGGGTCACCAAAAATCTGCCCTTCTTGACTACTTGTATGACGCTTTTTGTTCACAGTTTTCTATTTTGTCAGCTACTGTACTCTAGAGTTTTTTAGTTATTTTCTACAGTATTTTATGTATATATTTTTTAATTGTTGTCGGCCTCGCGGTGTGTGGTTCTGGAACGGTCAGCCACACCCGCGATTGCCATATAAACAGTGTTGGCCGTTAGTGGAAGGGGGGAGGGGGAGAGGGACACAACGACAGAACCTCCCCCTTCCTATGGTCGCCAACACCAATTTTTAAAATTCCCCCTTTTCGACCCTCTTAGTAACGTGGCAAAATCCCCACCTCGATTACCGAATTTTATTGGTCTTTCAGGTTTGTGCCGCACGTGCCAGGCACAACCACTGAGAGTTGATCATACTACCACTGGGAACCCCCAGTGAAGGCATTTGATATGCCAACGAAGAAGCATGTTCACCCGACCGCCCCCAAACTTTTTAATTCACCAGGTCAACCTGGCCCGACTCAAGTTTCACCCCGGAGGAACTGCACGGAATTTGGAATACCGTGCCCGTGCAACTGCGACCCAAGAAGGGTATAACGTCTAGTAGCTCCGCTACTACGAGGAAATGGGCGTGGACCTTACACGTACATTTTACTACATCTGCCGCTACCCAAGAGAATCCCCAAAATCGAGCCTTTCCTTCTCGACATCGCACGTCATTTGCAGGGTTTGAAAATCCGGGTTGATGATGAAGGGAAGCGTCTTTTGGTCAAGCGTATGGCTAAAAACTTCATGATTTGGGAAGAAAAGCTTCTTACACGTGCTACAAACGGGTTAAAATCTGTACCGTTTATGAAGGACAGGGTAGCGATATTGAAGACCTTTCACGACGATATCGGACATTGGGATACGGAGACGACGAATAAATTTGTCGTAGATCGTTATTAGTGGCCGCAGATGCACCGAGACATTCACAACTACGTGAAAAGTTTCGAGGGGTGCCAGAAGACGAGTCCCTTTCCGCCATAGCATACGACTTTGAATGTCCCATTGACGAATATCTTCGAAACTTATTCGATCGATTTCGCGGGACCTCTACCGATATCAAACGCCGGAAAGAAGTATCTGCTCATCGCCGTCGATAATTTGACAGGTTGAAGCATCACAGTTTCCACCACAGAATACTCGTCTTGAACTGTCTCCCAGTTCATAGAGAGTGAAGTTATGCACTCTTTTGGTGCCCTGAAGACCGCTATCTCCGCAACGCTAGGTGCTTCACCACTGCCGCCGTCGCTGATTTCATTAAGAAGCATGGAATAACCTGGACAACTGTTCTCGCGTATGCTTTCATGTGTAATGATAGAGCGGAAAGGATTGTATGAACCATAAAAACTCCGTAAAGAAGATGGTCGTCGGCTAATGGATAGATCGGGAAGAGTGTTTGCCCCGTGTCTTGTACGGCTACCGCCGCCGTCTCCTTTCCTTGGAGCTTCACCGTTCGAACTGATTTTCGGAGTAGTTCCACGCGCGAGTCCATCTGACACCATCCCGTTGATGAACTGCGTTTCCTACACGCATCGCAAGTTGGAACCTCTGCCCTCCTCTGCCCTTCGAGCTCAACGTCGAGAGGAACAGGTGCACAGAATTGGTGATTGAACCTCTACAGAGCCTCGTATGTTCAACGTGGGGGATTGGGTTCTGGTGGCGCATGGCAAGGCGTTAACGTCAGGACACTAAATGACCTGCTCTCCGTTCTCCCTATTACGGGCCTTGCCGCATTTGGAAAGTTGCATACCCCTGATACTGGCTCATCTTATAAGTGAGTAGCCAATTCCGCCGCGCAATTCACGCAAGGAGATTAGTTCCTTTCGTATTGCGCCCGAGCCACATCAATGCCTAGAATCGCTGGATTGAGGCATCATATTTATTGCTTCATCTCTTGTGTTAGTGCTTCTCTATGCTTCCCTATTTTGATGAGCAATAGGCAGCCACATGGAATCTTACTTTGCCTCTTCGTGCATGAAAGCCCGACCTGAGATTCTTCTTCACCTGCGAAAAGTGTTACCTTCTAACCCCGCACTCTTGTCCTTACCATTATGCCGTTCTATGCGGGTAACCGCGGTATTAACTCGATCTTCTCGCCGCCTCGTCCAGGGTTCCGAGGCTCGGTTCTCTAAATGCTGTATCTTTGCCCCGACCGGCCTTCCTGCTTTTCATTAACCGTGATCTGTTTCGTTTGCGCCATCCGGCTGGTCCGCGAGGGATTTTGGGATGGCAATACCACCGTATCTCTTCGCCTCTATATGCTCAGTGGATACGCCAGTTGTGGGGGCTTTTTCTGACCTGAATCAACACTGAGCTTCGAAGCGAAGGCGGTGCGCGGGAAGAGATGGAATTATCTGGGAGTGCAAGGCCGCAGAAATTGCCCGCTCGGTGCAGAAGTTGCCCGCTCAGTGCTTGGTTTCCGCGGGATAGGGAAATGAGGGTGTCAAGATTGGTGGGGGTGGTGTGCAAGGGTTGACCAAATTGCTTGAGCTGAACAAACTCACTGTATACTGCACTAGGGTTGCAGTTTGAGGACGGTGTGGTGTTGGTGGCAGTTGCTGGAAGGTGATCTTTACGTGTTTTTGGTACTATATATGACGATATTTAGGGTAACATACCGTAATTTATATCTTTTTACCTTTTAATTTTAATGATTTTTCACGACCAAGTACATTAGTGTAGAGTAAGTACACTACTGTGATGGTACTTCTCAGCCACAGACCGTTCGAGTGTCGGTTATTTGAGAAGCACAAGAGTCGTCTGGGCAGTTAGGAGGAGGCAGGTCACCTACCAAGCCCATTCTAGCTCCTAAACACACACTTGAAACTGTTTTATTCCAATTACCACCTTCCTCTCCCATCATATAGCACGGATGTAGCACCACTTCGTCTGTACAGTAGGTGCTTTCGGACTACGTAGTCCAAAAACATGAGTACATTGTTGGTTGTGCGAGCTCACTGCTTAGCTGGGCCCGCAAAACCCCACAGGCACACTCAGTGCTCCCTCTGTGGGAAGAGAGGCCACTCAGAGGCGACTTGCTGGTCCAAGAGACAGCAAGGCGGTGGTCGTGTAGGGATTACTGGAGCAAGTTCGTAGTCGAAAAAAGAACTGAAACTGAGGGAAAACAATGACGACGAGCCCGTCGTCGTCCTCCAGAAGGCGCGCAAGGGCGATATAGTGGCCGCGGCAAAGAAGAACGCCGATGGCCAAGCCCTTCCGAAGAAACGCAGGAATAATGTCATAGAAATCGACACGCTGATGAATAATACCGCTCTCGTTCGCCCGCCGATGGCCATGTCGGAGGCAAGGAAGAAGAAAATTAAGGCAAGCAAGACAAATAAGGCATCAGTAGCCCTCCAGGATCACGTAGGTAAGTATAATGTGGTCGCGGAACTGGCTTCGACCTCGTCGGGAATGAACTTCGAGCAGCTTTTGCGTGTTGACGCGGACGAAGCAAGGCCGCAGTTGAAGCGTCTGGTTTCCATGACTATCAGGATGACTCAGGCGCCCATGAAAAGTCACCCCGAAGTCTCTCGTTGGTTTAAAGTCGTGGTCGTGAAGGCTTATGGAATGTAGACGCACGCCCTGTTGGACACGGGTGCAGTTCCAAAGCTGATGTCCTGGGACTTTTGCGAGAGGGTAGCACTCGCTTCAATTGCTACAGATCTTCAGGTTATCGTCGCCGATGGAACGGTGGCTGAAGTCATTGGGTGTGTGCAAAAGGTTCCAGTCTCATTTGGAACCCTGATGGGGTGCCCATTGGCTTCTTGGTGGTACAAAACGCGCCATTTGACACTGTTATTGGCAGCCCTGCGCTCGAATCCATGCAGACAAATGTGGATTACGGGAGGCAGCAGGTCACTCTTTCAGTTGAAAGGAAGAAGGCTCTTTTACCGGTACTAAGTGAGTCCCCAGTGATTAATGGGATGCGAACTTACAGTGAGGATTTCACATCGCCTGAAGAGTCTGATGAGGAGCAGGTTCCTGTCTCGTCCCCATAATGGTCAGGCAGCAGCGATGGTGGGTCGGACACCGAGCATGGGTTGGTGCTGGCTATCTTGAACAAGGAACCGTATGAGCTATATCTAGAGGGCTCGCTGGTAGGAGGGGTCAACCGAGGAAGACGAGGAATCTAATCACGCCGCGTTTTTCCTCCCGAAGGTGAAGCATCTCGAGGAGGAGAACCAGGAGAAGCGGGTGACTGCGCTCAAGGAGACGCACGTGATAGCGTGGAAAATACATAATCTGGAGCCGGCTCGGTTGCCAGTGGTACACTTTTTCGAGTTGACGGATGAGATTCACATACGTTTGAAGGCACACAAAATTCCGCCGAGGCATAACAAAGTAGTAAGGAAAGAAGTGAATGAATTATTGGAAGTTGGAATCATGTCGCCGTCGAGGTCTGCCTGGTTCTCTCCGGTAGTGATCGCCACGAAGAAAGACGGAAGGCCCCGGTTCTTCTTCGATTACCGTCAGTTGAACAGGGTGATGAAGCCAGACCGCTGGCCACTACCGAAGATCGATGAGCTGTTCGACGATCTGTCTGGCTGGAAGGTCTTCACAGTCCTGGATCTGTATACCGGGTATTGGCAGGTAAAGATGGCCGAGAGTTGGAAGGAAAAGACTACGTTCGTTTCTAGGTAGCGAACGTACAAGTTCGAGGTTATGCCGTTAGGGTTAATGAACGCACCCGCAACATTACAAAGAATGATGGATGAGGTTCTCAGAGGTTTACCCTTCGCTATGGTTTACGTGGATGGCGTGGTGATCTTCTCCCAGACGATGGAAGAACACGTAGGTCATTGTCAGAAGGGTTTCAAAAGGATTTAAGAGGCGAGACTTAAGCTCAAGGTGACAACGTGCAGTTTCGCGCACTCGGAGGTCAAAATGCTTGGGCACGTGGTCAACGGGACGGGAATAAAGGTCGACGCAGACAAGTTAAAGGATATATTGGAAGCACACGAACCAAAGAAAGTGATCGAGTTGAGGAGTTTTCTGGGATTTGCAGGTTACTATGGATGCTTTATACGGAATTTCGCAGATAGTTCCGCAGTGCTGCATACTGAAACCTCCGTTAAGAAGGAATTTGAGTGGACCATAATAATGCAGGAGGCTTTCGAGTACTTGAAAGAGAAGCTGACGACGCCTCCAGTACTCGCGTTTCCGGATTTAGACTCCCCTTTCGTGGTGGAGAAGAACGCTTCGTCGACTGCCCTAGGAGTGGTTCTCTCTCAGAAGAAAGATGGAAAAGTGCACCCTGTGCAGTTTGCATCTAGGACAATGACGGAGCAGGAACGTCGGTACACTACGAGCGAAAGGAAAGCACTCGCCGTATTGTTCGCCCTCAAGAATTTCCGTGTGTACCTGCTGTCCGATAGGCCGTTAGTGGTATAGACGGACCATCAGGCCCTGCAGACAGCTTTCAAGAAGAAGGACTTACATGGAAGGTTGGCGAGGTGGATAGACTTGATGGCCGAGTACGACTTCGAAATTAATTACAAGCCTGGACAGGACAATTAAGCGGCCGATTATCTCTCTCGCAGACCATTAGTGAAATCTGAGGCTTCTAGGAGAGGAAAAGGTACAAAGGGGATCGTAGCGATGATCCAGTGGGACGATCCTAAGTTGTCTGGATTGCAGCCGGACCTCCAGGACATCACGAGGTTTCCGGCCGGGGAAAGGGTTCAAGAAACGGGTCAGAAGAAGAAAACCGCAATAACAAGGAAAGCGAAGAGGTTTATGATGTGGAACAACACTCTGTTCTGACAGGAGAAGGACAGACTGCGCGTTGTTCCGCCGATCGGGCAGCGTGCAGAAATATTGAGAGCGTTCCACGATGATATCGGTCATTGGGATCCTGGTTCTACAAGGAAGTTTTTGAGGGATCGGTTTTGGTGGCCGGGGGTTTATCAGGACGTGACGGAGCATTTCAAGGCTGCGCGGGCTCTCAACACGTTCGAAGACTACCAACTTATCATACAAGTCAGAACAACCTTTATCGGATTGTTTGAAATCAGTAGTCTTCGTGGACCATTTCCAGGCATTTTGGAAGGGAAAGAGGTTTGCTCTAATTGCGGTGGAACACATGACGGGTTGTCCAATAGCTTGGGCAACGGGAAGCTCCACCTCCGATGTCTTCGTCGAATTAGTCGAGAAGGAAATTGTCGAGCCGTTTGGGCCCCCGAGTAGGATAGTTTCGGAAAACGCCACGGCTTTTATGGCGGCTTCTGCCAGAATTTTATGAAGCAGCACGGGATCGATTGGAAGGCCGTCCTCTCGTACGACCCTATGGAAAATTGGAGGGCCCAGAGGATGGTGGGGTCTATAAAGCACGCAATTAAAAGGTCAGTCGTGCAGAATAGATGTGATTGGGAGGAGGGTATACCAAAAGTATCGTACGGCTATCGCCGACGTGATCTCGGGAACGTCAACTCGCAGTTCCGATTAATGTATGGGATCGAGCCAAGGATGATGGCAAGCGACGCAGTAGCCCTTCTGGGCGAAGCTAACCCAATTCACCGGCTCGTCGAAATGTTGGGGGAAGCTACCGTAAAGGCCACTATAGTGGAAGGGTCGCGTTCTCCGCGAAATACCAAGGGGGAGGTTAAACGATTTGATGTTGGGGACGAAGTGCTGGTGGCGCATGGGGCAGCTCTCGGTAAGGCTTGGAAGTGGCCGGCGTTTGAGTCGTTTTATTACGGACTATGACGGGTAATAAAGGCTGAGCATCAGCGCTACGAGTTGGTCTCTTCAACTGGCCGAATGACCAGAAATGACATCCACGCGCGTCTACTGGTCAGATATATGAGGTAATCAAGGAAACTTAATTAAGGTGAGGAAACCGGTGGTTACGGAGTACTTCTACAAGTAAGAAGGAGTGAATCATCAAGCCGTTGCGTGAAAAAGGTGGAAAATGGAGTAATAAGAACAGAAGAATCAATAGAGGAGCGAAATAGGGACAAGGGAATCGGAAGTACCCAAAAAAAAGAAAGGCAATGGGAAACCGGCTGCTAGGGCCTGGACTGCATGGTAGGCGGGTCAGCTGGCGCCAATGGAACTCCATTGAATCTCGTTCTAAAAACCTGAATCCCCTAAAAACACCTAAATACCCTATCTTTTCTTGTCGGTACTGGGTTTTCTCTTTATGTTGTAAGGACAGGACTTTGTGGAGGAGAGAGGAGTTGAAAGGAGGTCCTCATGCGTGGATTAGTTGGTGCAATGTGGGAGAGGACAACAAGGTGGGCTCCAGGGTGGTAAAGCAAATGTTGGTCGGGGCTAGTGTTTGGAAAACCCGATGAGGAAGTCAACGAAGGATTAGGCGTCTTCTATGGACCCAGAGAATTTTTTCGGTAAGAAAACAGGGGATTTGCCAGGCTGGAGATTTTGGCGAATGATTCCGTGTGAACGAAGCTTAAAGGGGTTATGGGCGTCCAAGTTGAGAGAGAAAGTGGTCCAAAGCTGGAGGGGAAGGAGTCTGATCGTGGTAGCCTTGAGCATTAATTGGACAACGGAAGATGAAAGTTAGAAGAGGATGTCATAGAAGGCCTGTGGATACTTACGGTGGGTTAGTGTGGGTTTGCCGGAGGGGATGAAGAGAAGGCTTTTAATGATTGCAATGTCACGTCAAGGGAGGCCCTCCACGAGTACACCATCTGTTTAAACAGAACGTTGGCGCTTCTTCTCGGCAGGCTGGGATGGTTGAGGGCGTGGCGCAGTAGTTGATGGTTGCTAGGCCGGACTTGGGTTGGAAAGGGATGAAGTTGGTAGGAGACAGGATAGGGAATTCGGGTGGGATTGCACTGTCTATTTGTGCGCCCGTGGCGCACTATGAGTGCGGGGTAGGTGGGCTGTGAGAGCTCACCTAGTAATCTGGGGAGATACTGTACTGTATCCCCCCAGTCTGTCAGGGTTAGGCATTGTATATTCTTCACCCGGCACAGTACAGTATGTATATGGTATATGTATACTGTACTGTGTCTAGGGTGCACAAAAAAGGACGAGGATAGGTTCCGCTTGGCCCAAGAAAATACAAGGAAAAATAATGGACATTCACAAGCATTACAAATTTCATCGATTGATTGTATCGTAGTAATCAATTGATGCCATGGGTATTTGAACAGTTTTCTCAAAAAAGTTAATACTTCAGTTACTTCTACGCATCTCTGTGCATCAGCCCTGTCTATCGCCCGCAACGCCAGTCCCACTGCGGATACCTTCCACGCTCCATTCGCGTCTTTCTACCAGGCGCTGTACGGAATTGCTCTCATCGACGCCGGGGGCTCGAGAACAGGGTGCTGGGCGGCTTCGGAGAGGTTCGTGATAAACGACCCTGTTTGCGAGTCGTGCCATGGGCACAGCGCAAAGCTTGGTCACCGTACCAATTCACGAATGCCGTGCATCTTCCCTTGTGATATTTTGAAGCGGGAGGAAACAGTGGTGCCCTGAAACTGTAACCACGACTTTTAACTGCGGTCCGAAATGTAGGTTTTCAGGCCTGGAGCCGGTTGACATGAAAGCCAGTCCTTGTAACCATCCACTGGAAACGAGGCTCCGAATGCAGCGGTCCTCCCAACCCCCTTTGGCATGGCTTCAAAGGCCTTTTACTCAATTGGGCGAGCGAGTTGCCCTTGCCCAAACCGCTGCCTTAAGTCGACAGCCGTGAACTAAAGCAAAGCCACTTTCTGCAGTTCTTGCGCAAAGAGGGCCACTTGATGGTTATGCCGTCGCGTTCTGTGCCCACCATATCTGCAGAGAAGGAGATGATTCCCGAAACAGTCGAGAATTTCGGGGCAGTTTCGTCTTGGGCACGGCACGTCCAAAGGGAACAGCGGGACTTGACAGAAGTATTGGAACCACACCGCGAATTTGCGGGGATAAATACTTGAGGCCAGGGCACGGGGCGCAGTACACCCATTCCTTGGCGCCCGAGAGGGCCATGGAGGCGCGAAATGCCTACCTTCTTTGATCACCGGGGGAGATACCTTCTTGCACCCTGATGTGCGCAAAATTTGCACAGCAAAAAAAAATCTAGAAGAGAACCAAATTTGGATACAGTGTCGGAGTTTGGAATATATTTTTACAGTTTCTGAATTTGCAAGATATTTTTAATTTGGATGAGTGTGGCAAATTCATGGGTTGGTTTTTTTGGTTTAAGACACGGTGTCATTAATAAATGTCATTACTGTAAACGTCCAAGGTCGTCATACTATTCGAAGACTTCGCAGTATTTAAAGTTCGAAATCGACGTCCTTGAGGCAACCCCCTCGCCATCAACTACCCCATTGGCTCACCTCTTCTTTTGGCCCTTAACATAACCAACCTCCGCCCTTCCCTCAACATCGCCAAGTCATCCCGAGCCCGTCGTTCATTTAACGCTTTGGACCTGATGGCAAATAGTCCAACCGGCAATGATGATCACTGCCGAAGATTGGACCGGGAACGCGTTTGGGAGTAGGTCCGCCGTAACTGCTTCGAGCAGGCAGAAGAGGCAGAAGAGGAGGAGGAAGGAGAAGAGGGGCTAGAGGAACAGGTGGAAGAGGGGGATGTAGAGGAGGACTAGGTGGACCCGTGGGAGCAACTAGTGTATAAAGGCAAGGGGGCTCCCTTGGAGAACGAAGGGGAGACTGAGGGAGTAATTGTGATCTCTGACTCTTTCGAAGAAGATGAAGAAAGGAGTGAAGAGGGGATGAGGAGGATGAGGAGGATGAGGGGAGGGAGGCATGGAAAGTGCTAGATTAGTGGGGAAGGGACCCGAAAATATGGACCGGGTGGTCCCAACTTTGGAACCGGATGGGGGCGGCCTCAGTGGTCTAGATATTTCGCTGGAGCGAATGGAGAATTCTAAGCCGTTCGCGGATATTTGTGTCAACTGCCTGGGTGGAATGGATATTTTGGGGGAACTATTTGGCTCTGATATAGAGGACTAAGATATTAAAGAAAGAATCTAGATATTTATCCTGATAGTATATGCTGTTAGTCTTTCTCGTTCACGCGATTCTCTTTGATGCATTTTATGGTTCTTAGTATGTTCCTTTGAGACTTCAAGGTTAGAAAAAAAGTCTATATAAGCCTAGTAAACTGCTTCCTCTTGCGGAGGTCAAGCAAGCTGGCAGACAACTTAAAGTCAAGTCCCGAGTAGTAAAACGTTGACAGTCAACTTCAGACCCAAGAAAAATTTTTCCTACGCTGGTCGCAGAGCATCAGCGGTAGACCCTGCCCCTTCCATACTTGCTTGTATCCCTCTCAACTGTCTTCCCTATCGACTCCTTTTTGTTTGTCCAACTATACCACGGTAGCACTTTTGTCGCTTGCAACACCTCCTTCATGGGATATTTGGTTCTGAGTATCTCTTCTCCCGATAGTTTACCCCTTCCACACCCTGTAGTATATTCAGGGCCACAACCGACCATATTTTTCAAATATTAAATCACCCCGCATTTCCCCTCTAGAGTAGAATTGTTTGGAGAGAAATAGTAGGGAACTAAAAGAAAAATTATGGAGCCGAAATACCGAAAGTAACGGCTAGCTAAGATCACAATTTATTGCAATTAGTGACTGAAGATACTCAATATCGACTCAAGATGTTAAAATCTGCATTTCTAAAAATTGTGATGTATACGTGGAGACCAAAATCAAAAATTAAAGACAAATTATTAGGTGTCATGGAAAACGAACAGTATCCAGGAACGACAGATCGCCCTGTATTTTATCCATTGCAAGATCCAAGTTTCTGGCCGTAAAAGATAGAAGTTACGATCATTTTTTGCAACGCCTCATTGCCTGCGACATCACTGTCGTCTCACCGTTTAAGGCCGCAGTTCGCACCAAGGCGACCCAGGTTGCCGGAGACGCTGCTGAACTGGCGGCCCACGACAAGGTTACAACCCTGGAACGCAACATCGCCCGACGCCTCCCCGCTCCCTCAACTGGCCCATCTTCTGCGCCTTACACGCCGAACTTCACGTTTAGACCTCTGGCGTTTGATTACCTAGGTGCCTCTTCCCCTGGAACCTGTATTTATCGAGAAGTTAGTTCCTCGGATCGAGTCCAAGTTTCACTCGACAGTTTGCGTTATCCGTCGCCGTATCTACCAGTGACTCAATTGCACCCTGTGGTCATCCATCGCTGAAGCTATCCTGCCGCGAGCCCCGATACACATGGACGACGAAATACATCCGGTTAGATCTTAACCGTATAGTTAGAACGTGCGCAGTCCCCAGTAGATACTGAACGCATTGAATTTCTTCTTCTCAAGTAGGACTGTGAATTACAAAAAAAAATATACCCGCCGTATAAGATACAGATTATGATCATTTTACGGAAGTAGAACCGAGTAGGACGCTCTACTTCTAAGCCTGCTGCAGAGGTCTAAAGCCCTTTCCACATGGCGAAATCATTTCAGTTAGAAAACATGTCAGGATGACCCTCACTTTCATTCATTCATAAGTCATATCTTTCTGAAGCAGTTCTTGTTGCGACAAACGGTCGCACAAGTCGAAGTGTTCGAATGGAGAGGTCCCGGGGATAAGCGAATACAGTCTTTGTTGCGAGTTTGTCTTTCTTAATCGTTTTTTGCTTTTTCGTGTCTAGCAAAGAGGGACTGATTGCGATCCTTAAATAAGTCTAACAGGTTGAACTGGTGTACATCGACCTAAATATAGTCCTATCTGTGCCTGGTAAACCACATTCTCCAAGAGGGCTTATCCTGAACGTCGGGCACCGAAACACTATCAATAAACTCCCACGATACATTGAACTACAGCTGAGTTCTGCATTGACGTATCGACTGCTTGCGGCAGGAGACTAGGAGTCAGAAAGGAGCAGCCCAGTTTTCGTTCGGTCAAGATGGATCGAAAACATATCGGCACTCGCGCGCTTTTCGAAATCGAGTGACTTTCAATTTGAGCCCATCACGGTGGTGTAGTCGGGCGCTCTACCCAAGCAATGGGTGTTGATAGGGGTAAATCGGCGAAGGAAGAGATCATCCGAACCAATTACCCTGAGAAAGAGGTGTTGCGAGCGACAAAAGTGCTACCGTGGTATTGTTGAGCGAACAAAAGGGAGTGTATATAGAAGAGAGTGGAGAAAGCTACAAGCAAGTATAAAAGGGGCAGGGTCTACCACCGACGCTCTGGGACTAGCGTAAGAAAAAGTTTTCTTGGGTCTGAAGTTGACTCTCAACTTCCTACTACTCGGGACTTGGCTTGAAGTTGTCTGCCAACTTGCTTCACCTCCACTAAAGGAAGCAGTTAACTCAGCTTATATAGACTTTTGGCTACCCCTAAAGTCCAAACAAAACTACAGGAGATACCAAGAAATGCATAAAAATACTTTGTGTGGACAATATACTCTAGGCAAGAGATACTTATGAAACTAACAATTAATTTGGTCCTCTTATTTCCCATTCTCTAAATCAGATCCAAACAACTCCTCCAAAATATCCATGCTGTCCAAGCAGTCCCCACAAAATATCTGCGAATGGCTCACAGCTCTCTATTTCTCCTGGGAGATATCTAGACTACTAAAGATATCTCCATCCGGTTCCATCATGGGCACAACTTGATCCATACTCTCCATTCCAGGCCCCACCAGTCCAACACTTTCCATGCCCCCTGTTCCCTCATCCTCCTCCTCCTCCTCTTCCTCCTATTCTTCCTCCTCGTCCTCTTCCTTCTCTTCCTCCTCCTCATCTTCTTCCTCCCCTTCCTCCTCCTCATCCTCTTCCTCACCTTCCTCATCCTCTTCCTCCTCCTCATCTTCCTCCTCCTCCTCCTCATCCTCCTCCTCATCTTCCTCATCCTCCCCCTCCTCATCCTCCTCCTCCTGAGCCTCGTACAATAGCTCAGGGGCTAACCATTCCTCGAAGGACTCCCCGCTCTCCTCCTCGACCTTCTCAGCCTCTCCCTGACTTACCTCCCTCGCTCCTTCTTCTATGAAGAGGCGGCGAACGAACTCGATGATTTGCTTCTTTTTTTGCCGCCGGATGTAGTCGTCGGCATCGGTTGGCCCGTAGGCGGCGAGACGAAGGCCATCGATGGGACGGGAAGGGCGGTTTTTGGAAATAGGGACAGAGGGGCGAAGGTTGTTCATTTTGATAGACGTTGGGGAACGGGAGGCAATGTAGGGTGTTTTGGGTGTGTGGGGGGAGAGGGGTGATGAGTAAAATGATCGGGGGTATTTGGAACTTAGAATAAAGGGGTTTAAATAGGCTCCCGGGCAGGTTCTATAGATTATGAATAGGTAAAATAAATCTGCAAGAGATTTTGCAGTAGTGCATTTGCGCCCTTCTTCTCAAAAAAGGCGAATTTGGAGGAGGAGGTAAGCTAAAAGGGAAAAGGGACTTGATTCGAGTCGATTCAGAGGGTTTAATCCAGTATAAAAATATCTAGATAAAATGGAAGTAAATTTGGAAATGACGGTGGGAGAAGTTAGGGGCGGGATCGTTGTAGGTTGCTGAATTACACGAGGGGGACCATTTCCTGTATTACGTGATGGGAGGACCATTTCCTGTATTAAATGAGGGGAGGACCATTTTTTGTATTACAGGTGTTAAATCTAGCTAATAATTCGAAGGAGCGAGTTGAGAGCTGGAGTCGGCCGTTCTTTTGTGAATGCATCTGCTGCTGGGGATCCAAAATACCTCAGTCACCTCCCTTTGCTCGTAACATTGGCGGAGAATACCAAGATCAATGAGCAGTCGTTTCTCTGTGGTAGCATTGATTGAAACAAGACTGTTCTACAAGCAACGAGATTCAGTGTGCAACTCAAATGGAACGCGTTTCTTCATCAGCCTGTTCATCGTCAGTCGGATTGTTGAGGTAGAATCGAATCCTTGCGTTAGTACCAACAACTCGGCTGCCAAAACACTCCTGGCGATTATCTTGACCTTTAAGCTTCCGTAATGTACGATATTAGCAGAACCAGTACTATCCATAAGATCAATCATGAAACACATTTGGGAGGATATATCTTGATTCTTGGGAAATCCTGCGTCCACAAAAGCAGACACCATGACTGTGTTAATATCCAATCGAACGAACTTAATTCCAAGTGACGGGTCTTCCATACACTTATGAAGGCTCAGAAACTTAGTGGCAGAGATGTCTGGATCCTGCGCCTGTTATGAAATGAAGAAACCAAAAGAGAGATCAGGGCGGCAGACGGATGCAACCTAAGCTCCGGGCGCTCGTTGGTCAACATAGCTCTGCTTTTATGGCTTGTTCTCACCCAATAAACTTAATATGTTCAAATGATCTTGCTGTGCAAGGGAATAAGACCCGTCTTTTAGTTATATGACCGCACCGTTGAACCGGAGTTTTCCATTGCTACTGAGGTTCTGTGCAGGCTTACAGTCAAACTTCGTCGACTTGGCTGCCTCCAAATCAATAAATGACTTATTAACCCCGCTTGCAGTGTCGTCTGTTTGAAGACATGTAAACACCCTCGGCCGATCTACACCGGATGATATTTTTCCCATACTCCCTGGGATGAAGAGAAAACAACTGTCAGGAGTTGCTGTTTCCATTTTGAGCTGCAACACATAATGCTTGTGGTAGGTGTTTAATCAGTGAATAACTGCCTCGGGGAGCCCGCACAAGGGACGATCGACGCACAAAATAGTATCCTTTGGGAACTGGAGAGAGATAGGTGAGCGGATGAAGATGGGGCGGCTGAAAGGTGTCTCAGACTGTACATACGCTTGTGATATGCCTCGAGTGAATAGGTTAAACGAAGAGTCCATCCAGCAAAGGGAAAGAAGTAGGCGCTGTGATGCACGTTGCACGGTTGGAGCATGCGTCAGGAGTCTGTGGTTCCCATCCATGTAGCCCTGCACGATGAAACGAGACTTCTCGAATGCTATAGGAAGTCCTTCATTCTTCACGAAATCAACGAAGCAACTGCCATAGATTCTGTGCTCATTTTCTTTTGATATATGTACTGGAGTGAAAACCCCCGTCTCAAACAGTCCGTTCATTTCCTTTTCTCTAGAGGCAGCGTGTTTCGCCGGATTCGTGGATTGGGGTATGTTCTTTGTGCTAAGGCCTCTATCGAAACGGATTCATCTGCTCCATCGGTGTAGGTAACGTCTGCTAGAGAGCTGTTATGAGCAGATACTGAAGCAATTGGCGTCCTGGTAGTCCCAACATGTATAGATTGAGCAATTGTATTTGCATCCTCCCCAGGGAGTCGTCCGTGAAGTATCGTTTCACAATTGTGCTGCGGAATTTTGTCGGACAACGTGGCAGGAGTATAGTGCATGTCTCTTCGTCCATCTGAAGAAGTGAGAAGGGACCCTCCCATTTGTTGGTTTTCTGGCGATAGAGCAGAACGAGGGATCCGATTGGAGCGGAATGGATGTCAGATGTATATGGGCCGTTCCTTGCCCGAAACCCAGCTTGGACATGCCTGTTGGAAAAGTATTTCGAAATCTGTTCTGTTGCCTTGCAGAGGGCAGCGGCACGTTGTTACATGGATGGTGTGGGTGATTCGTTGGGAACGCCGAGATGGGGTAATGCCCCGTATATTAGAAGCGAAGGTACGAGTCCGTCTCGTCCGACAGAATCATTAATCGATTTCACTGGAGACTGTAACGCAGCTTCTTTGTCCAGGTTCGGAGCTTCCCTCTTGATAATTTTGAATGCTCTTCTTCTTGGTTCAGGATAGAACTGGACGATTTTCATTGAGTTAGGAGACTCAACTGGAATCTGCTTCGTGTCAACGTGGATTAGATCTGCGTTTTCCTTAAACGCTTTGGCCGTGAAAATCTTCCCAGCGTCGTGGGCGATGACGTCTGGTTGACCAAAGTACGCATCTATCTAGCACAGACGTAGTGCGCGCCATAATGATTCAGCAGACACCTTAGTGAGCTATCGAGCGGTTTTATAGTTGTTTGATTCGTCTACGACATATAAGACAGGCTTTCCATCAATGTGAAGGATGTCTACATAAACAGTGTGGTTGAAGTGTTTGTCGACGCTCAACTTGAAATTGAAACGGCGTGATTCCTGGGCGTGAACCTGGCACGCTCTACACTTACGTACTATCCTTTCTAGGAGGCTTCGTGTCTTGCTATCTATGTGCTTCACATCTGCTCGCTTTAGCAGATTGTACAATTTGTCGGTGCTAGGGTGTCCGAAGCGTCGATGGAGTTGGCGGAGTTCAGCCTCTGTGAAAAAAAAACAGGAGGAGTGGATTTCATTGTAAGAAAGGGTGTCCAAGGTGCCTAGTGACAGCAGCTTCCTTTCCTGAGGCGGAATGTTTCAATTTGTCTGTCAAGTTGTTGTATTAGAGGCCCATTTTGTCCATATCGTCAATGCAGAGTAAGATAGGTACGTCAGTGTCCACGACGTGGATTTTGAAGGACAGAATGAAGCTTCATACCGGAAAATTGATCCTGGCCGTGCCCCTGGATCTTGTGGTACCAATGACGAATGCACAGTTTGCTGAGCGGGTAACATCTATGCTTGGATCATGCAAAGTACTGACTCCTCCCTGATGTGCTGCCTTTTGCCGCGCCAGTGTTAATCACGAATCCGTAGAAATCTTCTCTCGTGTAGCGCTGAGGTTTATAAATGGTTCCGGTGGAAGCATGCAAGGTTGCACACTCCCGCAATTGGGCTGCAAATGCAGCAACATTATTGTTGATAGGGGTAAATCGGCGGGGAGGAGATCCTCAGAACCAATTACCCTGAGAAGGAGGTGTTGCGAGCGACAAAAGTGCTGCCGTGGTATTGTTGAACGAACAAAAGGGAGTGTATATAGAAGAGAGTTGAGAAAGCTACAAGCAAGTATAAAAGGGGCAGGGTCTACCACCGACGCTCTGCGACTAGCGTAAGAAAAAGTTTTCTTGGGTCTGAAGTTGACTCTCAACTTCCTACTACTCGGACTTGGCTTGAAGTTGTCTGCCAACTTGCTTCACCTCCACTAAAGGAAGCAGTTTACTCGGCTTATATAGACTTTTGGCTACCCAAAAGTCTCAAACAAACATACTAATAACCACAAAATGCATTCACGGTAATCGTGTGAACCAGAGAGACTATTAGGAGATATTTCTCAAGGTAAATATCTAGGTGCCATACCCATGCCAGCCACCCATCGGCCAGGGGTGGGAATTGATGTGGCCATTATATAGACCTTTCAGAGCTACTTGTAGTATCACCCACAACCTGGAACTGTACTGACATCTACTATGACAGCGTGTCCTAAAATGAAAAAATCAACCGATGAATTTGCCACACTCACCCAAATTAAAAATATCTTGCAAATTCAAAAACTGTAAAAATATCTTCCCAATTCCGATACTGTATACAATCATGGTCCTCATCTAGATTTTTTTCGTGTGCGAATTTGCGCACATCACTCCCTCTCGCTCGGAACGAACGTCCCGACTCGTCACTGCTCTTCTTCTGCTTCCGTTAGTGTTCGCTGTCTTATTGATAAAATGTATGGTCTCTCAAACGGGTACGGATGCAACTGATTACCAATATGATGCTCTAAAAAGTAGGTTCGCATTACTGGTACCTCACTTTGTAGCATAGCCTCATATATTGGTTTGATACATCGAGGTGGGGTTGAATACATTCTTCTTCCGTGACTCTTCCGAATCTTCCAAGAGTGAAAAAATATATGTGATATGCAAACTCTTCTGGAAGATGCCGGAGGAATGGATGTCGATAAGAAAAGAAGACGCGCATCATCAAGAACGAATCTTCGTAAGATAAGTGCGGTCCATGTAGCGCCCTAAAACATAAACAGATGCTTATCATGAAATAAGAAATGACCTGCGCATCGTTCGCATCCTCGGAGATATTGCGCAGCCAAAAAGATAATCTTCTTCTTCCGACTGTATGCTGTGCATGGTTGTGAAGAGAGCTAGAGATGAAGTTGTGGTGGACGGTCCCGATGAATGGCCGCGACCAGCTCCTGACGTACTGGGACCTGCACGAGGTCCTCTCGGGGACGACCGGAACCTCTTCTGGGCGGGTTGTTGTCTCCTGAAGGTCCTCCTCTGGTCATCATCACTGCTTCAGGAGGATCCTCGCCGCCTCCAACGTTCCCAATTTGTGGCGGAGAAACGTAAGGTTCCCATAGAGGATACGGGACCAGCCTGTATTCCATATCCGGGGGTAAGGCGTAACCTCTCAGTCGCACGTCTTGGTTGTTCTTGAGAAATACGTAAATTGGACGGATAATATTCAGATACGTTTGCGACAAGTCTCCAGCAGCTACCATTCCATATCTTCCTATAGAGTAATGATATATTACCTCCACAAACTCTGGACCTGCTTCCGTGAACCTTCCGTTTTGGAATGAAAATAGAACTCTTATTAATAGTCGGAAATCTTCTTCAGGTAGCAATGGTCCGTTCAACGTACGAAAACATAGGCATATATTAATGTAGAAATGGATGATTACGTGGAGTTCGTAGTAGTCCCGCGTAACCGAGATGATCCATTCCCAGGCCCTTTTTCCTCCCATAGGAATCATTCTATAGTTAAAGATGAGTATGCCCCGTGGTTGCGCATAGTCCTGTGTGAGAAGGAATTCTTCAGGCCTCTGATGGTAAGGGACCAGACGACGTGCATGGATGGCCCTCCTTGATCTCTTCCCTGAGCTTGAACAGAGCTGATAGTGCGGGTGTCTTTCCTCCGTGACGATGCAAGGGTTCGAGTACTTGGTTTGGAAGGCCGGCCACTTCACAGCCTGCTGCATTGCTTTTCCATGTACTACAAGTACTTTAGAGCCAACTGAAAAGGTTCTGACTGCAGGTTCTGCATCCTTATTTCTTGTCTGTGTTAGCGCGCGGTGTGATCTCCAGCCTTCGGTGGCCAGTAGTTCAACTTCCCTACTCTCTTCATCGATAATATTTGTTTCCATGTCTCTCTGTAACATTCTAGGAGCCCTTCCGTACATTAGCTCGAATGGTGAGCGTCCATTTCTTCCTCTTCTTCGACGGTAGCCGTATAACACTTTTGGTAAGGCATCTTCCCACTGGATTTCATTCTCCAACATAGTTTTCGATATTGCTCGTTT
This sequence comes from Kappaphycus alvarezii, assembly GCA_002205965.3. Taxonomy (NCBI): domain Eukaryota; phylum Rhodophyta; class Florideophyceae; order Gigartinales; family Solieriaceae; genus Kappaphycus; species Kappaphycus alvarezii. The sequence goes on along the minus strand of NADL03000677.1, from coordinate 45,044 downwards.
GATGGTTCCAACCATCCTCTCCGCTTTCCCGTTGGACATAGGAGCGTATGCGAGAACGGTCTTCAGCTGAATCCCTTTCTCTTCCAAAAAACGAAGCAGTGAAGTTGCAGTAAAACAAAGGGCGTTATCCGAGATGATCCTTTTTGGAAGACCAAACGGTTCAATTATTTCTTTTTCGATGAATCTCAGTACCACCTCAGCATTTGCCTCCTCACTGCAACTGCTATTGGCCATCCAGTAAGATGTTCCACCCCTATAAGGAGATATTTGTTTCCGGAAGAAGTTTCCTTGAACGGGCCCGCGAAGTCAATTGAGAAGGTTTCAAAGAGACCGGAAACTGGAAAACTTAGAGTTGTCTTATACTTCCGTATTGGAGTGAATTTTTGGCAGTTGTCGCAGCTTTTCACGAAATTATAGACGTCCTTATGGATACCGGGCCACCAGAATCTCTCAGTTACGAATTTTTGGTTGTTTCGAGATCCCAATGCCCTAGCTCATCATGGAAAGTCCTCAAGATCTTCATTCTTTCTTTCAAAGGGGCCACTAGTCGGGGACCGGCTTTAGTGTGCCGGAAAGTTTCCCATTCCACAATGTAAAAGCCTTTTGATTCCTGCGTACCCAATTTCGGTGTTCAAGATCAACCTTTCTCATTTCTAGTCCATCGAGGAATTTGATCAGTCCGTGAATATTAGCTTCGTACTCGTTATCGTTCGGCAACTGCAACTCGGCGACTCCGACGATGTCCTCCGAAGCTTTTTCATTTGGAATCAGTGCGTCCCTCAAGCGGGATAGGTAATCGGCAGGCTGATTATTGCGTCCGGGTCTATACACAATTTCAAACCGATATTCTGCGAAAATGTCGAGCCATCGGGCCAAGCGGTGATGTACATCCTTCTTTTGGAATGCTGTTTAAGTGCCTGGTGATCAGTTATCAAGACAAATTTCTCGAGTGATAAAAGGTATACGCGAAACTTTTTCAGCGCGAAGACGACAGCTAGCGCTTCTTTCTCGCAGACTGAGTATCTCTTTCCGCATCATTCAGAGTTCGGCTTGCGAATTGAACAGGGTGTAGTCTTCCGTTTTCATCTTTTTGGGACAAAACGGCACCCAAAGACCGTTCTGAGGCATCTGTCTCCACAACGAATGGTCTCTTGAAATCTGGGTACATGAGAACTGGGGGGACACATAGCTTATCTTTAAGCTCCTGAAATGCAGTTTCCATTTCCTTGTTCCAGTAAAATTTTCCGTTCTTCGTAGTGCTGGCATGTAACGGTGCTGCAGTCTTGGCGAAATCTTTGATAAATCTTCTGTAATATGAGGCCAGTCCTAAGAAGCTTCGGACCTCCGTCTTTGAAGCGGGCCTTGGTGCCAACTTTATTTTTTTCGTTTTCTCTGGATCCACTCTAATTCCCTCTTGGTCGACGATATGACCGAGTAATTGGATAGAAGTTTTCGCAAAGAAGCATTTGCTCAACTTAATTTTCAAGCTATACTCCGATATCCTCTCCACAACTGTCTTGACGTGCGAGATGTGCTGATCCAATGTTTCTGAGAATATGACGACATCATCGATATAGACTCTTGCGAATGGAAGTCCTTTCAAAACCTCGTTCATCATTCTTTGGAATGTAGCTGGTGCATTCATGAGACCAAAAGGCATCACTTCGAACCTGAACGTACCGGCTTTGCTGGTAAAGGTTGTTTTTTCCTTACATTTTTCATCCAATGGAATCTGCCAATAGCCAGTGTAAAGGTCAATTGAGGTGAAATATCTCCCGTCCTTCAGGTCCTCGAGGATCTCCTCCATGTTCGGAATCGGAAATCGATCGGGTATCATTCTCTGGTTCAGTTGTCGGTAATCGACGCAAAAACGCAGCTTTCCATCCTTCTTTGGTGCGACCACAACTGGAAACGACCATGGGGATGAAACTGGTCGAATAATATCATTTTTCAGCATACTTGTAACATTTTCTGAGATAAATTGGTCATATTTTGGCGGTTGACGTCTAGGCTTGTGGTAAATCGGTTGAGTGTCGGTAAGTTCGAACGAGTGAGTAACCGGTACACTTGCTTGTCTTAAATCTGAAACGCTCCATGCAATTACTTCGGAAGATGTTAACATGTCGGATATTTTCAGTGAGGCGGGGCGGGAAGGTGCTGCACTTTTCCTTGGATTTCTGCCATTTGGCGCCCTTTTTCTTCTTGATCCTCAACCTCAATATTTTGAAGGACCTCTTCCGTCGTGCTCACATCTTCATATATGGAATTCGACGTATTCTTATTTTCTTTGCAAAGGTAATCTTCTTTCATGCTCCGAATTCTGTCCTTTGATTCGATATCATCGCAAAAAGAAACACATTCGGGTTTCAAACTTATCCTAGAATCCAGTCGTCATCTGTTTCAAACCCGGAATCATAATCGTCCCATGCCATGTTCATTACCCCCGAGGGTACCCTTTTCCACTTCCGAAAGTGTTAGTTGGTTCCGAATCTTCGCTGTCATAGCTAGAAGTGAAATCTTCACTGTCCGTTTCTTTTAAATCTTCAGGATGCGTGCTTTTGTCGAAATCCAGGGGCATCTTCACGGTTCTGCCGTCAATATTAACTGAAACCATTTGGTTGCCCAAGTCAATGCATGTCCTAGTCTTTCCATTGTGGGGCAGCCAATGATTGCATCGAAAGGGAGATCCGGCATGACAAGAAAGTCTACATCAACTTTAGAGTCCCCAAAGAACACGGAAACCTTGTCAACAGTGCCCATGCATTTTGAGACGGTTCCATCCGCTACAGTTATTTTTCGAGTCGTTGGAGTAATTTCGAGACCTAGATCTGTCACCAAAGTTTCTGAAATGAGGTTTGGAACAGCACCCGAATCGAAGAGAGCTTGGGTTTTCATACCCAATACTTTGACTGGTACCAGCTTAAGACGTCTTGGTGCTGTCGAGGCCGATTGAAGAAACAGTTTCTTACCCTTAGCGGACTTATTAGACCTGATAATTTTTTTGAGTTCTTTTCTCGCATCCTCTGCGTCGCCCCTCAAAAGTTGACCAAACGTTATCCCAGTTGGGGCCGATGCAAGCTCAGCCACCAAATTGTACCTCTTCACATACTCTAGTACGTCCTTAGAGATACTCTTAACTTTCTTACTCTTTTTCGTCTTCTTGGCCGGAGTGACTCCCACTCCTGGAACAACTTGATCAGACCTCTTGGTTCGAGGAGGTACAGGTGCTGGGATATGCTCCAGCATTCCATACTCTAGCCTAGGTTTCTTCGATAAAATGTTCCCTTCCCCATCCCTTTTTGTCACATTGACTTGACTAATCTCTTCAGCGATGGATACGTTACCGGCATCCGTCAACCTTTGATCCCTTCTATTTTGTAAGATTTTCACCTCTGGTCCTGACTCACTCCTTGCTTCCGATAAATTTGCTCTTCTGTTGTCTTTAGACCAGCAGTTACTTTCATGATGCCCATATCGACCGCACTTTGCCACAACGAGTGTTTCTATGTGGATTATCAGGACACCTGTTTGCAAAGTGTCCAGGCTTGTGACAGTAAGAACAGACTTCTGCGGCCTTAGGGGCCCCAGACTGGTTCTTCTTAATGGTAAGAGTAAGGCTTTCCAACTGCGAGGTTATCATGTCAAGTCGATTATCGAATCGGGTTTCCAACCTTTCTTCCAAGTTTTTGACATCGCTCCTGACAGATTCTAATGCCGCGCACTAGTAGCCGGCCTTTGATAATTCTTTTCAGGATGTACGATAGACATCGATGTGCGGGTTTCCCTCGGTACCTCACTCAGTGACTGAAACGTCTCCGAATTTTTGACAAATTCTACTATGGTACCCTTCAGTTCATCAAAAGTGTGAGGGCCCTTGATGAGGAGGAAATCGGAGAGCCGCTTATCCCCCATAGCCGCCTTACGCAGCATTCCGTACTTGGCTTGGGCGTTGAACCCAGCCTTTTCATAAAGATCACACAAGTACACCAATGAGCTTAACAAATCGTCGAAGTTGAGCCGGGCCTCTATGGCGGTACGAATCATCTCATCTGGTTCTACCTCCTTAGCATACTCTTTCACAAGCCACTCACATACCTCACCGAAGTTACGCCCATTCCCGTTAAGAGACCACCCGTCGATAAACTTGGACTTATATTTGTGCTTTGCGTCACCATGAAGATAGGCGAAGATACTTGCGGCCTTCTCTTCATCGCCCTTCTCTCGCATCACAACGTTGACATATGTGTAAAAAACTCCTCAACGTCTTCAGTCTTGCCCCTGTGAACGTTATACGAGCAGCGTTGAGATCCATGATTACAGAAAAGAAATCCCCCGAAGTGTTCCTTACTACTGCTCAACTCGAATACCTCGGGTGCAACCCCCTCCACAAGAGTACCAAATGATAGGGGTAAATCGGCGGGGAGAGATCCTCAGAACCAATTACCCTGAGAAGGAGGTGTTGCGAGCGACAAAAGTGCTGCCGTGGTATTGTTGAACGAACAAAAGGGAGTGTATATAGAAGAGAGTTGAGAAAGCTACAAGCAAGTATAAAAGGGGCAGGGTCTACCACCGACGCTCTGCGACTAGCGTAAGAAAAAGTTTTCTTCGGGTCTGAAGTTGACTCTCAACTTCCTACTACTCGGACTTGGCTTGAAGTTGTCTGCCACTTGCTTCACCTCCACTAAAGGAAGCAGTTTACTCGGCTTATATAGACTTTTGGCTACCCAAAAGTCTCAAACAAACATACTAATAACCATAAAATGCATTCACGGTAATCGTGTGAACCAGAGAGACTATTAGGAGATATTTCTCAAGGTAAATATCTAGTGCCATACCCATGCCAGCCACCCATCGGCCAGGGGTGGGAATTGATGTGGCCATTATATAGACCTTTCAGAGCTACTTGTAGTATCACCCACAACCTGGAACTGTACTGACATCTACTATGACAGCGTGTCCTAAAATGAAAAAAGTCAACCGATGAATTTGCCACACTCACCCAAATTAAAAATATCTTGCAAATTCAAAAACTGTAAAAATATCTTCCCAATTCCGATACTGTATACAATTATGGTCCTCATCTAGATTTTTTCGTGTGCGAATTTGCGCACATCACAGTATAGTTGCAATCAATATATTGCGACCTTTGGGCACATTAACTCCACGGGAACGAAGGAGATCACTTAAATCCCTTCGGAGCTCGGAATCAAGAGAGGCAAAATCTTGAGAACAAAACAAATGAAAATCTTCCCAAATTACTCAGATATAGATGATTCGCTCCAATCCTTTGAAAGGTAAAGATCCAGACAGTACCTTGCGAAATCCTTCTTTTCGGCAAGGTTGGACTCTGATGTCAAACCTTGGGCAAAACGTTCGGTAAGAAGAACATGTCCCAATTCGGCCATGGTTGATTTTTGCTGACCTGTGCGCCGTTTTGGCACGACTGACCAGTGTTGCGACAAACGGTCGCACTAGGCGAAGTCCTCGAATTGCGAGCTCCCCGGGATAGGTGTTTACAGTATTTGTTGCGAGGTTGTATTTGTTAGTCGTTTTTTCTTTTTGTTTCTAGCAAAGAGGGACTGATTGCGATCCTTAAATAAGTCTAACAGGTTGAACTGGTTTACGTCGACCTAAATCTAGTCCTATCTGTGCCTGGTAAACCACATTCTCCAAGAGGGCTTATCTTGAACGTCGGGCATCGAAACACTATCAATAAACTCCCACGATACATTGAACTACAGCTGAGTTCCGCATTGAAGCATAAACTGCTTGCGGCAGGAGACTAGGAGTCAAAATGGTGGTGGTAGATCTTTATTTGTCGTACAATGTCGCACAGAGGCGTGCGGAGGGTATTCATAAATTAACTACGAATGCGGGCGGCGGGTAGAAACTTGTCGCGGCTGCATTATTTGGAGACTAAATTCAAAACAGGTAACGAAGTCGCAGAGCCCCTGTTGAGGGGAGGAACCGCGAAGGGAAGCAGCGAAGGAAGCAAGGCGGCGGAAAAAAGCCTTACCGTCGTCGCCCAAGGCGCCATAGATATCAATCCCGACGGGAGAGAGAAGTATATCGTCTCGGTTGCAGTAAGTGCCGTAATTACGATGTTTCTCGCGCTCTGCGAGTGTTGCGGTGGCGCTGGCAGTAACCGTATTTGGCGAAATGTGGCGGCGTGCGGAGGGGTGGGCAACAGTAACGTCGACGGCGATATCGGTACTGTGAAGCCCATATGCAGCGGGTATGTAAATGTCCATTCGTAGCACGGGGCACTCCGAATGCCCAGATGAGTCGGGAACCTGGTGGAGGAGCGGATGTTCGACGAAGGGGACAATCCCAACTTCCTTGCAGTAGCTGGCAAGAACGTTGCGGAGGATGTGGTGACGACGAGTCATTCCGTCTTCGTATTTGCAGGTCAACGCGTGTTGACCACTTGGATCTAAGACGGGTGCGATGTCGGCCAAGCGGCGGGAGCAGACCGGACAGCGAGTGCATCCAGGGAATAGCGCGATGCCGAGACGTAGAGCCAGAGCGACTTTTCAGGCGGAAAAGGACATGTACGTACTGCGGTGGGGTGAGGAAGCGAAGCGAAAACAGACGATGCGGAGGATGTGCGCACGGAGAAGAGCCGTGATCGGTCGTGGGCTGCCGCGGACGAGAACAAGCTATCGGACTTCGATAGCATGAGTTCAGTTGTGATCGCAGACTGGAGCCTTTCGCCGGGACCGGCGATGAACAACGCTCGAAAAGAGCCGTAGCTGTAAGCGACGAAGACAGCTGCGGGTGGCGGGAGGATAAGAGCGAGATGGCAGACCGAGGAGTCAAAAAGGGAAAGCCTAGTTGTTGCTCGGTCAAGATAGATCGAAAACATATCGATAGTTTTTTAGATAATGAAATTGTTAAAATTCCCCTTCTGAAATGTGGGGTGCTGAGCGCACAAAAGGTAATCGATGGTTGAACTGTTCGTTGGTGCTTCCGGTAAACAGGACGGAACATCAGACCAGGGTTTGTATAGAAAAGTTAATCAACACCAGCAGAGATAAATTGTAAGCAAACGGTACTGAAAGCAAAGGTATTCTAGAAAAAGCGACCTCAGAGATATCAAACTACAAGGTTCTGAAGGCTCATGTAGCAGCCATCAGTATAATCGACAGCAATAAACATCATGGAAACGTCCCATTGGTGAAATTGGCAAGGAAGCATAACGTGGTTGCTGATTGGTGGGTCCGAAATGTTTCGGGAACCAGGCGAGAAAGCCACGATGGCTCCATGTCATTGACTTGGTACAAAGAGGTATGATCTTAAGTTTTACACTGGTGCGTGGGTACAGTGCACAAGCTTCGCTGATGTCTTCTTACGGTGTAAATCATTGGTACAGGTTACTGGAGGGATACTGTCAGGGTATTTGGTGATTTATGGGCATAATGGCAACATGAGAGGATATTGATTATTACATCCTGTAGGGGTTCGATATTCGATACAAGTGTAAAAGTTCCCCATCCGTACTCGAAAGACTCATTTTGAACGCAACCTAAACAGTAATTCTTCTGACAAATTTTATCAACGGATTTCAAGGCATACCTTCCCACTAACTATCCAGTATAGACAATAAGGACATTCTGCGTTACTTTCTTTCTCTTATAAGCACTGTAGCTCCAATCAGCTTCAAAAAAATCATGTTCACTCACCAGAGCCTCACATTACGCGCAACATACACATGTCTTAATAAGACAGCATGCTCGACTCACCGGATTTCAAATAGAATGCCCCAACGAATGGTTTCAGTTAATTATTTAGGTATTTTCGCATCACTTTTCTTATCCTCGAAGCCTCGAATCGACAAATAGTTTTAATACTGACATTAAATTTACTACATCCTGCCATCCCGCGCACCATTCAGATTCACTGCTCCGGAGATATAATCCACCCATCGGGATATGAGTAACCAATAACCACCAAAAGGATATATTATACACCATAAGGTCTTTATGTGCCACTTTTCTCGGCTACGAAGCACTGTAGGAGCAATCGACTTAAAACTGACACCTACACGTACCAATGATTCACATTCCGGGCACCGTACTCATGTCTTACTAAGACTAATGTGGCTTGTTGAGCGCACAAAAGGTAATTGAAGGTTGAACTGTTATTTGATTCTTCCAGTAAACAGGTCGACTTATTACATTAAGGTTTATATAGATATGTACTCAACACCGGGAGAGATATATTATAAGCAAAAAGTACCGAGTTGAAAAGTATTTTTAAAAAAGAGACCTTAGAGTTATCTATTTACAGGGTTCTGAAGGCCTCTGCTGCAGCTAGAGTGAGACTGACAGCACTGAACCTCATGAAAAAATTCCATTGATCCAATCGGCAAGAGGGCTGAATTAATTGCTCACTGGTGGGATCAGAACTGTTTCGGGAACCACTCAAGATAGCCATGATGGCTTCATGTCATTGGCTTGTGACACTGGTGTCTGAGTACATTATATATATGCACTGAGGACTTCTTACAGTTTAAATCTTTAATGATGGTTACTGGAAAGATATGGTCAAGATATTTGAGTGATTTTATGGGCATAATCTTCAGAAAGAACTGCTCCATTCATCTGTTTTCAGATATTGTTTTCCCACAAAATATATTTGGTAATAAAATAAGTTATTTACAAGTCACTTTCCTCAGTTAGGAAGCATTATGTCGACAGACGTCTTGAATGAAGACATATAAGTAAATTTTGCAGAGCCTCATATTTAGCGATCGTTGCCCACTTTCTTGCTATGGAAGACTCGTTTTGCTATTTTTTTTGCTCAGAACGCATGTTATATTCAAGGCCTTTATTGGCTTCCGAGCAGAAAATTAGAGAATATTTTACCATTTGTTCCCAGAGAGAGGCGTCATCCCATTGTACAAAAACTCCCCTCCGCCACTAAAATCGCCACCCGATCAGTTCCTAAATCCTCTAAATCCCCTAAATCTTGAGTGCTAATCTTCTTTTTTAGTCTTCAAAAATGGAATTAAAATCCCATCAATCGACCTTGTCGTGACCTGATATCAATTTCACATCCTACCATGACTCATTTGAGCCCAGGTAAGTTCCGTTGAAATGAAGCTACTCCGTAAAAGTGTCCTCGTCCCTTCAAGAACGTCAGAGAAATTAATCAGTTGAACCCATTGCGTGTAATTGACGTTTCACTGTTTATTCTGTAATTGAGTCTGAAAATGAAAGCGATGACATATTTTAAACTGCCAACACTCTTGAACTTACTCAGGTCTCTCTTTTGCCTCCAAAAAGGAAGATTTTCTTAAGCATATTCTTTCTCTTGGTAATAAAAAACTGAGTCTGAACGTCAATCTATAAATTAATTCGTCTTCGCTTGAAGCCACTGTCCGTCTCCTCCAGTCGTACCATAAATTAGGGGAGAAATAAAGTAGCTACACAGGAAGATGTGGTATAGTTGATCTATCCGTCTCCAGCTCTGCAAGATAGGACTCTAGTTTTTACAAGTCAGTCTATACTGTCTTCTGATTTTCCTTCCGCTGTATTTTTTTCTTCAACTCCACGGATAGCAAGTAATCTTACAATAGAAACGCTTTAGTTTTCCATTTTACAGAGAAATTCTCTGCGCATCGCCGAATCTAAATCATCTCAAATTGATTAAGATCCCTGTGAGCTTAAGATCTTAGTTCCTAAGCAGCTAGAGAAACACAGAGGACGAAATAAGTGTCATAATCAAATCGAAGGGAATTCAGCCATCTCTCCTTGCTCTTTTTGCATTGACAGATTAGAAGCAAGGCAAGTTCTCAATACAAAAAATTATTCGTAGTCATTTAAAAATTTTTTTGACCCTACGTGAACCTTCTATCTATAGGCACAGTTAATTATACTTCTTCTCTCAAAAAGCCTTTCTGATTTCATATTGACGCTCTAAAGGAGCCCCATGATGACAATTTACACGTTTGTAAATCAAAAATGCAGCTCTTGGCGTCGTTTAAAAGCGTTGATGACCATATTATGGTATATGAACCCGAGTCATTGTCATCAAAATACCTTGCATGAAGCAAAATAATTAAAAGGTAAGAAAAATGACTGAACTGTCCCTTTATGACACAATTTTCTACCGGACTCAATATAATTTTATTGTCAAAACAATGTGTTTTTCATCTGTGATATCTTCAAAAGGCGCACAAATGTCACCAAGCTCGCTGCGGGACGTCGAATTTACATCATATGTATGCAGAAAAACGAAAAATTGCTCCAATTTGTCACTAGCATTCGGTAACTTGCAGCGCCTCTCAAGTGAATGTCTTTCAACGTTGGGATCTCCTGGATGAATACTATGAAATTCGTTAACGGGTTTCCTGATCGCTTTGCCAGTCTCATCTCAGCACTAAACACTGCTCACATCGATGACTATAGGTTTCCATTCGAATTTGTACAGAATCGATGTCATCAGTAGGAGCAAAATAATGCTAAGTTTGACTTGATACTCTCAAGATTTCCGAAAAAGCTGCTCTTGTCGGAAAAGGAATACCTCCCCATCTAAATTAAACATCTACAGAGATAAACATCCACTGCAGAAAGCATCGTTATAATATGAGTTGCCACAACAAACTCCCGCCTTCCGCTCTTAAAGGTCTCCAGGCTCGTGCGCATCTTGATAGTTCCCGAAAAAGCACTAAAAAGGCCCTGAACTCCTCTTTAAATACAGAACTAGATAACACCAAATATGTTGCCTGTGTGATCACGACACGCTCTCCTATACAAGAATTATGACTATAATCTGTTGCCAATACCCATCTTCTTTCCATAAATGTATTGTTGACTCGGGCTGTACATCGCTAGGTACTTGTTGTGGCTCAGAGCTCATCACTTATATGCCTATTGTGTTGAATTTCATTTCACAAGCCTTACAAATGTACAAGAAATCACTGCATCTACATACTGTATCGTAAATCAATCCACAGGTAACCTTACAACCATGGCTCTTAGGCGCATTGCTGTCATTACACTTTGCTTTACAGTTCTGAACACAACGTTTGACCCCATCGGTACATTTGGAATAGTTACGAGCGAGTTGAACTCTGCGTAGATTATATCATTGCTTCACCAATCAAAAGTAGCTTGGTATCGGGAATAGTTTCAACAGTTATGGCACTTAACTTTCTCGGCGCCCTGGGTCAATTCAACTGCTAAAAGAATGCATAATCAACGGTCTGTATACATTGAATACCATTAGAGACCCAATGAAGGGATACATCGATTTTCAAGCTTCGCTGTTCACCTCAATTGAGACATGGAACCAGCGAGCTGCAAACTTAAAGTTTCTATAATCAAGTCCATGTTCACAAGAGGAGTGATTTCAGTACTCCACTTTGTGAAGAACACCAACTTTGGCAGCAGTTGTGTTGAAGACATACTTGTAAAGTGTCTTCGTGCTTCAATTCCATCAAGAGGGCAGAACCGTTCAATATAGCCACCAAAGTAAGTTTATTCATATGTTTTGGCCTATTAAAATCCCATTACTAGTATATTCAAGGTAGTTTGTGTCATTGAATGACGAGTACTCGAAATAGACAGCTATTTACCCTATATCTCATAAATTAAATATTTTGTAATGATTTCAAAACTAAAGAGTATTTGTGGAGAATCAAAGCATCTAGTTCGTTCAATTTCTTAAAATACACCAGTTTCCAGACTAAACACCTAACTCTGAAGGAGAAAGATTCCTCATTGAGTAGGTGTGGTCAGATAATAGGATAGAATACCACTCTACCACATTCAGGGAGTGATGGATCCAAAACAGTATCAGATACCAGTTCGCTCTCTTAGTTCTCACCAGAGTAAAAATGTTGAGCGATTTAACTGCAATTTTCCTAGCCTTGTACGCTCCATGCTGCACAACAAGCTTTTTCTAAGCAACTCCTACCGAAGGCACACTCTACAACTATTTATGTCCTCAATCGGATCAAATCCAGCTCCTTGTTCAAGAAAGAAACTCCTTTGTACCTCTGGAATGGCATTGATCCCATCGACGCGAGTACTATGAGTACTTATTTGCCAATTCTGGTACTTCTTACAAAAAAACCAAAAAAGTGGATCCTAGATGTTTTGGATTTCTTATGAAGGGATATTTTCCCCGAAGTAAGTGTGATACAAACTTTGCGATATAGATTTGAAAAAATGGCCGAATTCGATGTTTAACGTTTCAATGAGGAATTTAATTACTTTTCAAGCTCGGATATTTCTGATTTGTAGACGATTCTTCAAACCAAGATGAAGAAACTCATGAAGCCTCGTAAGACTAGTCTTCATTTTTCTCGTATTAGGAAGTTTAACGTCATACCCAATAAACTATATAAACTACTGCTCAAGCTGAAAAAGACAAACACAGAATTGTAGCACACCTTCGATTATCTAGGATTTCTAGAAGACCTGAGCGATGGATTATTTCCGGTTCGTAAGACAACATCCCTCTTGTTAGAGTCACAGTACTCCTGTCCAGTGCCACAGAACTTGTCCGCACTTGGTTTCCCGGGTCATTTTAATAAACTAGTTCTGCTGAGAATATCGATTTTGGAAGCCTAGAATCAAGAATGAAGAAAATTCTATTCAAGAAACTGAACTTGCGATCTGGTTCCATGAAAGCAGGGAACTCATCTGATTGTTTGCCTTTATATCTTCCAAGTCAAACCTGAAGTTAAATCTAAAGTGCAAACAGTCATTAAAAGCTTTAAGTTAAAAGGTTAGAGAGTACCAACAAGTATGCTCCTATATATTCTATCCTGATTCTCAGTATGTTTCTGTGATTTGCGAACCTCTTCGATTTGAAGTGAGATCAGATGAACATCGTGACAGAAATTCCCAACAGATACTTAGATGAGTATATATTTATGGAAATGCCTGTTTTTGCGATCCAAGCAGGTTTTAGTTTATATGCGGGCTCTTGAAAGGTCTTTATTGATTTGAAAATCTTCTTGTTGGTTGAATGAAAAGATCCATTAATCATATACCCAATAACATCAATTCTCAGGCGGTGCCCACGAAACTTGTCTTTACTTATATTAAAAATTCCTCTCTGGTTTGCATCATTATTCTTTACGTCTATTACGGGCTGCTTTGCGGGAAATGAAGGATTCATGCTAGACGATATGAAGATAAAATTGAGAACGCGATTCAAAATTAAATATCTTGGCAAAATGAATGAGTCTGTCGGCATCAAAACAAGCCACTATCACGCGAAATGTACATATCGTCTCGGATAAAAGGTCTGTGTGGAGCAAATACAGGAAAAATTCCAAATGGCAGACTGGGAACCTGTCATTACTCCCATTTTCAATTAATACAGAAAACATATTTAAGGAGAGGTAAATCCTTTCGTATATGCCCTATCGATCTGGAATCAGCAGTGTAATGTTCTTGATGATATTTAGCTCTCTGAACATAGTGTATGCTGTAGCAAATCTCTTATAACAATGAAAAATGCCCCCTTTGAGTCATTAGACAGGATTCAAACTAGTAAAGAGTTACATTTACGGAACCTGGGGTCTCCAAGTTTGCTCCACAACTTCTTCCGAATAACTAAAGGATATATAAATTATGAATACGGCGGTTTCCGGCTGAATCAAAATCCAATGGAAAGATTTTTCCCCATGAAATATAGAAGAAATAATTTATGGCGTTAGCAAAACCGAGGTTACATTGCATTGTCTTCTCGAAACAGATTTTATATATCGCTTTAAACAGCTTGCAAGGAGACTGTTTGATTTTCGAGTCTTGTTTTCTGCCTAACGGGTACAAAAGAAGCTTTAACTGTGCCAATTCTCGTTGATAACTCCGGCTCATTGACCTCTGCACGGAATGACCCTGTAAATGGCCGTAGCGAGCACATGCAAATTCACATGAGGCTGCTGTTGCAAAACAAACAATTATAAACCATTAAATCACTGAGTATCGAGTCCCGGATATTTCGCCTAAAGCTTTTCTTCTTATCAAATTTATTGTATCAAGTCATTGTTTTGAAACATTCGAGATCTACTGGCTACAAATAGCACTTTTGTGAAGATTCTGACTCGAGCGGGCATTTTTAATGTCCAATTATTGTCTAAAGGGTCTCATAAGTGTAGTTCCCAATGTGAAAGGTATGCTGACTACTAGTGTAAGGTTTTATCTAAATTTTATGCGATAGAGAGTCTTAAGTGATTCTAAACCCATATTTTGACCGTTTTAATTCTGTAACATGAAGTTCTTCAGATCAGATCACATACCTTATGGTTATTCTTTAACCTTCATTTTTCGCTTCTGGAATCTTTCAGAAACAAGTCTAAAGCTTTAACAGGCCAGTCTGAAAGTCCATGCAAAAAACATATCTCACAAACTCTCCGACTTCAAGAAACTTCATTGTTATCTTCTCTCCGCAACTCTCTCTTTTTTCACAATCCTCTCTCTTTCTCTCTGTTCGTACTCTTGATTCTCTATGTACTTATTACTTTCCTTCTCCTTTCCTCTCCCTCGCTCGACCTTCCCTTTCTTCTCCTGTAGTCTATACTTCTATTGCTAAAAGGTGGGAGCTCACTGACAGAGCACACCACCAACGGCTGGTCCCAGAGCGTCTTTTTCGATTCTAACCGCATTTTAAAAGTCTGTGAAAGCGAAGAAAGGCGGAAAAGAGAGCAAACAAAAGCGAGCAAGCGTGGACAGGATAGAAAATGTTCTAGAGTCCTGAACGAGTCTTCTTCGAAATTCCCCCTGACAAATTATTTTTGCTTGAGATCAATACATTCGGAACATATTCGTTTCCAGGGAAGTAGCCTCTCAGTGTGCAGTTATATCCAAATATAAGAAGAAAGCCGCTAGCTTGGCTAACGCTAGCCGTATTACGGGTGTCTCTACTTTATCTTCGTTCGATCGACCTCTACGCCATGCTTGGTAACAACATGGCCAAAGAGATTGACGTTATCCATATCTATTTTCCATTTAGCCCCTATTTCTTGATAAATACATTTAGAGCAGACCCGTCCAATTGCTCTTCTAGACAATTTTATAAAATTCCCACGTCGTCCAAGTAAAATTGAGCGAATTCCATATCTGCTATGATATGGCACATCTTCCTTTCAACTTTCGAAAGCGAATTCATATAGCCCAAGGGCATGAAGTCAAACTAAAACAAAAACCCAAAGTAACTAAGATGGGCTTTTTTTCAAATACAGTTTCCGTCAAGCAGGAATGGTCCAATAACCACTGAAAGGATCTAGGATGATGAATACCTTTGCCCCTAAAAAATCATTTTAAGATCTTCTCTGTCTTCTGAAGCAACCAGTAGTTGTCTTTCACCTTTATATTAAGTTTACAGCAATGAAAGAAAAATCAGGGTAGACTGCCTTTCTTGACAGCTATGAAGACCAGATAGGACCATGCAGATGACACAGGCTACATTTTTTCAGCTTCAATTATTTTTTACAGCTCTTAATGTACAAGATTCTTCTGTTTCGGCGGTGTAAGACCGCCTGGATGATATATTGGCTTCGCGTTAATGAGTTTGGATGAGTTCTCAATCGTTTATGTACAGGGATGGAGATCAAATGATGATTCGACATCCGTGTCACTTACGCAGGGGACGTCTTGGAATTGATTCTTCTTCATATTTGGTAGATGGTTGAGCTTTCACTCCAGCGATTCTACCGCCCCAGCTTTCTGTTCCCTTCACACCAAAGAATCCTCGACATTTGAATGGTTAGAACACTTCCGAAGTCTTCGGGATCCTCATGTGCACTTGGAAAGTTTTGCAAAGTTTTCTCCTCGGAAATAAATGCAGATGACGTCGAGGAGATGTTCTTGCTATCGGTTTCTCCTCCTTATTTGACAATATCCTCCGCGGCGGTAAATCAGCACAGATGGGATTTGTTCTTGTCAAAGAAAGTGAATTAAGATTTTGCGAACCGGATCATTCGTTTTAGAACCGGCTTACCAACTGCGAACTAGATCACAGATGTTAAAACTAGCAGCTAGATTTGTGAATCTGTTGTTTAATCTTGGAACCGTTTCATGAATTGTGAAAAAAATTATGAATTACAAATCGATTCTAAATATGTGAACTGGTTTAGAGTTCTCAACTGGTTTAAAATTTGTGAACTATTTCACTAGTTTGTAAAGTGGCTTATACATTAATTCTGAGCCAGTTCATGAAATTTTAGCAAGTAACTGGAATTTAGACCAGTTACTTGCTAAAAAAAAGTTCATAAATTTATGAACCATTTTATAAATTCTGAAGTGGTTTTTAAATTTACAAACTGGTTTATATATTGTGAACCAGTTCAAATCAATTAAAAATGCTTCATAAATTTGCGCGCTTGTTCAGAAAAAATGCACTGGTATATAAATATGGGAACTATCGAATAATTAGTGCACTGAATCACAAATTTGCGAGCTAGTCTATACAGTCTGAACTGGTTCATAGGTTTTTGAAATTGTTCGTATATTTGCGAACTGTTTCACTTATTCGCAACTGATTCCGAAATTTGTGATCTCGTTTACAAATTCTGAACAGCCTCGAAGTGAATAAGCTAGTTTCCATAATTTTAAACTATTTTATACAGTTAAAAAAGATTAAACTAGCTCATAAATTTCGGAGCTGGTTCAAAAAATGGACTGATTCTATAATTTCTGAAACGATTCAAAATAATTGTGAACTAGTCTACAATTTCTGAACTTTTTCATAAATTAGAGATCTGGTTTATATTTTATCAAATAGATGAAAACAAAATAAACTGGTTTATAAATTTAGGAACAAAATTGAAAAAATGAACTTATTCATAAATGCCCAAACTGATTCGTTTACTTTGAACTGATCCGAATAAAACCTAGCTGGTACATGATTTTTTGAACTGATATATTTTTCCTAATAATGTACATAGATTTTTGAACGGGTATTTTTTTTTAACTTGTCCATAAATTTTTGGACTGGGTTATAATTTCTGAAACGGTTCGAAAAAAATTGAACAGGTTCATAAATGTGTGAACAGTATATCTTAATCCGAACCGGCTTATAAATTTATGAACTAATTTATACTTTCTGAAGTAGCTCAAAAAAATGAGCTGGTGCATAAATTTACCAACTGGTTTATTTATTCTGAACAGGTTCATAATTTTGTGAACTATGGCAAAACGTTTTGACCGTGGTCATAAGTTTTTGAAATAATTTCAATTTTGGGAACCGTTTTATGTACTTCCAAACAAGTTCAGGCATGCATGAACTTGGTCAAAGAAGTATTAGTTTGTGTAACAAATACGGAAATAGTTCTCGAAGAAGATGGAAGTGATTTCCTAAGATTAGGATTTCAGCTACTTGATTACGAGTTGAGACATGTTGGATGTAGTTGGATAGGGAGTGAAATACGTCGAGGAAGAAAATTAAATAATGAGGAAATTATTTTGAAGAGTTGAAAGTTGTTGAGCCATTAATTGACCATTTGAGAAAATATGAACTTATTTGATCTGATTTTGAAATGGTCCAGAAATAAGGAAAAAATTAAAATATACAAATATGTTGAAGAGAATTAAGGAGTAGGTCGGTAAAGGATGAAGCTGTTCATACATTTTGAGGTAGTTTGAAGGAGGTGGGACGCTATTTGAATGCAAAGAATGTAATTGGAGAATATGTAAGTGGTGATTATTATTTTGAAAGTGTGGAATATGTAGAAATAAGAAAGCAGTTGAGGTAAATATGAAGCGGATAGAAACGTTCAAAGTTTTCAGATAGTTTTTGGAGAGGCTACGGAAATGTTAGAGAAAAATTGAAGTTGTGGAGGGATTATGAAAAGATTGGGGCAAAGAATGTGCCCGAATATTAAAGTAGGACGTAAGAGGGTCGTAGAGGTAAGTGGAGGCATATGAAATGTGTGGTGGGCTTTGTGTGCGAATGGAAAGGAATAATGGAAAACGTAAGCAGGGAAGGTGGAATGATTTGTTTATAGAGGGGAAATGGAGAGAATATTTTGAAATTGGAATGTTTTGTCTGATTGGAGTATGGAAAGGTTGGTGGAAGGGTTCTGGTAGTTAGCAGGGAAGTGTAAATTTTGTTGAGATGGAAGAGGTAGAGATTGTACAGGTAGAATTTTATGGAGGTGAACCGGAGAAGATTTATGATTTGGAACAATGGAATTAGAGCAGGAGGAATGAGTTGTGAAAGGAGGAGAGGTGGCTGGGGTAATTTCAAGGGCGGTCAGGAGGCGGAGGGAAAATAGAAGATGTTTGAGGTTAATGGGGGCTAGGTGAAGTTTGAGGAGTGGTATGACTAATGAGGGAAAGTGGAGGTATAGGGAAAGTGGAAGTATAAGAGGAGAAAGGAAGGAATGGGGTTAGATTTGTTGACAGTTTCACAAGATTATAGGAGTAGGTATAAGTTTAGAAAAGGAAGGAATGCTTGTAAGATTTATGTAACGATGGATAGTGAAAAGGTTGGTTAATGAGTTATTTTAATGTATTAGATAAGTGCGGTGCGAAAAAATGATCCGCTCTAGAGGTAGATTAGAAGTAGGTAGTAAAATGTGGTTAATTAAGTGAAATGTAGTGGTGGTGTGTTTAGGGGCAAAGAAGGAGCTGAAAGGGAAAAAAGAGGAGGTAAAGCGGGCTATCATATATGAATGGGAAAGTGTGCATAGATGTGCATACAGATTAGTAAAGGGAGCGAGAGGAGTTTGATAAAATGCGTGGGAAGTGTGAAAGATGCAAATGAATGAAAAAGTAGTCGTGATGGTTCAAGAAGTATATTGAAAGTAAAGTGGGTAATGTAAATTGAATTTTGTTTGTTCCAACAATGTACAGTAAATATCAGAATAAAGATCGAAAATAATCAGTACAAGATATAATTAGAAGAGCAAAAGAGACGAGAAAGTTTCACAAAATTGCAGGTAATGGTATTATTAACATAAGTTTGTGTACAAAAAGATATAGAAAAAGAAATGGTGGAAGTTATGAACACGGGGCACACACAAAATCAAGTACAGCCCAAATATCCTGAAAACCTCGGGATTGTGGGGTGTTACAGGTTTTGGGGAGATTTAGCAGTATTATGGACTAGGGAATTGAAGATTCTATGGAATTAAGGGGTTTGAGAGATTTTTAGTTACCGGCCCGATGGGGGTTTTGGTGGTCTACGAGATTCGTTGGGAATGGTAATTTTACTCTTCCATACGGCTTTTATGGATTCCTTCATGTTTTTGCAGTGCCTCAATGTCCTCTGATTAAGCATATAAGCTTAAGAAGCAGAAAAAAATTGATATTAAAATTATTTGGAATTTTCGGTTCTGGCTGTTTTTCGTAGGGGATGGACCGGGTGACCTTCCAAATGGATACAAGCGTATGACAACACCAGTCTTTAGCAAATTCATGTAATGGCCATTGTTAATCTGCAATTTCAAGCACAGGGTATGCAAAGTTATCTTCATGGCGACCCGTATTGACGCCATTTTCTGAAACCTTTCTGCGGTAATTTCGATTTTATGGACATCTCTTGTAATTTGGGGATGATTGCAGTGCGATGGATGTGATTCGGAAGCGTAACCTGGTGCCTGTATTAGATATTTGTGTTGTGGTCATGCTCTAAGTAGAAAAATGGGTCGGAGGGAACTGAGTGCCCTACTGACTCCATTGAGATTGCGTGAAACCTGGCGGAGCAGACAGGTTGTACTAATAAGAGATGTGTGTGTTATGCTGCAAGTATAGATCTATATATTAATGAACTTCTTCAAAAAAAGCTTTTCAAACTGATCTGATGACGCCTCCGTCGATGAATAAAGGATGCCAATATGCCCTGAGTGTATTCTTGGGTTCCAGTACAGGATTTGAATACTACATGCATTTTGATCGGAAAAAAATTACGCAGTGGGTGGCCAGTTGCAGGAAAGTGGGTGGCGTTCACTGAACATGAGGCTCTGCCAAATTTACGTAGGTGTCGTTCCTCAAGGATGCTTTTGATACTAGGCTTCTTAACTGAGAAAAGTGACAATTAAATACTATTTTTTTATTCAATCCATTTTATAGCGAGGTTATACTCGTATTCAGATAAATAGAGCAGTTATTCTTAGTAATGGATGTGCTCGGATTTTGATCGGACCACATGGCTGTGGGGATTGGTGTCGGCTTTGAATTATATTGCTCCTATGGTGCTTTCTTGGTAAAAATGACGCATAATGACCCTGTTTTGTTTGCTGTATCCATTCGGTGGGTATATATTACTTGAAACCAGATGCTTTGGTCATGGAACGAGAGTTGTAAATGTGTTCGGTGCGCGGGATAAGATGATTTGGTGAATGTGTTTGTAGGAATTACAGCTATTGGCTGACTCGTTGTTTCCGGAATAAGCAATTTGACGTGAAAACACCTTTTTTTCTTCACTGGATCCATTTTACCCAAGCATATCAGTTGAGTCCTTATGAATGGAGCAGGTTGTTTAGTAAGGCATGTGTCCGGTGCGCGGAATGTAGGACTCCGGTGTTTGTACGTGTTGTTTATAAACTCGTTTGTTGCAATGATGCTTCGTGACCGAAAAAAGTGATGCAGACCAGGTGACTTACCTTTAAGAACTACCTTATTGTCCTTTCTTGATCCATTTGGTAGGAAATTGTTACTTAAAATCCGAGGAATGGAGCAGTTAGTCTCAGTAGGGCATTTATATATTGCTCGTAAGGTGAGACTTAGATTAATGTAGCGTGTGAATTTATGCCTTGAAATATGTTGGAGCAGTTCGTCGAAGGAGGGGAAGTTTAGGAGCCGCTCCAAGTCAGCCTTTCAAGCATGGATGGGAAACCATTATCCTTCTAGCGAATATCTTAGAACTGCCCAATGGAAAATTGAGCGTTATGTCGGAAGGACAAATTTTGACATTTCGTTTCATTATGAATGCTTCAGAAAGATATGAATTATGGATAAATGACATTAAGGGCCATTCCGACTTATTCCTAACTGGGATGATTTGGAAATTCGAAAGAGGGTTTGGGCCTCCACGAGGCGGTTAGAACTAGACCGTTATTCCCAGTTCTATTTCTTTAAAAATTGTCATAACTTCCATCATAAACGGCCGGGAGATTACAATTTGCAATTCGAGGCTCTACTTCCAAAAAGTTATAATAAAAATATAACTGACATAAGCGGGACAGTTGGGGTTGCAATGAGCGATTATAGAGAATGATTTTCCCTTAATTCCAGAAAATTGTTAGTATTCATAAAGTGACTCTCATTTTTGATCTCGGTCTCAACGTGTATGTCAAACGTTTTAGAAATATACGTCTAGAAATCATTATTCGATAGCCAAAATATGCTTAAAATTGTGCTATTCACCAACCATAACTTTGGGTGCTTACGCTTCACTGTTTTCCTTTTGTTTCCTCCATCTCCCTCTCGAAACACTTCTACACTTCATCCGTACCAGAATCAACGATTATCTCTTTCTAGTAATTCCTTGCACACTTTTCTTAACATCACTATCTCCCAAATAGCACGAATATTCAGTGCCGGTTTTAGCATCAGGCAGATCAACATTACCGCCGATGCGATGTATGGATACGCTCTTCGTTCTGTCGACAATGCCACTGTCTAGGTCATCGCCGAGGATATGAGGAGTTTTTTTGACCAAGCGAAGAGAGGAATGGTGATGGGAATCAAGCCCTCGCAGTTAGTTCACTTCAGCCGCATCGCTCCCGGCTTTATTAAGGGAATGGCTTGGAAATTTAATGCTAAAGAATTAGAATTCCTTCAATTCGTAGATCTATGCATTTTAGAAGCGGACGCAGAGTCGATCCTGAAAGAATTCACACTTATTGATGGACATCACCGACACCAGAAAACTGTTGGAGTCTTCTCGGATCGGGAAAACGTACTCGCAATCTATCTTTATTTTGATATTTAACTCAATATTACGACAAAACAGGTCTCAGTTATGTCCTACAATGCATTTCGAATTACAAAGTCGCCAGTTGCGTGCTTTTTCGACGAGTTGATCTGAATGAGAATCGGGCATCTGGGCCTACCTTTTAACCGCCGAGTTCAGATGAACATATTGATCCAGAAGTTCGAAGAAAAATTGCGTGCGCCTCAAACTGTCTCAGACTGGCTCACAAATATCTACAAAAAATCGAAATTATTCAGGTATCGCAGCACGAAGAGCGAATTCTCTAAATCGGACCGCACGGGCTCAACAACGGAGCGAAGTTGGTTGGCTTTTTCAAGTCCTGTGATCACTGCTACTGGCATAATATCTGCGTGGTACTTGAAGAGATTTATCTTCAAAACTATTAGATGTAGTATGCCATTTTTGTGGGCAAGGCTGGGTCATGTCTCCTGAGAGGTCATTTGGAAAATTTACGCTAATATCCCGGAGATCCAGACATCGCATAGAATTCTATCGGTGAACCCCGAGGGGTTGGAGGATTACCTTCAATCTTTCCCCAAATTGGAGTTTCGCAAATTCATTTAGAGATTCCTACGCCATAAAATTTTCGATTTTTCTGGCGGAGACACCTAATTTATCAACAACTCCTCACTGTGAACCGCCCATCATCTCCAACTGATCCAAGAAAGGTCATGACATGGGTATTTGATGGCCGGAGATCGACATCGATTGGGGTCTTCGAGCCGTTGAAATCAATGACTCTCACGGAGTGGCATTATGGTGGTCTTGAGGTCCTTGGAAAACAAAAATAAAGTACTTTCAATCAACATCGTTAAAGAAGCAATCTTGATAGGTCTATTTCAGTACCTTTCCTGATGACGTTGCATCCGCCCATATGGGTGATTTCAGAAATTGGTTTGTAAGCATGCAATAGCCATTTCTTCAATAAAGATAATCTTAAATTACCATCAGAATATTAAAAGAGGTTCAAAAACGATGGAACTTCAGTAGAACATGGATCTTTCATTCCAAAAAGCTGGCCTTGGAAATATTCAAGCGTGGAGAAAGGCATTCTCCATTGGTCCTTGAAAAGCCCTATTTAGTTGACTCGGAGAGCGGTATCAAAGAACAAAAGCATCTTTTATCACCGTTTAACCAGCGAAATACTTTTTTAATCTGCCTAAAATATGCTGTACTGGCTCTCTTTCTATTACGACAGCCTAGCTTCAAAATTCAACCACAACATAGATAGAAATTGCTTTTTCACCGAGCGGTAGCTGGACCACGCACAGTTCACGAAGCTATACTCAGGGGAGCGAAGCGATGAAAAAGAACCGTTTTGCTGTTCCGATGTTGTACCCAAAACTATCGGAAATGCTGTTGGAGTCTAAGAAGTGCTACAAATGTTCTATCTTTGGTGTGGCAATATTAATAGTAGACTATGGAGCAAGTTACACATTTGCTTAGCGTGTTATCGAGCTAGAAGTAAAAGATTATTCGTAAAAAGAAAGGGAATGTGCTAAATAGTAGGCTTGTTGTACAAAAGTTAAAAAATCTTAATTTTCAATGTTCATTGACACCTGTAAATCGATAATTCGCCAATTACACGTGGCAAGAAGTCTTTCTGTGAATTGAACGGTTTGGTTTACTCATGCGGTGCAATTATATTATCCGGGTAAATATACTTTCTGATGACTCCTCTGTGTGCTTTCTCACGTAATAATTCGGCGCAGGGAAAATTATTTGCATCCCGAAGAGCAGTCTCAAGACATAGCCGCTACATCAAACCCCTTTCCTCAAAATATTCCTCCAAGCCTGTCTATGTTTTTCACAGCTACGCTTAAGCAACCTGCAAAGGCCTTTACAGTCTGAGTCCACTTCAACAGAGATCTTGATGGACAGAACGAGAGACAGGGAGCGAGGGAGCCAGACAGGAGTGAGGAGAGAGCAGGAGAGCAGAAGAGAGAGGGAGAGAGAAGAGTATAAAGAGTGGGGGACCGAGAAGGAGAGATGAGAGAGGAGAAGGTGGTGAGGAACTTTACTCAGGTAGAAGATGAAGAGAGACAGGGGCTTATATAGACTTCAAAGCGAGTCGACTGATGCTTTCTGTTGGTCTAAGGGAGTTTCCAGAAGACATGTAGACGACGGTGAGTATCTAACCCTAAACTTGCTCGAGCTCATGTAAAGTAGATCAGCTAAAGCTTACAGCACTGTACAGTGCATAAACATGACAGCAAAGTTCTAGGTTGAACGATAAAGTGCAGTAATAACTGTAAGGCTCTTTGCGAGTTGTCACCTGTCAGAAAAAGGCAAAGAAGTGAAATTACACTACCGGATCCTGACTTTCTGTGCTCGGTTTAACCTAAACAAAATTTCACAGTCTCCAAGAGGGTGACATTCGACCGGAGAGATATCAGAAATCCGGTACCATTCCGTGAGAGACGACGAATGGTGGGTCCTCTAACCCAATCAAACTCCTCATTTGTAATGAAAGGTGGATTAAGTACTGATGAAGCCCCGGAGTGCGTCTCATTAAGTACTTCAGTGCTCGTTGGAGCTTTTGTCTAAATCAATTTCTGAATGAGAGAAAATATCTCGTTCATATTTCAAAAAAAGCTGGCCCTCTACAGGAAGTACTTTTTTAACAGGCTATAGCGAAATATTGGCTGCTGTTACGTAGTAAGAAGAAGTAATTCATCGAGATGAGTCTGTGTGAAAAATGGATTACCATCATTGCTCTTCAACTCGCACAATAGACATTAGCGGTGTTAAAGACCGTACGAAAAATCTACCCTCCTTTTGGCACCAGCGTGGAAGAGCGTAAAATTTTTGAACAAAATTTCGATGTGGTATTCGTCGGCGAAACTTCGTTTTCTTAGCTCATGGCTTGAAAATTTGTGATACAAAGGTCTCAATGCAGAGCAACGACAAAATTGAGGCAAAGGTATCCCCATGTGACAGGCTTCTATTTTTTTATACCTTTAGTGAAGAGAACAAGAATAGAGTAACTTAATTAGTAATTAACAGTTACAGATTCTTCAATTACTGCTCAATTTGACGATTCATTTCTTCTTCAAAGTTCATATTACTACTGTAATCGCTTTCGGAGCTGTCGAGAGAGGAGAATTCGCTCTTTTTATTATTTCGAAGAAACTGGGTTACTCACCGATTTCGTTTTCATTATTGCCTCCTTCCGAACAATGTTTTCTTTGCTTAATGGGCATCATTCTCTACCAGCGTGGATGTGGATATGCTTAGAGCTTTGGGCACTTGAAATGAGTTCTTTTCCTGCGTTGAAGTTCCGGAGAGCCAGAGGAACCCATTTTTGAATGTCTCTGGAAGGGTTCAAAAATGGGATCTTTTCGTTGATGGGGCTGTGTTTCTGAGAGGAGCTTTTGTGGATAACGATGCCCTTGCTGCCATGCTAGTAGTTTTTTTGGATACTATCCTCTTAGCAGTTTCAGAATCGCAAGAAACTTTTTGCAAGTCATCTTTAGTCTCAGCGATGGTCCCCTCATTGCCTTTAGGAACGATTGACAGAGAAGACGGCCCCCCCTTCGAGAATAATTCCTCCAGCTCAAAATGATGGTTCCCACTCCAATCATTTTTTGTCTGAATGATGAATGTTAGTGTAACTACTTCCTGTCGCCTTTGCTGCCTGCTTACAGCTAGCTAAGAGGCTTACAGACGTCTCTTACTTTAGTTTACGGTACAAGCTAGAACTTGACCGTTACGCTTTTTACACCCTACAGCTCATTAAGCTTTAGCTGATGATCTTTAGATCAGCTCAAGCATGTTTAAAGTTAGCCTCCCACCGTCGTCTACTTGGCTTCTTGAACCTTCCTTCGATCGTCCTTAAGCAACACACGACTCGCTTCGAGGACTATAGAAGCCCTACTCTCCGTCCCTGTTCTGTCTGAGCAATGTTCTTCACCACCTTCTCTCCTCTCAGCTCTTTTTTTTGTCCTTAGCTCCTCTCTCTCACTTTCTCTTTCAATATACTTCTGTCATTCCTTTCTTCTCTGTCTCACTCGCTCTACATCCTCCTTCCCTCTATCAATGAATACAGGTAGGGTTTCAAAGACTTCTTGGAAGGTATTTACAGCATTCCTGTCAATTTCGGCTCCATGTTGGTCTACTTTCAACTTCTTCGTGAACTTCGGCCAACGATTTTAAACATCATACCCGTACACTTCGGAGCCATATGGCCCAAGATATCCAGATAAAAATGGAGGATTGAGGGGAAGAACGAAGCATTCTATCACTTCATTAGCAGAGAAAAATGACGGCTCCAGCGGAGAGAAATACTCCGTAAAGTCTGTATTCAAGGGAACTGTGATTTTCGGTAATATTGTGGAGCCTTGCTGAGCGTCATAAGCTTGCAAGTCATTTGATTCCCGCAATTTTTCGTCCTAAACGACTGTCATGAGCTGTTTAGGGGCTTGATTGGAAAGTATGAGCCTTTAGAATTATTCGAACAATGATAGCACGTTCAGAAGGTCGTGGGAGTCATCGAAGTTTCCATTTGAAAGAAACGCAATCCATTCGACTAAAAACGAGAAGTCGCAAACGGATAACTCATGACCCATTGATGGTGAGGGCTCATCTTTTTATGGCAGTCTGCGCTCCAGTTTTTAAAGGTTCGCCTTGAGTAATATAAAGACGTTGAGAAATGCCCGAGTGAGAACGAAACCGCTCACTGCAACAGTCCCTATGAAAATCTTCGTTGCATTCCTTCTAGGACCAATGTCAGTTTCTTCGAATATTTATACTTTCAAAATATTAAAGTTGAGATTGAAGTAATGTGATCCATTTTGTCATTAATAATCATTTAGCGAAGCGTTACTGTCCGCTTAGCAGGTGATGTCCAAGCTGCACTCCATTCTTGACCGAATGTCAACCTGGCGGAGCAATTTCCAGTGGATCGAGTGATGAAGCAGATTGTAGATATGAGAATGTCTTTCCCTTCGAAAAAAACCCAAGGGGATCTTTTTAGCGCCAAATTGTAACTTAGGGAGGTATTCTACAAGTATGAGAGTTTGTGGAGTGCGAGGCGTTATCATGATGCAATTGCCGTCATTGACGAAGAGAATGCCTCGGAACCTCTCACTTTTGGAGATATTGGTCAGTTTGGAAAACATAGGAGAAGGTAGAGGACGGGTGACTGTTGACGATTGGGGATACGGTCGGGATTAGCTTAGTGTTCCAAGCCGCTACATTAAGTAGTGGAAGGTTGGTTGTCTTATTCTACATTTTCAATGTTCAGTGTATTTTGAAAATTTTCGAGTTACATTTCGCAGAAAGGATCCGCATCCCATCACTCCTCTCTTCCTGTCCCTTATGATTCAAAAGATCTCCCGCACACTCGGCCACCTTTCCATTCCAGCCCCTCTTTAAACGTCTTCCATTCCTCCTCCACACGAGAACACATTCATCTTTTCCAACACGCCCAATTCATTTCAGCAAGACCAATCACACTTCTTTGCCATTACTCTATACTGAGGCCTGTACTATTTAGCAGAGATTTGTATCACCACAGAGCTTGGTGGCTTAAGTGTAACTGTTATCCTTTTGTACTACTCCAATTCTTCCAGAACGCGCCCTACTCGCAACATATGGCCGCTTTCTGCAATACTACCGGACTGTATTTGTGTACTAAGCATCCAAAGCCGACTAGCTGAGGCAACGCTTACTTTTTTCGCGAAAGGTACTGCTGAAGCACCAACAGTTGTGAATTGCCACATTTTTGTGAGGGAAAGTAAAATCAGACTTCTTCCCCCAGACAGGACGTCCGAACCCGTAGAAATAGATTCTAAAATAGCGAAAAAAACTGCTATCTCTCTATAAAATTCCAATTTTGGGATATTTCTGTACCCACCGACATATCAACGAGTACAAATGGGGAGTCCACGCGTGGCACAGACATAGAATGGATACTTTCACGAAAGCTGCTATATTTATTCTTTCATTATTTTGGGAGATCATAACTGGCCAAAACCTTGAGAGGATGTCTCCCATGCCTTCAGGAGGTACTCCACGTGATGACGCTAACTAGATATTCCCAAGATGCCCTCTTCTCACAAGTGGAAGAAGCAAGTGGAGAGTACCAAGGCGATGATGAATCTGCATCATTTATTTGCTGGATATCGTGGTCCTTATGGAAACTAGTAGATTGAGGTGCTTTTCTCGATTCCCTTTAAATCCAGGAAAACTTACGGTTCTACTATCTAAAACCAATTGTCTGTGAATCTATGAAACACAAGCATTTCGCTCAGATTTCTATTGTATTCTGCCGTCGGACGATGTCGAGAAGGAAGGCTCTGATCAAAATATCATGATTCTTTGGCAAACCGAGACATTCCTCCAAGATGAGCTCACAGTCCCAAGTAGGATGGATAAATCGCTAGAGGCGAACAATATTGGCACTGATTGTTCATAAGGGTCCAAATAACGCTGCAAAACGCATCAGTCATTCCTCTCCTAGCAGACAGGTTCTCTTCATATTGGGATTCAAGGCGATCACTTGGCCGGCGGTCAGGTTTTCCTTTCACGACGCCCTCCGATAAGCTCCCATGCTCGTTAACTCCTGTCAGTAGTCCCCTTCATATCGCCCTAGTAGGCTGCATTTAGGATGAAACAGTGCCTCGGTAAGTCAGAGAAACTCTCTGGGCCACTGATAAAACGTTTTGATTCAGAGGGGCGAATTGGATTATCTGTGCTTTGGAGAAGGTAAGTAGATGAATAGCACAGAATTAGATTATTATTGATTTATCTTTTTACCATGTTCGTTTTTACTACTTTATGAATATCAATGAACGTAGATTCGTTCTTTAAACCTTGGCGTACTAATGTCTTCTGGCGACTGTCGTCCACTTCTTTTGGCACATTATCTCACAATTCCTTTCGTGTCCATTGGTAGCTCTGAGACCGTAGAGCGCCAGCCCCAATACATGTTTCTAGAGATAATTTAACGGGCACAATTTTCAAAGACTTATGTTCAAAATATATATCTGCTATTTGTTGTTCTTCTAGTTTCAGATAAAATACAATATGTACCGTCATTGAAATGGAGGCCACATCATCATAAAGAAGATTTGACATGTCCATTATAACGTAGGGGGATTCCTATTCGTCATCTACGTAGATCTTTTTATTGCCCACGGCAGCTGGGTAGAAGCCAGTATAATAAGTAAGCGACCGTAGCAAAGGAGTAGCAATATGAACTGGAACTATTTTCATGGAATAGAAAGTTCGTATAAATTACTTTAAATTCAGTTGCCCAGGAGTTTGCCACCAAACAAAAAGGTTTACTTCTCGATTAACTTTCGTTGCAGCAAGGGGTGCCCTTTTTTAGACGGCTTCATGCACATTTCTAACGAAGCGCATGTGGTCATGTGTTGAATGACACTTACCGACGCAATTCACTCCTTGGCAATCCTTTTTGCATCCACAAAACTTTCTTGATCATGAAATTGACCTATATTGCTCGTCTGTAGTTTCATCATAGGAAGTTCCGAGTGGTCAGAGAGAATTAGACACCTGATAATGTATCCAGTTGCATACGATATCAAAATAATTTGATGGTTGATAAGTCTGGAGGGTTTGAAGGTCAACGACAAGTACACTTGCTGTGAGTTTCTTAGGTGAAACTCTTTGCTTCTCCAGAAAAAATCAAGTTCAACAATTTTGAGAGGAATGGCGTTCGGAAAATGAACTAACTTGACCAGAGACATAACTTCAGTCCAGTTGCGAATTATTACTTACGGCAGAAGGCTAGGTTGCACGAAAGTCCTATATTCTGTGTTACACGCCTCGTAGTGGAACAGGATGGCCGGAATGTTAGATGGATATGAAAACATAGAGCACCCGGAAATAATGCAAGACGATTTTCGGCTACGCAAAACATTTCGTCCAAAGGCTAACCAACTGGTGATGACTAAAGCAAGTAAAGGGCCATTCAAACTTTTTAGGTACCCAAAGTAGCGTAGATGACTGCGCAGCATGAGTGAGCAAATGCAATTCATTTCAAGACAGCACCTTTGACACGGGTAACTTCCAAAATTTAGAATTGCAAGTGGTGAGTATGTATGCCTACAACGGCAAATATACATAGTCAGATATAGCCGTAAAACATTGTAAAAAAAGGCAGCACTGGAGCGGCGCGGCAATCTTTGACCTATTGCCGCGTGTAAGTAACAAATTTTCGAATTTCATGTGCCCAAGAGGAATATACAAATGAGACCCTGGAGCGATGCAGCAATTTCCAGCATTTAGCATGTCTTTTTCACAGGTTTAGCTGCAATCTTGCCAGCCCCTTCCACTGTTTTCGGAATAGCTGCTGCCCGCTAATCTAAGCGAAGCGCCCTTTTCACCAGTATCCCTAGCTCTGCACATATCATTCGCGTTAGCGCTATCTCCCATATTCTCCTCCACTCTTTGCTCAGGATTATTGAAAAATTTGAGATCGGAGGAGAGAGAGGAGCAAAGGATAGATAGGGTGAGAAGATAATTCCCTTACCATAAGTTGGGAGGTAATTCGTGGATGACATCCTTCCTATAAGGGCTTTATGAGCATGAAAAGAAAGGTTTTTTGGCCGCAACGCTCCGTCGGATTCCTTTTCCAAGCGATATCTGCGCAAACTCTGCTGACTCTTCTATGAGTAGTTATGTCCATCCAATTTCTCCCACTGCACATCCAAATTGCAAGCCGACTGCATCTGAGGGACATACATCAACCTCATTCACTCGTCTTTCCCTCAATATTCCAACTCGTATTCAAGCCCCTGTGCCTATACCAACTCTCCTGGACAAAAGCAATTCCCATGACCAACGTAATTTCCTATCATCACACTCCTAAATGGTTCCCAGAGAACAACAAGAATCTAATAGCGAGGGAATCACACCCAATTGCAGAATCCTATGTTACTAAGGGTGAAAGAAGAATGATAAATAGTTGTTTAGTAATACCTGTGTGGTCGTGAATCGAATATTTGGTTCATATTCGTCCCTATGAACAGAATGTTCTCGTGGCTTCGAACGCATGATCGTTTTATGACTTGCATACGCCATCATTTTTGCAGTTGGAAACTACCGGAACACGTTACTGCATGTGCTCAAGACCCCCGTTCGAGGAAACGAATGTATAAGTTATCGCGAGTTACATTGTTTTATATAGAAAAATTCTGCTTTTCAAAGTTTTGTCCACTTTTGAAAGTATGTTACGTACAATCATTCTCCCGACGCCCGCTCTTCCGAAATGAGATTTCAATTCTTGTGCTGTATCCTTTCCGCTGGGCCTTCTGCCGGTCCTTCTTCATCAGGCGCATCATATGTGCTTGTTCCCTTCAAAAGCAAATGGAATGTCAGCAGCTATCGACATTATCGCGACCAAAGTACTTTAACTGCTTCATTTCTTCAATAATCCTATTCTATCAAAAAGGGTGAGAACATTTTGTACCTAAATGTCCCGTGGAAATGATTGTAACATGTATTGGACATGGAAAGCAGTGGAAGGTTGGGGTTCTCTTGAAGTCCATGACGTTTTGCTCGATCTATTTGAGGAATTCTTCAAGGGGATGGAATATCACTGTACAGAGACATTTTCCAGAGCGTTCCGATGAAAGCTACCATCACAATGATATTCATTTTTGGTTGATTTGAAATATATCTTTCAAAAGAACTATGAAAGTCGTTTGTAGGTGTTATCTACAGAAGAGAAGAGAGATAAAAATCAAGGGAAATTCTGAAGTTTCTGGATTGCGACTGGATGTGGGGTCTTTTGCCAATGATAACGATATGATCAATAAGAAATGGTCCTCGGTGGGCATCATATCTCTTATAAAGCCCAATCATATCCACTTTACTATGGGCTTGCGGATAGACAGAGCTTTCTTTACCTACTACGGGATGAGATATGACAATTTATTGAGCCGTTCTAGTGTTTTCTTCGAACTCTTCTAGCCCAGACAGCTATTCTATTGTTCTTTCATTCATGTTGTATCACATTTAGCAATGTTTAATGACACATATAATGATACCATGTAGTCGAGATAGGGACCGACTATGTGTAATGAAATATGAGAGCTATTCCCGCCAATGTCCTAAACGAATTTTCTATTGGTTCCCGAGGACAACCCAAACTAGTGAACAAGAGAAAGTAAGCAACTTTCTTTTTTAATTCAAGCAGGAAAACAAGAGAGCCCCGTCTGTAGGTCCGATGGTAATGGAAAATGCATTCGAGGTGGTTTCCTACTGTCTCAGAGCTACCGGTGGACGCGAAAGGCATGGTGCGATAATGTGGCAAAAGAAGTCGATGACAGTCGTCAGAAAACATTGACGCGCCGATGGCGGACTGGACGACAGAGAAGATGGTAGGGAAAATCAATCATGCGATCAAGAAGTCAATTTTGGAAAACGACGGAGACTAGATGGAGTACTGCCTCATATTCTTTACGGATATCGTCGTCGTGATCGCGGCCCCAACCCTTCTCCGTTCCCTCCGATTTACCACATCAACCCGAGGATTTTAACGAGCAAGGCGGTAGCACTCTTCACCGATACTGTCCCTCATCGTTGACTACTCAAGATGCTCGGCGGGTCGGGCGTGCGGGCTACTGCTGCCGCTACGTCCGGGAAAAAAAGGACGAGCACGAGGGAGGAGCAGAAGTTCGACGTTGAAAACTAATTGCTGGTGGCACACGGTCTGCCATCCTACAAGCCTCGCAAATGGGCCGCTTTTGGATCTTAATTCTATGATTCATGCCGAGTGATTAAGGAAAAGAACCCACTCTACGAGTTGATTTCTTCGACTTGCCACGTTACAAGGAAAGGAATCCATTCGCGCTGGATTATCCTCAATAAGAAGAGACTTAAACATTTAAGCATCTAAAGAGGAGCAAGAAAATCAAATAATCAAGTAGAATGGGTGACGTAGACAAATGTAGATCACTAAGTACTGGAGAATACTCGAAGGGTATCGTAAGCATAAAGGTCGAAGCTTTGAGTTTTGAGTAATTAGGGACCAGCACTGCTGCCGCCTTCGCTTTTCTTAATGGATCGCTCACGCTTCATGAACGAAAGAGAATTAAGGCTTGGGCGGAGCTTCCTGTGTTTCAAGCTCTTACCAAGAACGACCCATCGTACTTTTGCGATGGACATAAAAATGGAGTTCCGTCGAACACTGTCTTTGAGTGTCTTGAGGGAAAGTGCTAACGCAAAAGGCTTGCTTTAATAGCAAATTAGGTGGTTCTTACCGTTCAACGTCATTCAATGGGAGAACCCATATGAAATCTGGAAGGTGAGGACCTACACGTATGGAGATAATCTCAGGACATCCGTGAGGAAAGGAATCAAGGGTAGTACCTGATGAAGGACGAACAAACGAGGCAGGGCAAGCTTATGTGCGTCCGGTAAACTTAGTTTTCGACTTCCTCGTTGGAATCCGGCCTTGGATTCCTGGGAGTTTCTCTTGAAGACTTCTATCGACTGAATAGCGATCGAAGGTGCCCCGAGTTGCCATAGGGTGCCGGTAATCGCATAGCCAAGGAACGAGTCGGAGTTGTCACGGAAAATCACTTCGGCGTTCGGATCTGCAAAGAAAAATGAAACGGAGGCCCGCGGTTCACGGGAGCATGCGCATGAGAGAATGAGATGCCTCCCTCTGTGAAGTTGCCATTAAATATGGAAGCGGACGGTACCAAGGCGGCGACCAGTCCCGAAGAGGAATTTTCGTCAAGGTTAATCAAACTGCGTCGTCCTGCGTGAGCCCTGATCCGCACGTGTGCATTACGTAGGCGGTTATGTGAGAGGCGAACAAATCTTCGAAATCGTTTGCATTTACTCAATAAAACGCGCTTCTCCCTAAAGAGGTGTAGATAGCCTGGGGCATCAGAATATCAACCCAGACGTAGAATTAATTGGTGATTTCTGGCCTCCCCTCCAAGCGCCGTACAAGGTTTTCCCAGTTGGTCGGCAGCGGTCCCTTCGCGCCCCTTTGGTTCAGAGCACACTTACTCACTAGCTTCTCTCAGGATACCCGCCCGTTGATGCTAAGATGCTCTAGCTGTTTATTTTGCGCCAGTTCAGACGACAATAAGAGGAAAGCAAAGGAAGAAGAGTGATATATGACTAGATTGACACTCGGACAACAAACAAAGCTAAACGCAAATGCCCAGAGGGAACGAGAGGTGTTGCACGCGACAAATTTGCGTGTAGGCAGAGAGTAGAGAGTAAAATGGGATTGGTTAAGAGTAAAATAATAACCGGTGAAGCCTAATAACACATAAATTCAATAGAATTCAAAAAGAGTCCCTATGTTTTGAGTTGACTACGTATTCCGTTACCTGCTGATAAACTGGCGCAGTTACCGTAGCTATTTAGTAGATAGTATCGTAGGTACCCTAGTTACCGTAGGTAGCATCTACTAGGTGAATACTTATATTTTTCATGCTCATTATGGTAACGATACATTTCTTTCTAACTACAGGAACGTATACCGCAGTTTGTATCTACTTTACGAAGTAGTACCCACAACATCCTGCTATCTACTACCCAACTGTGTAGGAAAAACCTTCTATTTTTACTAGATATTTAAATACCTATTGTCCATGTTAGATGATAATTACTTTTTACCAACTGGAAGTAATTGCTACTATGTACTAGTATTTGATATTCTCTTTCGTAATTAATACCAAGGAGATAGAAATTACTTCTCACAGTACATTAGCGTTGAAATACTACTAGGTGTAGCTCTTTGTGGAAGTAAATTACTAGATTTTATCAAAAAATAGAAATTACTCATTTCTGAGTGGTATAACTGGTGCGGCTGCCATCTCAAAAACAGTAATAGTAGTATTGGTACTTGTTGTAATGCTGTTCTACGTATTAGTGAACCATAATAGCATCTACTATCCAGTAAATAGTCCTATTATTATTACAAACTATCTAGGAGGTCTACATAGAACCATCAACTGGTATACAGTACTGAAATTATGGGCTGCTAGAAAGTAGCTTCTACCTGCCGACCTAGTACTTCTATTTTATATACGTATTAGTCACTACGTACCAAGTGCTACTTCGCACTTACCTACTGCCTACCTAGAAGAGGTTACCCAATTAGTACTACTACATAGTGGTGCAATTAGTTGTACTAGCAGGACTATTGCTAGGAACTATTCATAGTATTACTAAGCCTTGTATGGCCTGAATTTCCAAATCCAATATTATGTCCACAGCCTCCTCCTTTTTCCTGTTTCATTGAGCTGGCTGCAAATCCTTGAATCCTCCACTTATTATGAAGAGGCAAAACTGTGAAATGGTTTGAGCCAGGGAAGCAAAAATGTGCTTGATAACCCTGCGATGTCGTCTTATGGGTAACTAATAGCGGTCTACGCTTTTAATACCACATCACAGCGGCTTTCTCCCCTACCTCGACCTTTTAGGTCTTGCACTGCTAGTACTGGTAGGTAGAAAGTAGTACTTGAAGCTAATTATTGTGCAATTACCTAATTCTATTGGTACCTAATAGGCAGTAGGCACTAGTACCTACTATCTGGTACTTTTTAGGTAGGTACTAGTACCTGTCACTCTACCAACTACTGTCTATTACAAAGGTACGTATACCTGAAACAACTGTACCACAGTACCTTTTTGCTAGGTACTGGTTCTTACTGATTACTATTATTATTGGGAGGACTAGTGCTGATAGGTAGTACTACCAATACCTACTAGTACCTACTATCTATGAGCGGATAATACAAATAGGTAGTACTACTAATACCTAATCCCTATATGGGACCAATACTAATAGTTAGTACTCCTAGTGCCTACCTGGTACCCGATAAAGGTAAGTCGGTGATAGAAAGGAGAGTGCATGTTCGCATTTCTTTGAAGTGACCACACGTACATCCATAAGGATCAACAGTGGACTCTATAATCATACAGTTCGTTCGGGTAATCGAAAGGGTGACTAAACCTTGAGAGCAATGCGGCAGATCTCAGACACTAGCATCGAGTGCTTACAGAGCATTTTGTAATGGTCTAGTGCCACGTGGGAGTAGTGTACACTTGCCAGGTATGATACAAATTTCTAGTTGGTTTACTGGGCCAAACCCTGCAGGACTCTGCTGATATTGTTTCAGCACCAAATTTGCGTTTGCACGCCATCCTGTTGGGCCAAATTTCAGAATATCACCTTCCCGCATGAAACAGTGATATGCGCAAAATTTGCACGCGACGAAAAACCTAGAAGAGGACCAAATTCGGATACAGTATCGGAATTTGCAAGATATTTCTACATTTTATTAGGTCTTCTTATTTCTTATTCTCTAAATCAGATCCAAACAGCTCTTCCAAAATATCCATGCTGTCCAAGCAGTCCCCAAAAATATCTGCGAACGGCTCATAACTATCTATTTCCTCCTGGGAGATATCTAAAATACTAAAGATATCCCCATCAGGTTCCATAGTCGGTACCACTTGTTCCATACATTCCCCCATTCCAGCCCTTCCCATACCTTCCTGTGC
This sequence comes from Kappaphycus alvarezii, assembly GCA_002205965.3. Lineage (NCBI taxonomy): Eukaryota > Rhodophyta > Florideophyceae > Gigartinales > Solieriaceae > Kappaphycus > Kappaphycus alvarezii. Next base: position 8,642 of record NADL03000677.1, on the reverse strand, counting down.
CTCATCTTCGTCGTCCTCATCGTCTCCTCATCGGCCTCATAAACCCCCTCATCATCTTCATCAACCCCCTCATCATCCTCATTCTGATCCTCCTCTTTCTCCTCTTCGTCCTTAACCTCGTCGACCAACTCCGGGGCTGCCCATTCCTCGAAGGACTCCCCGCTCTCCTCCTCGACTTTCCCAGCCTCATCCTCGCTTACCTCCCTCGCCTCTTCTTCTATAACTTCTTTAAAGAGGCGGCGAACGAACTCGATGATCTTCTTCTTAGATTGCCGCCGGGGTAGTCGTCGGCATCGGTTGGCCGGCAGGGGGCGAGACGGAGGCCACTGATGGGCGAGAGGGGCGGTTCTTGGTGATGGGGGAGGAGGGGCGAAGGTTGCTCATTTTGATAGACGTTGGGGAATGGGAGGCAATGTAGGATGTTTTGGGTGTGTGGGGGGAGAGGGGTGATGAGTAAAATGGTCGGGGATATTTGGAACCCTGAATAAAGAGGTTTAAATAGGCTCCGGGGCAGGTTCTATAGATTAGAAATAGGTAAAATAAATCTGCAAGGGATTTTTGAGTAGTGCATTTGCGCCCTTCATTTCAAGAAAGGCGAATTTGGAGGAGGAGGTAAGATAAAAGGGAAAAGGAGCTTCATTCGGGGTCGATTCAGAGGGTCGAATACAGTATAAAAATATCTAGATAAAATGGAAGTAAATTTGGAAATGACGGTGGGAGAAGTTAGGGGCGGGATCGTTGTAGGTTTCTGGTTTACACGACGGGAGGACCATTTCTTGTATTACATGAAGGGAGGACCATTTCCTGTATTACGTGAGGGGAGGAACATTTTTTGTATTACAGTATCATCCGTAATAAGTGAGCTTCCCATGACTTGTCAGAGAGGTGGTGGCTGGAGAGGAAATACACGAATCATCGCGGGAAAAGTTACTGAGCGGGAAAGAGAAGCGTTCGAGGGTACGGCATGGAAGCTGCAACAAAAACGTTGGCTACAAGTCATTGAAGAGATATGTTATGCTTGAGCAGTCCCCTATAGCGTCTCAGTGGAAAATCGGAAGATTAGGTTTTTCAAATATAATACGAACCCTATGTAAGGAAGTGCAGACACTAGCCGCTATTACTAGTGCTGCTATGAACTCAAAAACATGAATAGTAGTTATTACAATTATTGCCTGCTAGAAAGTAGCTTCTACTTGCCGGCCTAGTACTTCTATTTTATATACGTATTAGTCACTGAGTACCTAGTGCTACTTCGCACTTACCTACTGCCTACCTAGAAGAGGTTACCTAATTAGAACTACTACATAGTGGTGCAATTAGTTGTATTAGCAGGACTATTGCTAGGAACTATTCATAGTATTACTAAGCCTTGTATGGCCTGAATTTCCAAATCCAATATTATGTCCACAGCCTCCTCCTTTTTCCTGTTTCATTGAGCTGGCTGCAAATCCTTGAATCCTCCACTTATTATGAAGAGGCAAAACTGTGAAATGGTTTGAGCCAGGGAAGCAAAAATGTGCTTGATAACCCTGCGATGTCGTCTTATGGGTAACTAATAGCGGTCTACGCTTTTAATACCACATCACAGCGGCTTTCTCCCCTACTTCGACCTTTAGGTCCTGCACTGCTAGTACTGGTAGGTAGAAAGTAGTACTTGAAGCTAATTATTGTGCAATACCTAATTCTATTGGTACCTAATAGGCAGTAGGCACTAGTACCTACTATCTGGTACTTTTTAGGTAGGTACTAGCCTGTCACTCTACCAACTACTGTCTATTACAAAGGTACGTATACCTGAAACAACTGTACCACAGTACCTTTTTGCTAGGTACTGGTTCTTACTGATTACTATTATTATTGGGAGGGACTAGTGCTGATAGGTAGTACTACCAATACCTACTAGTACCTACTATCTATGAGCGGATAATACAAATAGGTAGTACTACTAATACCTAATCCCTATAGGGCCAATACTAATAGTTAGTACTCCTAGTGCCTACCTGGTACCCGATAAAGGTAAGTCGGTGATAGAAAGGAGAGTGCATGTTCGCATTTCTTTGAAGTGACCACACGTACATCCATAAGGATCAACAGTGGACTCTATAATCATACAGTTCGTTCGGGTAATCGAAAGGGTGACTAAACCTTGAGAGCAATGCGGCAGATCTCAGACACTAGCATCGAGTGCTTACAGAGCATTTTTGTAATGGTCTAGTGCCACGTGGGAGTAGTGTACACTTGCCAGGTATGATACAAATTTCTAGTTGGTTTACTGGCCAAACCCTGCAGGACTCTGCTGATATTGTTTCAGCACCAAATTTTGCGTTTGCACGCCATCCTGTTGGGCCAAATTTCAGAATATCACCTTCCCGCATGAAACAGTGATATGCGCAAAATTTGCACGCGACGAAAACCTAGAAGAGGACCAAATTCGGATACAGTATCGGAATTTTGCAAGATATTTCTACATTTTATTAGGTCTTCTTATTTCTTATTCTCTAAATCAGATCCAAACAGCTCTTCCAAAATATCCATGCTGTCCAAGCAGTCCCCAAAAATATCTGCGAACGGCTCATAACTATCTATTTCCTCCTGGGAGATATCTAAAACTACTAAAGATATCCCCATCAGGTTCCATAGTCGGTACCACTTGTTCCATACATTCCCCCATTCCAGCCCTTCCCATACCTTCCTGTGCCTCATCTTCGTCGTCCTCATCGTCTCCTCATCGGCCTCATAAACCCCCTCATCATCTTCATCAACCCCCTCATCATCCTCATTCTGATCCTCCTCTTTCTCCTCTTCGTCCTTAACCTCGTCGACCAACTCCGGGGCTGCCCATTCCTCGAAGGACTCCCGCTCTCCTCCTCGACTTTCCCAGCCTCATCCTCGCTTACCTCCCTCGCCTCTTCTTCTATAACTCTTTAAAGAGGCGGCGAACGAACTCGATGATCTTCTTCTTAGATTGCCGCCGGAGGTAGTCGTCGGCATCGGTTGGCCGGCAGGGGGCGAGACGGAGGCCACTGATGGGGCGAGAGGGGCGGTTCTTGGTGATGGGGGAGGAGGGGCGAAGGTTGCTCATTTTGATAGACGTTGGGGAATGGGAGGCAATGTAGGATGTTTTGGGTGTGTGGGGGAGAGGGGTGATGAGTAAAATGGTCGGGGATATTTGGAACCCTGAATAAAGAGGTTTAAATAGGCTCCCGGGGCAGGTTCTATAGATTAGAAATAGGTAAAATAAATCTGCAAGGGATTTTTGAGTAGTGCATTTGCGCCCTTCATTTCAAGAAAGGCGAATTTGGAGGAGGAGGTAAGATAAAAGGGAAAAGGAGCTTCATTCGGGGTCGATTCAGAGGGTCGAATACAGTATAAAAATATCTAGATAAAATGGAAGTAAATTTGGAAATGACGGTGGGAGAAGTTAGGGGCGGGATCGTTGTAGGTTTCTGGTTTACACGACGGGAGGACCATTTCTTGTATTACATGAAGGGAGGACCATTTCCTGTATTACGTGAGGGGAGGAACATTTTTTGTATTACAGTATCATCCGTAATAAGTGAGCCCCATGACTTGTCAGAGAGGTGGTGGCTGGAGAGGAAATACACGAATCATCGCGGGAAAAGTTACTGAGCGGGAAAGAGAAGCGTTCGAGGGTACGGCATGGAAGCTGCAACAAAAACGTTGGCTACAAGTCATTGAAGAGATATGTTATGCTTGAGCAGTCCCTATAGCGTCTCAGTGGAAAATCGGAAGATTAGGTTTTCAAATATAATACGAACCCTATGTAAGGAAGTGCAGACACTAGCCGCTATTACTAGTGCTGCTATGAACTCAAAAACATGAATAGTAGTTATTACAATTATTGCCTGCTAGAAAGTAGCTTCTACTTGCCGGCCTAGTACTTCTATTTTATATACGTATTAGTCACTAAGTACCTAGTGCTACTTCGCACTTACCTACTGCCTACCTAGAAGAGGTTACCTAATTAGAACTACTACATAGTGGTGCAATTAGTTGTATTAGTAGGACTATTGCTAGGTACTATTAGTGGTATTACTAAGCCCTGTATGGCCTGAATTCCCAAATCCAATATTATGTCCACAGCCTCCTCCTTTTTCCTGTTTCATTGAGCTGGCTGCAAATCCTTGAATCCTCCCGTTATTATGAAGAGGCAAAACTGTGAAATGGTTTGAGCCAGGAAGCAAAAATGTGCTTGATAACCCTACCAAATCGACTACTGGGTAACTATTAGCGGCAAACGCTTTCAATACCACATCACAGCAGCTTTCATCCTTACCTTGACCTTTTAGGGCTTGCATTGCTAGTACTGGTAGGTAGAAAGTAGTACTTGAAGCTAATTATTGTGCAATTACCAAATTCTATTGGTACCTAATAGGTAGTAGGCACTAGTACCTACTATCTGGTACTTTTTAGGTAGGTACTAGTACCTGTCACTCTACCAACTACTGTCTATTACAAAGGTACGTATACCTGAAACAACTGTACCACAGTACCTTTTTGCTAGGTACTGGTTCTTACTGATTACTATTATTATTGTGAGGGACTAGTGCTGATAGGTAGTACTACCAATACCTACTAGTACCTACTATCTATGAGCGGATAATACAAATAGGTAGTACTACTAATACCTAATCCCTATATGGGACCAATACTAATAGTTAGTACTCCTAGTGCCTACCTGGTACCCGATAAAGGTAAGTCGGTGATAGAAAGGCGAGTGCATGTTCGCATTTATTTGAAGTGACCACACTTACCTCCATAAGGATCACCAGTGGACTCTATAATCATACAGTTCGTTCGGGTAATCGAAAGGGTGACTAAACCTTGAGAGCAATGCGGCAGATCTCAGACACTAGCATCGAGTGCTTACAGAGCATTTTGTAATGGTCTAGTGCCACGTGGGAGTAGTGTACACTTGCCAGGTATGATACCATTTACAAGTTGGTTATTTAGGGGCGAAACCCTGGAGGACTCTGCTGATTTTGTTTCAGCACCAAATTTGCATTTCCACGCCATCCTGTTGTGCCAAATTTCAGAATATCACCTTCCAGCATGAGACAGTGATATGCGCAAAATTTGCACACGACGAAAAACCTAGAAGAGGACCAAATTCGGATACAATATCGGAATTTGCAAGATATTTCTACAGTTTCTGAACTTGCAAGATATTTTTAGTTTGGATAAGTGTGGCAAATTCATGGGTTGATATTTCATTTTAAGACACGGTGTCATTCATAGATGTCATTTCACGTGGAAGGTCGTCGTACTTTTCGAAGACGTCGCAGTATTTAAAGTTCGAAATCGACTTCGTTGAGGAAAACCTCCGGCCATCAACTACCCAATCGGCTCACCCCTTTGGTTGGCCCCTAATATGACCAACCCCCGCCTTTCCCTCACTATCATCAAGTCATACCGAGGCCGTCGTCCACTCAATCTTCTGGCCCTGATGGCAAATAGTCCAACCGGCAGCGATGATCACTGCAGAAGATTGGATCGGGAACGCGTTCGGGAGTGGGTCCACCGTAACTGCTTCGAGCAGGCAGAAGAGGCAGACAAGGAGGAAGACGAGGACTGGGTGGACCCGCGGGAGCCACTGGTGTACAACGGTGGGGGAGCTCCCACGGAGAACGAAGGGGAGACTGAGGGAGCAATCGTGATCTCTGACTTTTCTGACAAAGATGAAGAAAAAGGTGACGAGAAGGACGGGGATTACGAGGAGTAGGGAGCCATGGAAAGTTTTGGAATAGTGATGAGGGGGCCGGAAAGTATAGACGAGGTATTCGCGACTCTGGAACCGGATGGAGGCATCTGCAGTGGTCTAGATATTTCTGAGGAGGCACCTGAGAATTCTAAGCCGTTGGCGGATATTTGTGGGGACTACTTGGGTGGAATGGATATTTTAGGCGAACTGTCTGGCTCCGATCGAGAGTTGGACAGGACTGTCCAAAACAGTTGACAATTAGAGAGTAGAATCTTGATAGCATCGAACACGGTTTGAAGCTCACTTGGTGGAGACTGAAAAAGCCATGCCCCATGCCTATCAAGGGGCTGTTACGGCCATTTGAAGTCCAGCGGCCGGTGAAATTCCAAAAATCTAGTCTTTGTCCCGTTATGTGCTCCAAAAATCTAGTCTTTGTCCCGTTATGTGCTCCAAAAATCTAGTCTTTGTCCGTTATGTGCTCCAAAAAACTAGTCTTTGTCCCGTTATGTGCTCCAAAAATCTAGTCTTTGGCCCGTTATGTGCTCTTGCAAGAATCGAAGGCAGCGCTCGAGCTGGACGGGGAACACCTCCAAGGAACAAAATAGCCCAGATCGAGCGCTGCCTTCGATTCTTGCAAGAGCACATAACGGGCCAAAGACTAGATTTTTGGAGCACATAACGGGACAAAGACTAGTTTTTTGGAGCACATAACGGGACAAAGACTAGATTTTTGGAGCACATAACGGGACAAAGACTAGATTTTTGGAGCACATAACGGGACAAAGACTAGATTTTTGGAATTTCACCGGCCGCTGGACTTCAAATGGCCGTAACAGCCCCTTGATAGGCATGGGGCATGGCTTTTTCAGTCTCCACCAAGTGAGCTTCAAACCGTGTTCGATGCTATCAAGATTCTACTCTCTAATTGTCAACTGTTTTGGACAGTCCTGTCCAACTCTCGATCGGAGCCAGACAGTTCGCCTAAAATATCCATTCCACCCAAGTAGTCCCCACAAATATCCGCCAACGGCTTAGAATTCTCAGGTGCCTCCTCAGAAATATCTAGACCACTGCAGATGCCTCCATCCGGTTCCAGAGTCGCGAATACCTCGTCTATACTTTCCGGCCCCTCATCACTATTCCAAAACTTTCCATGGCTCCCTACTCCTCGTAATCCCCGTCCTTCTCGTCACCTTTTTCTTCATCTTTGTCAGAAAAGTCAGAGATCACGATTGCTCCCTCAGTCTCCCCTTCGTTCTCCGTGGGAGCTCCCCCACCGTTGTACACCAGTGGCTCCCGCGGGTCCACCCAGTCCTCGTCTTCCTCCTTGTCTGCCTCTTCTGCCTGCTCGAAGCAGTTACGGTGGACCCACTCCCGAACGCGTTCCCGATCCAATCTTCTGCAGTGATCATCGCTGCCGGTTGGACTATTTGCCATCAGGGCCAGAAGATTGAGTGGACGACGGCCTCGGTATGACTTGATGATAGTGAGGGAAAGGCGGGGGTTGGTCATATTAGGGGCCAACCAAAGGGTGAGCCGATTGGGTAGTTGATGGCCGGAGGTTTTCCTCAACGAAGTCGATTTCGAACTTTAAATACTGCGACGTCTTCGAAAAGTACGACGACCTTCCACGTGAAATGACATCTATGAATGACACCGTGTCTTAAAATGAAATATCAACCCATGAATTTGCCACACTTATCCAAACTAAAAATATCTTGCAAGTTCAGAAACTGTAGAAATATCTTGCAAATTCCGATATTGTATCCGAATTTGTCCTCTTCTAGGTTTTTCGTCGTGTGCAAATTTTGCGCATATCACTGTCTCATGCTGGAAGGTGATATTCTGAAATTTGGCACAACAGGATGGCGTGGAAATGCAAATTTGGTGCTGAAACAAAATCAGCAGAGTCCTCCAGGGTTTCGCCCTAAATAACCAACTTGTAAATGGTATCATACCTGGCAAGTGTACACTACTCCCACGTGGCACTAGACCATTACAAAATGCTCTGTAAGCACTCGATGCTAGTGTCTGAGATCTGCCGCATTGCTCTCAAGGTTTAGTCACCCTTTCGATTACCCGAACGAACTGTATGATTATAGAGTCCACTGGTGATCCTTATGGAGGTAAGTGTGGTCACTTCAAAGAAATGCGAACATGCACTCGCCTTTCTATCACCGACTTACCTTTATCGGGTACCAGGTAGGCACTAGGAGTACTAACTATTAGTATTGGTCCCATATAGGGATTAGGTATTAGTAGTACTACCTATTTGTATTATCCGCTCATAGATAGTAGGCACTAGTAGGTATTGGTAGTACTACCTATCAGCACTAGCCCCTCACAATAATAATAGTAATCAGTAAGAACCAGTACCTAGCAAAAAGGTACTGTGGTACAGTTGTTTCAGGTATACGTACCTTTGTAATAGACAGTAGTTGGTAGAGTGACAGGTACTAGTACCTACCTAAAAAGTACCAGATAGTAGGTACTAGTGCCTACTACCTATTAGGTACCAATAGAATTTGGTAATTGCACAATAATTAGCTTCAAGTACTACTTTCTACCTACCAGTACTAGCAATGCAAGCCCTAAAAGGTCAAGGTAAGGATGAAAGCTGCTGTGATGTGGTATTGAAAGCGTTTGCCGCTAATAGTTACCCAGTAGTCGATTTGGTAGGGTTATCAAGCACATTTTTGCTTCCAAGGCTCAAACCATTTCACAGTTTTGCCTCTTCATAATAACGGGAGGATTCAAGGATTTGCAGCCAGCTCAATGAAACAGGAAAAAGGAGGAGGCTGTGGACATAATATTGGATTTGGGAATTCAGGCCATACAGGGCTTAGTAATACCACTAATAGTACCTAGCAATAGTCCTACTAATACAACTAATTGCACCACTATGTAGTAGTTCTAATTA